>OW026519.1:126650471-127250471 GCA_932274085.1 Protocalliphora azurea
CAACAACTATAGAATAATACAACATTAAATTTTTATCTAATATCTATGTAAATCATTATGTTATACAAGAGTTTATGAGAACATACGAAACAAAAGAAAAACTGCATAAGAAAAAGCAAAACATAAAAAAATCTGAAGGTATTTAAAATCGAACTTCTGTGGGCAATTCACTTGTTTTAATTCTTACGAAACCGACTTTTTACCTCAAATATTTCCTTTATTAGATCTCGCCTCTTTAATTATCAGTTGATGGATTTGTATTGTCGATACTTCAAGGAGTAACGTGACAAAAAATAACCACATCAATCTAAAAAAAAAAACGTAAAAAAATATGTGAAAATAATAAGTTCTTTTCCTTTTTTTTTTTTTTTTGATAGACATAACCTCGGCTTTTAGCGTTTGTGTCCAATAATTCTATATTATATCTATTGGGCTGTAAACACTTGTAGAAAAAAAAAAAAACATTAATATGTGTGGCAATGTGGTAGTTAAAGTGTGAACAAATTTTACTTACAACTTTATGTCAATGAAGCCAAAGTATCGTGTGATCGAAATACTTGTTAAAATCACATTTTGAAGTCACTATTTCTCCAAAAAATATTAATTTGTAAAAATTTTACATTACATTATATTAAATACGTTAGTTCGAATTTCGGTTTTATATAGAAAAAATATAGTTGTAGTGATCGTAATCTAAGCAAAACATATTATGATTAGAATATGATCACAGTTAAAAATAGCTATGATTACCAATAACAATTGTTATGATTCCATTTTATTATATTTTGTCCGATTTTATGGTTCGTCTTTTTATGTTATGATTTAAGTTTTTCATATTATTATACCATCTCACTACATCATTATACCAATCTATCATATTAGTTTTCCATTTTATCATATTATCTTATATTGCTTGAATTCAGTGTACCAAAAATGGCGGTTTTCCCGTAAGATCTGGTGATATTTTATCGTCCTCAGCGAGGACTTTTCATATAAAACCGCTAAGTGCAATAGTTTTTTAGCTGGCGGTTTTCGGCGACTTTTAACTTTATTGCAATTTTTCTAAAGTATCAAGTTACCAGAAACCCGGAAATTTTATATAAAATCAACTGTTCTTTCTATAATTTTTTGAAAACTTTAAATTACTTTAACATTATTATATGGAAAAATCTGTTAAACACTGAAAGGTTGTTATGTAATTCGATTCAAAGGAAAGCATTTTCAAAAATAAATGTATTTAAAATATAATTTCGCATGATGTACTTTTCGAATTGAAATTTTTCATGCAAATGTTTTACGTTGCAAAAAATAAATTACAATCTGAGCTATATGATACGTCTATGTAGCAAGTATTGTAGGCGGTTTCAAGCGTTTTTTCAAGCACAATCTGTTAGGACATAGCCATAAAGTTTTGGCAATACTGTTTGAATCACAACAAATTTATATTAATTCATGTATAAACTAATTGAGAATTATAATGAATACATACGTTAAAAAACAAATATATTCAAAAACAAACAAGTTATGAATTTTTCAAACATTTTTATAAAAATCATATTTATTTGTAATATTTTATTGTTATGGGAATAATGATATTAATATGGATTGAAAATATGGTTTAAGAACAAGGAAAAATATTGCGATTACTTAATGGTTATAGAAATAATGATATTTTTTATATTAATAAAATTTTGTTTGTGGTAAAAATATTTAAAAACATAAAATTTTTGTAGTCAACTATACTAAAATTTTTATTGAATTTCAGAATTATAAAACGGTAACAAAAACATAAATACAGTATTATTAAAATTAGAACACTATTGTAGTGACAATGCCGTAATCAACCTTTTTCTCTGCTTGTGGTTAATAAACGGCTGTCTTTAGACTGAAATTAAACTGTTTCAATAAACAAATCAAACAGTTCAAACATTTCGTTATTGCCGATATGTTAATAGAAAATGCATGCATTTTTAGTACTTTTTAATTCTCAGGATTCCCGGCTGAAATTCCCAGGAATCGGGAAATGGGAAAACGCCTTTTTACCGGGAATATTTTCCCAACGCTTCCCGGGAACGAATTTCTAGCTACATATTGTGCTACTTTTTATTTGAATTTTATATATATTAATGAGGGTTGTATACGTGTATTAATTTTCGAAACAGTGCTTAAAATAGAATTTTGATAATTAAAAAAAATCTACCAATATTTAAATATTTAAAAAATATTAGACTTTTGTTTTAACCTAAAAATTAAAAAAGCAAAAAAAAAAAAAAATGAATTGGCCATATACATATGTATTTATATATCGGTCATTTACTTCAAGAAAGTCATAAGTCAAAAAATGAGGTTTTTCAGTTAGTAATGTAGGAATATGCAGTATATCAAGCTTTACATTCTGTATAAATATTCTGTTCATATCACCGATTGAAAAGAAAATATGTCACTCATTTTTTTATTAATAGTAATTCGAAAACTTTGAATGCAAAATTGTATATTTTGAGTTATCACGTTCTTCAAGTAAATGAAAGATATGTATGTAATTATGTACTTTTATGATTATACATATGTATATGCACATGAAAATCTATAAGTGTGTATGTAAATGTTTCGCATAAGTATATCGTTGTTTATAGTTCTATTATGAATATTAAGAGAATTTGCAAAAAAAAGCAAAAAAAAAAAAAAAAATGAGCTTATACATTTTCTCACACCACCACGAAAAAAAATATGACAATTATATTGCCCATATTGTTTTGGTTCGCTGACAGTGAAAATCTAAAAGCAGATTAAGAAAAAAAATTAACCCATTTTAGTAATTATGTTTAGCAGTTTGTGGTTTAGAATAATAGAAAACAATTTCATACTACTTTTCCAATATTTAATAAATAAATATAAATCAACAAAAGGGCAGGGAAAAATTACATATATATATCTACACAATATTTTGGTTTTTGATAAACAGTGTACACAATTTTTAAATTTTTGCCAAAAACTTTAGAATATATAGTAGACACATGTCAACTAATACGTAATGAGCAAAAAATTTCTTTAAATTAGTTTTCATTCTTCTAAAATTAAGATTTAAGTATGAATTATAAATTGTTTTAGTACTATTTTATTAAATTAAGTTGTACCGTATGGAATAATGGAGGAAATATATTTTTATGTATATATATATATATATATATATTTTTTTATTGTACCTATAGATATTTGTCAGGTGTATCATGTGGAGTGAAGTGTTTTTTTTTTGTCTCACATCTGCGAAAATTGTTCATCATAATTAGTTGCTTTAAAATTACATTTTTAATTGATCCTTATTTCTTGGAAAATCATTCCTTTTTTTTAAATTGTAGTTTTGTTTAAACGTGCTGATGTTTTTACCAAAAATGGCTCCAATGGAATTGGAAGAAATCTATAATATTCAAAACGCTTTTATACTATTGAAAACGTTATTGCTTATCTACGGCAGTGTAAAATTGAAAATTGTATTTCAATCGGTCCAGTAATAGTTAACCGGTTTTTACTTTTTAAAAAGCCGACCGATTTCGAATAATTCGACAAGCCGTTTTATTTTTGTTTACTAAATTAACCATTACTTCCCATTTTTTATATTTGAATAATTCCATTTTAAATTTAAAAATTTTTAAACTATACCGATAAGGCTCCTTACCAAACTAGATAAACTTTAATTAGTTTAGGAGATACTAAAGTCCAGAAAAAAATAATTTTTTGTGCAACCAAATTTCAAAGTATTTTCTTTAGTTTCCTGAAGAAATAAAAAATATACATATTTTGTTATACTAAAATTGTGCATTTAATTAAAGACATGTATTTCTGTGGTACTTTTTCGTGTGTCACTTGAATAAGAAATTCTTTTAATATTAATCAGGAAGGCTATGATTTGAATTTCTTTCAATATAAACGGCTAGAGAATTTTTAATTTGATAATTTTTAAATAGTTTTTATTCAAAATGGGACGTGGTAAGGCTCTTAATAACTCTGAAAAAGAAAAAATTCTGATTTTGAAATGTCATGAAAGGGAGAAAGAAAATGCCAACAACTCCAAAAGAAAGACGAAAAATTCTTAGAATTTCATCATGTCTGTATCAAAAATATGTGAAAAAGTGGTGTCAGTGCCAGTCTAAGAACAGTGCACCTTATTTTAAAGTCGTGCCCATACATAGTCCGACGAAAGCTACAAAAAAAAAAAACCACCACTTAATGAAAACCGCAAATCACAACGTTTACAGTTTGCCAAAAATACAATGACATGGTCCGACAAATGGTTTAAAGTTATATTTTCCGAATTTAATATTGATGGACCCGACGGGTATAAGTATTACTTCCATAACCTAAATAAGGAGGAATTATTTTTGAGTCGCAGACATAGCCGAGAGGGCGGAATAATGGTATGGGGTGCCATTTCGTATTATGGTACCATAGAATTGGTTTTTGTATCCAACAAAATAACTGCAACGACTTACAAAAACATTCTGGAGGAAGCATTTCCAAAATTTAATGATTTCTTTGGACCCATACCTTAGACGTACCAACACGACAACGCTCCGATTTATACCGCCAGAGCAGTAAAACAATGGATTAATTAACAAGGTGTTTAACTTTTGGATTGGCCCTCATATTCATCAGACCTGAGTCCAATGGAAAATATCTGGGGTTGGCTTGCAAGAAATGTTTATGAAGGAGGAAAACAATTTGAGACGATAGAATCCTTAAAGGATGTAATAACGGGAGCATGGCGTTCAATTTCGCTAAATTACTTAGAGTCATTATACAAGTAGATGTCAAATCGTATTTTTGAGTTTATTTCTAAAAATGGTGGCAGTACTCATTACTAATTAAATGCTAGAAGATAATAACTTTCATTTTTATAATCTAAAATTTAAAAATAAATTACAGTTTGTTTAGTTTTAAAATATTCCTTATTCAAGTGACACACGAAATAGTACCACAGAAATACATGTCTTTAAATAAACGCATAATTTTGGTGTAACAAAATATTTATATTTTTTTATTTCTCTAGGAAACTAAAGCCAACACTTTGAAATTTGGTTGCGCAAAAAAATTTTTTTTTTCTGAACTTTAGTTTAGGAGATATACTTAATTAAAGTTAAAAAAATGTGATTCCTTATTCAAGTAGCAGGCAGTGTATGTATGTAATTAAATGAAATTAAAGATGAACTTTTTTTAAATACACGTAATTAAAGAAAATTCTTACAACAAAAGTTATGGCCATTTACTACCACAGTTTTCAAAATAAAAATGAGAAAAATTCATTTTACATGCTTCTGTATCTTCCTCAACACATGCACCAAATTTTATCTAAATCGGTAACCAAGGGTCAAAATTGTTTAAATTTAAAATAGAATTACTCATATCCCAATTGAACCTTATTTATTTAAAAATAAAATTTTTTTGAATTTTTTTTTTTTTTTTTTGTTTTGTAGTTTACATACAAATTTTATTTTTAAACAATTCGCTTGTTGTACTGAATCAGGCCCATATTTATTTCAGTCTTTTTTATTTTAGTTATGAACTAATAAAGTTTTAAGATTAGTTTTTTTTTAATTTCTAATTTAATATTTGAGTAGCTCTAGACGTACTGAGAACAGAGATTTGAATATTTTTTTAATACATTTAAACTAATTCTTTTTAACAGAATCTAGGTAAAGAGTAAATTTTAGTATAAGGTGAATTTCAATTCAAGCATTATCAGAATTCAATGAAAAAATACAAAAGTAGAGCATCACGCTTTAGCCGCAGAAGAGCTATATGACTTTTTATTTTTAAATTACTTGTCATTACAAATAATATGTTCTTAAAATGTACCTACGAGTATTTTCTTTAGTAAAAAGAATAATTTTTAAAAATTTGTTTTTTTTATCTAAACCGCATTCGAAACCGATTTTTAAAAAAGGCTATTTTTCGAATAGCTCGAAAATCGGTTTTCTAAAAATAGCAGTTTTTTTAATACACTATCCAGCAAATTAGAAATTACTTATTTGACTTGTATGCAAAATATTTTAATTCTGCATCAGAGAAGATTTTTTATGTTCATTGAACAAATAGCATTAAAAAAATTTCGTTTCTATTTTTTTTTTGCACAAAAGTGACTTCAATATATGGTTAAATTTACAATATATTAATAAGCAAAATATTTTTGTGATCAAAAAGGATTCTATTGATTAAATTGATTATTATTTTATATTTTTGTACGAATATTACATTAAATAGCTTAATACAGATTAAATAATTATGGAACCAGTTTGTCTTGTGTCATCATACCCCATTATTTTCAGCAAAACCATCATATAAAATCCAATGTAAATACTAATCGTCATCACTACCAAAATTAAACTTCACCATCACCACCATCATCATGGTTATTTAGTCATCCCAAATATAGTAACAAAAAGATGATAAAACCACATTTATGATGTCATATCTATACCCTATCTGCGAATGACAAGTGTGTTAAATCGAACAACATTGATGTTCGTTTTCAAAGGAAATTAGTGAAATCAGTTTGTGACATAATTTTATTTTATTCGTTTTTCATTGTGATACAATTTTATCTTATTCGTTTTTCATCGAATGTAGCGCTGCTTTTTTTTAGTTTCTGGTATGTTCAACAATGACAATAACAAATTGGATTCTGCTGTATGCTCTGTCACTGCTTTAGTTGACATTTGACGCCATTGTATCTGGTTGCTGTTGGTTCTTTATATTTCAGTTTTTTTTTTGGCGTTTTTGTAACACTTTGTTGATATTTTTCCTATCTTTCTCAATAGTTAATATTTATGTATATAAGTTTTGTATTTTCTTTTTTTTGTAAGTTTTCATTTTTAAAATTCCATTTTACCACCCCCCCCCCCTTTAATTTCTTTATTTTTTTTCGTTTCACTTTTGTTTCTAACATTTTTTTATCATTCGATTTGGGGTTGTTGGTGGGTTCATGCTTTAGCTTAGAATGTGGGAGTGACGTAATTAAAGCGTCAGTCAATAGTATTTCCTTTTTGGCTATTGCTTTCCTAATAATATCCGAAAAGCAGTAAAAATTATTATTAAATATTTTAATTAAATTTGATTGGCCATAAAATTATTTGTTTTTGTATTTTTGCATTTGTAAACGATGTATGGAATTTAGTTGTGACTAAAAAAAAATTAATTGAATTAAATAGTATAAATAAAAAAAATGTTGAAAATTATAATTTAAGTGATGCTGAAATTTGTATAAAATTTTCTTATTTATTTTCTAGTTGTCTTTATATATATATTCATTTAGTTTTTTTTTTTTTTTTTTTTTTTGTAATTTTGCTCGTACTGTTTATTGGTTTGCCAAAATGCAAATGAAGAATAATTGTAATAGATTAGTATAAGAATAATAAAAAAAAAAAAATAGAAATCTTAATTCATTTTTTTTCTTCTGGTGCCAACAACAAGACAATACCAACACCATACAATAAATATAAAAGTTGCCAAAAAATTTATTACATACATATAAATATTCATAGACTTTTATATTTAAAAATGTCATATTTAAAGTGATGATATACTGATTGTTGTTAACACTCTTGCCACTTTAGCCTTTTTAGGGCTAAATGTATCCTTTTTATTTTGCTTTTAGCCTCAAAATTTTCGTTTTAGCTTCTAGCTTTTTTCTAGCCTTCTTTAATTTTTAAAATTACTTTAACCCAAATTAACCTAGCACACCCATATGGTAAAGCAAGCAATGGTTACATAGAAAGCTATATAGCAAAGAAAATGTTAAAAATTTTTAAAAAATCTAAATTACATTTCCTCATATGGAAAATTGTTAATTATATTAATATGATGGAAGTTTATTTATATTATGTTTTTGGAAGCAAATGATCCTTTTTGAAATCCTTAAAAAAAGTTTTAAGGATTTCAAATATAAATATAAAAAACTAATATTTAATGTTGAAAAATAGCACGTGATAGCAAAAAGAGTGAAAGCGGATTCTTGTTTAGCTTATCAAATTCTTACAGTCCACCTTCTTCTTTTTTGCCAGGAGCCGAGAAGAAAAAGGCTAAATTCAACTTTAAAAAAGGCTAAATGTCTCAAAAAATAAGGCCAGAAAAAAGTTAAAATTTTGTCTTTAATTTAAAAACTTATTTTTTCTCGTTCTCATTTGCTTTTCATATTTTTAAAGACATTGTAATAAATTTATAAATAAAATATAGAATATAACAAATCGCCTAAAAAATTTCGATACAAATTGGGTTATATGAAGTTTTAGAATTCTCATATAAAGAGTGGTCTCAATGTTTTAAAATTATTTTTTTGTAATTTTTTCCTTTTTGATTGAGCATTTCCAATTTTTTTTGGGTGATTATTATATATGTTCTTTAAATTATATGCATGCATAGTTTCTATGGTTAATGATATATATATATATATATATATATATATATATATATAACTTTTGTTATATATTAAAAATCTAAATTTTTGCTCAAATAAATACATTAGATTGTTTAATTGGATGAATGTGTAAAAATAAAATTGGGCAAACAAAAAATTATTTTCTTCATTTTTTAAATACTAGCAGTTTAGCCCTTTTATCCCAAATTGACCTGCAGTATTTTTTATTTCAGATATTTATGAAATTACCAAATATCTATGGGGCCTAAGAAAGTTTACCTATTACATAATATTTTATTTCGGCCCCTAGGTCAGTCAGAATGGGCCGTTACCATATGGTCACGCCAGGCACTATATAAAAATTTTTTGTAAGAAGAAAATGTGTTAATTTTTCAAAAAAAAAAAAAAAAACATGGTTTTTATTGGTAAATTTTCTTAAGAAAATGTAATTTAATATTTGATCTAGTATTGTATTGAGAAACATATTTTACATATCGAAGATTTAGTCTTATGTATAGCCACTTGAGTTGGAGAAGTGACGATATAAGGTCTTAGCTGTTGGCATTAAAAGATGACCTTCATTATGATCATCAAAACTTATTGTATTGCGAATACGCTTTTCAATATTGGAAGACATCCACTTATTCTCATTTACAGAATTGTAAATGGCTACTGGTTTCCTAAACTGTAATTAACTACGACTTGCTTTCTATTTACGCTGAAGCTGACCAAAATTTTCAACACAAATGTCATTTAGATATATAAAATTTTTCTCCTCTATATTCAATATAATAAACACTAGAGGAATATTTCAAGAAATAAACAAGGAAAATTACTATTAGAAATGTTACCAGCATTGCCTTAGCCATAAATAGCAGTATAATATTTAGGCTGTTCGATAAAAATCCTTCACTAAAATCCTTCTTCAAAGCTTCATTGACGGACAAATTTCCGAGAAAACACGTTTTACACCAAAAAAAAAAAAAATTCAAAGGAAAGTGCTATTAAAAAATTTCTATGTCGCACCCATATGGTAACGCAAGTATATAGTTCATAAAAAAAAACTAGATAAAACTATTTTATATATAATATAGCACTGTTTGGTTATAAAGCAAAAAATAATTTTGTTAAATATTTGTTGAATTTTCAGTGTCAAAAAATATATGAATTATTTTTTCATGTCGTTAATTTATACAATTTTAATTTATAAATTGGGGTTTTTTATATCCCAAACCACCATAGGTGATTGGGGCATTATGCGTTTGTGCTGATGTTTGTAATGCACAGCAAAAATCATCCAACACCATCCGTAAAGAATACCAATCGACTTAGAATCACTTTTTGAGTCGATCTAACAATATCTGGCTGGACGGGTGGCTGGCTGTCATGTAAACCTTGTGCACCATGTACAGGTCTTAATTTTGAAGATAATTCAATAAAATTTGGCACGTAGGACTTTCACAAATACAAAACCTATTGAAATTGGTTATGATCGGTCCATTATTTCCCCTAGCCCATACAAATGTCCTCCCGGAATAGGGGTTTAACGATCATAAATGCCGTAAATATAGCAAAATTTTAATGCAATTCGGTGTAAGGTAGTTTTGTATAAGTATAAATTTCATGAAGATTGGTCCATAATTGAACATAGCTCCCATATAAAACCCTCTTCCGAAAATCACTTTAACGTGCATAAATTACATACACATGTTAGTATCTATACAAATGAGTTTTATATAAGTAGAAATCACAATTTCAAATTTTGTGGTGATCGCTCCATAATTTACCATAGCTCCCATATAAGCCCACTTTCGGGAATCACCCTAGAGTGCATAAATTCATATAAATATTAGTATTGACATAATATTCTGTATTCATATATTTTATTTTACTCTTACTAAAAGTATTAGATCACATTTGTCCACATGTAAAATATAAGACCCTTTCACGAATTTTAATGGACATACACAATTGTGTTAGGTATCATATGGTCAGGCTTGACTGACTATAACTTTCTTACTTGTTTTTTTTTTTTTTTTTTTTTTTTGTAAATATTGCTTTTGTTGCATTTTGGATTTTTGGGGTATTAAGGGTTTGTGACGATTTTAATGTCTGTACATCCGTCTGGTTGGCTTTCAATGTAAGCCTTGTGAATAAAGTACAGAAGCAAAAAAAAAAGTAATAAAAATTTTCATTATCACAAAAAAAAAAAAAATAAATTTGACAAGAATTGCTAGGTACGTTTTGTTGTGTTTTTTATAAAAAGTATTATTTGGATTTTAGTTACATTTTGAATTTTTATATAATCAATAAAGATAGTCTACATATGGATGTGGTGTTCCGCTTGAGTTTGTGGCTGCAAACTTCGAACCCATGCAAACACTTTAAAACTCCTGACTTTGAAATCTTACTCCGTAGGCCATATGACATTTTGAAATTCTGAATTCAGAAAATAGTTTTACTTTAATTTGTATATATATATATACTTAACATATGGGGAATTCTCTTGTTACTTTTATCTTTAAGAAATTAATTTAGATTTTTTAAATGTCATTATATTCAATAATATATAACTTAACAAAACCCCTTTAATTTGTATTTTATATTCGTTTGTGTAGGTTATATATATGCATTTGATATTGATATCGCACTTAAAGTGAAATTTTTACAATATTTTTAAACTTCTGAATTTTAACTACCATAACATAAACGGTCATTTCTTGTCCATTAATATCATTTAAAAAATTTGTTGTTTATCAAATTTTAATGTTTAATAAAATGTTAAAAAATCACTATGATCGCGATTATCTTTGGTGTCATTAGCAATATCGTATCACCTTTTAACTTGTATTTAAGACATATTGATGTGGACTACATACGTGTGGTTTTTGAAGATAGAATTTTGGCAATTTTTTATAACTTAAACCTCTATAACACTAACGCCTTTCACTAAAACTAATTCACGCGAACAGACTTGTGTTTCATTAAGGCCAGTTAATATTGGTATTAAATAGTGTTGATGTGCTATTAAAAAAATTTTCAAATTTTTTTGAATTCCAAAAGAAAACGAGTTCGAAGAAATGCTCATATAGTGTTGGAAATTGGTTTTTATACTGTTCATATATATGAAGATTGCATATAATTATTTTTCATCAAAATTTCTATGGATATAGATAGCCTAGTGGAAGTATTCTAGATTAATAATCTTCAAACCGTGGTTCGTATCCTCCTAGAATGTATTTAAATTTCGTTTTAATTTGGGCATATTTTTTGTGAAAAACATAAGATTCACAAGTAGATCTGAGTATGTGAGATGTTTTTTTTCTTAAAATATTATCATTTAACTATAATTGTGTTTTAGATTTTTAATTGTAGATAATAAAATAAGATAATTGTGTCTTAAAGCCAAAGTTAAAAATTGTTAAAAGTTCTGAAAATTTTAAAATATCTAATTTAAGTTTAAAATATCTAATTCTAATGTATCTCTTTGGGAAGAACATTTTTGATAGAAAATATTAGTACTTTTTGAAAATTTTGTTACCTTGAAAGTTAATTAATTTTTTTCTTTTTTTTTTGAAATTTTGATATCATTTTAGTCTTCCGAGAGCAAATTTTGGCAGACAGTCAGATAACTTCCCTAACTTTATGTGGTTCCAGATAAATTTTCCTTGCAACTTGCAAGCAATAGCAAAAAATATAAAAAGCCATAAAATTTTCAAAATACTCTTGGTGTTACAGCCATTTCTAGCATCGGCGAAACAATGTCACTTCTGATATTAAGTTTCATAAATAACGATATTAACGCTGAAAAACATTTGTCTGCTCTAATGATTTAATTAACCTTTATATGTGTTAGCATGTGAGAACATATTGTATATAAAATCAATAGACTATAAGATTCAGTTTGATTTCTTAAAATAGGTCTTAATCAGTATCGACTGATAATCAAAATCTTCAATCAAAATTGATCTCTAAACTTCACAGATAAAAATATTTTCGAAATATTTAAATTTAATTAAATTATTAATTTAATTTTAAAACGATTTAAAAGAACTTTATAATTAAATAAATTAATCGAAATCAAAGCATTCTAACAAATTAAATTAAAATTTTACAGAAAAAAAATTTAAAATCCAGTTTCAAATACGAATAATACATAATGAATCATTTTATTAATTGAAAATTAACATATTAAAAAAATTTTATATTCATTTATTAAAATTATCACTTATTTTTATTTATATTTGATTAATTTATTAATTGATGCAATAAGAAAAATAATTAAAAGCCGATAAATTGTTTTATATTTAGCAAAAAATTTTAGAAAATTTGAATTTTGATCACTTGAATAATTGATAGAATTCAAAAAATAATTGGAATAGTTTTTACTTTTTTTCTATGGTGAAAATTGAGACCCAGTAACTATTCTTTAAAAAATACTATAAGCAAATAAATTTCCTGAGTGTATTACACAATGGTCAATTTAACGATTTGTCAAAGATAAAAATTATTCTAATTACTTTTTTAATTGTATCAATTAATAAAGTGAACAAAATTTAAATTTTTCTAATATTTTTGGCTTAAAATATAACAATTTATAAAGTTTTGATTATTAAATTAAACAAATAAAAGAAAAATAAGTGATGATTTAAATAATTGAAAACACAATTTTTTTAATAGATTTAATTTCAATTAATAAAATATTAAATATGATTTTTTTCGTATTTGAAATATTTGAATATGAATTTAATTTGTTACAATACTTCGATTTTGAGTAATTATTTAATTATAAAAATAATTAAAGGCATTTTAAATTTCTGAATTATAGTTTCATTGAAAATTTTCTTAAAATAATTTTTTTCTGTGTAAATCATGTAATATTTACCAAATTTTTTCTATTTTATAAAATTTTAAACACTCTCTACTTCCTATATACTAAAAACCATTAAAAACTTAAATCTTGCATCTTAATCTTAATTATACGAACTTTGCAATAAAAATGCTCTAAAAAGTTACAAAAATGTTTACAGAAATTAAAAAATACCAGAAAAAAGATTTTATACGATTATTTAGTTTTTCATTTTACATTTTGGCAAGTTTTTTTTTTCTAAAAAGTTAACAAAAACAAAATAAATTTCCACCTTCTCCATAAACTGAATATATGTGTGTACAGAGCCTGATGCAAATGTTGATGCACACTTATAAAATGTGTTAAATAGACACTCTATACATGGCTGCCAGATTTGATGATTAATAGTCATTTGATGTTTTTTTGCTTCAAAAACTGCAAAATGATGATTTATCTCCTAATATTTACAATTTTTTTTTTGAAATTTTTAAAATACGTCAATTTTTTAATTATTTATTATTTATTAAAAACAAGATTAATTCAATAAATTGACTGTAATTTTTTTAAATAATCCACTTTATGAATATTAACACTGTTTAAGTACGACTCAGCAAATATAACAGCAAAATAAAAAATTCAAGTACAGGTACACTTTCTGACTAAAAACTGTAATTTAGGCTAATACTGGAAAAGTGAAATTTATTTGTAATTTGCGACGTAATCTTATCTAAACTGCTGAAAAGATTTTAGTGAAACTTTCAATAGAGAAAAAAAAAAGATTTTAGCTTGACCCAAATTTTCGAAAGACTTTATTATTTAAATATTCATAATCTAATGACATTTGATTAATAATTGCTTTAATTATTAATTATATAAAGTATTCATTCCTTAAAAAATTACAGTCAATTCAACAACTCAAGCTCAACAAAATATATTTAATCATTTAATTTTTTATTCAAATTGATTACAAATTTGCTTTAGAAATTATTTCTTAATTTATTTTACAAAAGATAAAAAGATTGTTAGCAGTTATATTATCAAATACTGAGTCACCTCTCTCATTTATATCAGCGCTGATCCACTGTAGTGTGTGTTGGCATCGTAACCGAATGCCAGGCCTATGCCTTATCTTATTGCGTACTTTGTCAGTTTCTGCACCATGTTGCCCGGTGGGTTTGCCGCTTTATATAGCATATATACTGAGGCGAATGATAGTTTTCTCTCGCCTTTGGCCTCTCTTTGTACGCCCGTTAGGTCTGCGTTATTGAAAGAATGAGAAATCATAAATTTTAAGTCCTTCTTTGCCAATAAACATATTCTTACCTCATCCTCAGGAAGTGGTATGAACAGTATACATCCTGCGCCGTTTAATCCACATATCCTGGTGTCGTAAATCTAGAGCTCTTGGATTAAGGCCACATCTACTTTGGAATTAATGAGTTGCGCTGTCAATTCGATTGAAGCTGCTTCACAGTGATTTTTTATTTTTTTATTTAGTATTTAATAGCCAATGAAATTACAATTTCTTACAGACTAGCATACATATCAAAGCTAAAGAATAAAATATACGAGGGCGGATCAATAAGTCCATGACTTTTCGAACTTCTCTCGTAGTTATATGAAATGCAACACTATTCCCATCAAGTACAACCTGTTAATAAACTACTGTCAAATTTTGAGCATTTTGCGTAAAAAATATGATTTTTCGAGGTCTTTAAAATAGGCATTTGTTTGGTCAATAATTTCATCGTTGGAGCTGAATCTCTTTCCACCGAGCCATTTCTTTAGGTTTGGAAATAGGAAGTAGTCACTAGGGGCTAAATCCGGAGAATATGGCGGATGAGGTACCAATTCATAAAGTTTTGCTATTGAAACTGCACATGTGTGCACCCGTGCATTATCTTGATGAAAAAGAACTTTTTTCTTGGTCGTATGGGGTCGGTCTAATAAGTTGGCATAATATTCGCCGTTTATTGTTTTTCCATTTTGAAGGTAATCAATGAGGATTATCCCGCATGCATCCCAAAAGCTGTTGTCATAACCTTATTGGCCGACAATCTTACCTTGACCTTCTTCGGAGCAGGTTCACCCGGAGAAACACATTGTTTAGACTGCTGCTTGGTCTCCGGAGTACAGTAATGGATCCATGTTTCATCCACAGTTACAAAACTCATTCAGCGTCATTTGTACTTGTGCGACCACACCGAAAGTCAGTAAACCACTTTTTTACCATTGAAATCGATGGTGCAGAGTCCCCATAGTATTTATCGAGCTTTTCCTTGGTTTGATTGACGGCTTCTTTTCCCAAAAAATAATGTTTAATGAGCACTCGAAATTCACTTTTTTTTCCAAATTCACGAGGTTGTATGTTTTGAACAGCTGTTAAACGCAAAGTAAATGAGGACAATTGCTCAAAATTTGACAGTAGTCTATTAACAGGTGGTGATGATGGAAATAGTGTTGCATTTCATATAACTACCAGGGAAGTTCGAAAAGTCACGGACTTATTGATCTGCCCACATAACTATTTTTTATTTATTTACGAATTATATTTTTGAGAAATATTATTGTAATCTTAAATTTTAATTTCTAATTGTATAAATAATATTAGTATTTATGCTTTCGATCATTGCTGTTTAATAGAAACTTGAGATTTTATTATATTTTTAAAAACTAAATTGACTATATTTTTATTCTTTTTATCGTCGAACTGACAATTTTTAATGAATTTTATCTGGCAGCCCTGATTCTATATGAATTTTTATACAGTTTTATTTTTCTTGTACAAAAAAAAAAAAAAAAAAAAAAAATAAAATAAAATAAAATCCAATGTAGACGAATGAATTACTCTGTTGCTGCTAGTATTTGTTATTGCATGCATTTTTAATAATAAAAATTTAATTTGTTCGTTTTGTTTAGACATTAAAATCAAACATCAACATCATACTCGTCATCAACAAATGAATGGATACATCTTCTTTTTTGCCCCTTCTATTTATCTGTCTGTCGGTCTGTTATTTATCCATACACAGAATATAAAATTTGAGGAAAAAGAAAAAGCAAAATTTAAATGAAGGTGTTCGATGTTTCTGTATATATTTCATTTTTACTCATATAAATATTTGATAAATATTCAATAGTTTTGCATAGCTAAACTGAATTTTTAAATATGAGTACAAATAGAGTCATTATGACAGACTAAATAACGAATAGTTGGTTGGTTAGTTGGTTGGTTGGTTGGTTGGTTGGTTGATTGGACAGACAGAAAGACGATCGCTTAAAAAAAAAAAAAAAAAATAATAAAAAAAACATACAAATCAAAAAACATTATACTTATAGAGTAAATTTCTAAAAATTTATGTAAACAAACAATATAATTCTATTTTTGCTTAATGTTTCTTCGTATGCATTTTTTTGGTTTTTAAGAAAAATAAAACCAAAGCAGTAGTTTTAAAGAAGTGATTCTTAAAATTGATTTTTTTACATGTGCGTGAAGATAAATTTGAATTTAGCTAGTAAAGATCAAAACCATTTTTTTTTTAACGGAGAAATATTAAGAAATTAACATGACTAAGGGTGGTCCTAGGGCCACTCTATGGAATAGTATTAGTGATATATCTGAAATAATTTTAGATTTTTAAAAAATTTTATTTTTATGGAATTCGAACATGGATAGGATTTTTGGATATTTCTGGAGTTATGTGAATGGCTCGCTTATGACACTGTATGGAAAGGGCGGCCTTAGGCCACCCTATAAAATCGTATTAGTAACATATCTGAAATAATTTGGGAATTTTAGAAAATTTATTTTTATGAAATTCGAATCTGGACAGGATTTTTGGATATTTATAGTGTTATGCATATGACACTATATGGAAAGGGTGGTCCTAGGGCCACTTTATAAAATAGTATTAGTGGCACAGCTGAAATATTTTTGGATTTTGAGGAAATTTTATTTTTATAAAAATTCAAATCTGGGCAGGATTTTTGGTTATATCTGTAAAGTAAAATATCCAAAACTCCTACCCATATTCGAATTTTCGTAAAATTAAAATTTTCTGGAGTTAGGTGAAATATCCTAAAATTCGGTCCAGTTTCGAATTTTCATAAAACTAATTTTTTTTAATTCCTAAATTATTTCAAATATGCCACTAATACTGTTCCATAAAGCGGTCCTAGGACCACCATTTACTTACAATTTCATATCTCCTCTCCTAACTCCGGAAATGGCCACAAAACCTTTAATTTTTTAGATATCTTAGTCATGTTAATTTGTTAACAATGCTCTTTTAAAAAATTGGTTTTTGTCTTTGCTAGTTAAAATAGATTTTATCTTCACACACATTTTTTTTGCAGTCTTAATTTTAAATATCGTATACAAAAATTTATTAAGTCTAAACTAAATACTTATAAATTTATTTTTATTACCCTTTACTCTTTATAGGAGTCAAGGTAATTTCTAAAATTTTTGCCTGAGCCCCCAAAAAAATATATATTTTCAGTCCGTCCATATGTTGATTGTCATTTATGTAACCCCACCCCCTGATAACTTAGATATATGATATATACATCAAAAGATCCGTGAAGCTTTCAAAAAAATACAATACGGTTTTTTTGAAGATATCTTCCGACTTTCTGATGCCCTTATGTAAGCTAATATTTGTGTTACAGTGACAATTGAGACTTTTTATGAATTATGATTTTTTCATTGGATAAAATTAGAATACTTTAAAATTTTAGAGCATATAGTTGTAGATTATATATAAATAATGGTAAACGTTTTTTCAAAGTTTTATTAAAATTTTGCTTCAAAGCGCGTATGTGAAAGCTTTATGGTAAAAATATTTTTTCTATGGTGAGAAAAATTTTTATTTCTGCTGTGTTGAATGAAAACTTTTTAAAATATACATATACAAATTGAAATGAAATATTGAATATGAAGAATTTTAAAGAATTTAATGTGCTTCAAACGTTAAAAGAATTGAAAAGAAATTTTCTTGTTTTAATTTGAAATTTTTCTATAAATTTTAAAACTTAAAAAATTTATATTCATTTTTCATAATTTCTATTGCCCCATGAGTTAGTAAAATTCTATTCACCTCAAAACTATCAAAAATTTACTAACGAGCGTATTTTCTACCGTTTAACACAGGCTCAAAATATGTCAAGTTCGAAAAGGCTCGAATTCTAATGCCAAATTGAAATCGTTTTCTACTTTAAAATAATCTCCATGAAATTATCTTTCAGAAAAATATTAAATCATTATTTTGATCTTAAAAAATTTTTTTATTAATAGAAGAAAAAGTACAAACACTTTTGCAATTATCAAATTCAACTGTGTTTTAATTTTTTTTTAATCAGAACAGATATTTATATGAAGTGTAGAAGTTGTTAAACGGAAAAAAGAAATCTATTGGAAATTTAAGTTTAAGAGGGGCTCATTACAGCTTCCCTTCTAAGGGGCGCCTTCAAAGTTTAAACTCGATTATTCTTCTCCTCTGCTTATTTTGAATGTGTGAATCTTTCGAAATTTTGTCTTCAAACTAATAAATCTTCAATTCAATTTTAATTTAATTGCTATGGATTTCGAAAATTCTTCGAAATCTATAAAAAAAATATAAAAAAATAAAAGAAATAAAAAAAAGAATAAAAAAATTAAAAAAATAAAACGAACTGTAAAATAAAAAAATGAAACGGAAATAAAATAAGCTTAAATATCAAGAAGGCTTAATAAATAAGCAAAGAAGCTTTAAGTTAAACCAAAAATTTTAATATCTTAAAATTTGATTAAATTAAAGTACAATTATTTTTTGGAAATAAATTTTGAGATTAAGCTTATTAAATGCATTTAAAGAATAAATTCTCTAAAAGTCTTGTCTCTATCAACAAACAAATTCATTTTTATTTTAAATAATTTTATATTTTAAAGTGTATGTAGGTTTTGTGTAGGTGTGTATCTTTGTGTACATTTGTATCTGTTGAATGTCAAATTATATTGATATTTTTTTCAAATTTTATACATTCTAAAGAATTTTATTTTATTTTTGTTTTGATACCTGCAAAATGTTTATCTCATAAAAAAACCAAACAAATCAAATAAAAATAAAACTAAAATCTACGTAAAATTTTAAATCATACGTAATGAAAATAAATTAAGGCAAAAATTTTTTTTTTCTAACTAAATCTTTGCTAAATGGTTTTTTTCTCACCTTTGAGTCTTTTTTTTAATCTTGCTAAATATTTTGATTTTCGACTTTATAAATCGACCTGCTGTCATGACACATGTTTGGTTGGGTTTAGCAAATGTATTAGAACCAGAACATTTTCAATTTTTTTTGGTTTTTGCTGCAGATGATTTCTTTTCTACCTCTAATTTATTTTTTAACTCAAATTCATTTTCTAATTATCTTATTGATGACGTTTTTTGTTAGTATAGTTCGTGTTTGGTTTAGTTTATTTTAAAATAATTTTAGAACCAAATAAACTATAGAAACAAATTGACATGTTTTTGAATGTCATCCAATTTATTGACCAACAACCTTTAAAAGCATAAAGCAAATACGAATTTTTCGTATGTTTTGACTTGTTTTCTCTAAACATAATAAAACACAGACGTCTACAGGGGTTTCAATATGATTTCATGTTCAGATATTCTTTTTTTTTTTTTTTTTGCATTGTCTATTATTAACCGCCCCCCTACTACCCTACTAGTCAATCCTCAACAGTAAGCTAATAGACCAAACAACCAACCATTATAACAGCTGTCTATTTTCTTCATTAATTTTTATTTCATATGATTTTCTTTTCTATTTTATTTAAATTTATTTTCTATTAAATTTTCTTGTGATCATGAGTTTTGTTTGTTGGCGGGTGTTCTAAAAATATAAAATTTTCTATATGTTTTGTTTTTGTTATTATTTTATCTTCTTAATTTTAAATGAAAATTAAATAATATTTTGTTAATAATTTTATATAAAAGTAGATTTTGTCATTTTGGCTGCAAAAATAACAAAAGAAAAAAAAAAATTAAAAGAAATTATTTGTAAATTGGACACTTGATTTATAAATGTGATAAATGTATAAAATAGAAATCGGGGGAACTAATCACAAATATTTATCAACATTTAGTTGAAACAATATTTTCTTTAGATTACAAAAATAAAACAAAAATACAAATAAAAAAATTGTATATATTATTAATTATATTTCAGGAATTAGCAAGTTTTATGTAAAAGAATTATATATAATGATATATTACCAAAATGTACACTCAGGATTAAAATTATAGGTGTATTCCATTATCTTAGAATAAAAAATAACGAATTGCTAAAAGCTGGATAGAAATATTTTATATCCCCAAACTTTCTTAACTGCCAAATATTAGATCTATAGTGCAAACGGCTACACATTTCCGATCAGATCTTAAGTGATATAATATACGAGTAGTTTAAGAAAGCTTAAAGTATACAATTTTTCAGAAAAGAACTTAAAGCTATAAAGAAAATATTTTATCCTATTTCATTGGGCTTTTCATTTTTAAAGCTTTAGTTTTTTTTTTATCATGATATAAAAATTACAAGGAATAATTTAAACTTCAATTTTGTTATGAATTTTGTAGTTCAATATTCGATCTGTGTCCTCAAATGGTTTCTTGTCCACTTTCGCTATTGTTATTGTGGCAAAAGGTAATTTTGTGAATTTCATTATTCGAAAACTTGCAAAAATTCGATTTTAATGGCAGGAAAATTGCAAGAAGGCTTACTATTTGCATTCGACATGTTTTAACGAAAAAATTCTATTTTATTGAAAATACACTAATACATATATGTAACGGCTTATAACTGCCTAAGTAAACCAGATCTAAACAATTTTTCCGCGTCAATGGGCTTACATGCCTAAGTGAACATGTTGTTTAAAATTTCAAGCCACTATCTAAGCTTGATCGCCGTGGCCATTAATAGGTTAATATTAAAAAATCTGTCGCCAAGAATCTAATCAGACATTTGGTATAATGATCTCTATAAAAGGAAAGAACGAATAACTGTTAAAAAAATATTTTGAATGATAAAATATTTTTTTTTTTTTTTTGTGTTGGGATTTTTTGGGGAAATTTTTTAAAATATTGGGGCTGACCAAAAAAAGTATTTGGCAGCCCAGATTACAGCAGTTATTGAATATCTAAGAATATCCATCTAATAATTTTTAATTAATGGCTTAAAAATATACTATTTGTATTAAATGAATATTTGAAATTTTCTTTATAAAATATGATAACTTTAATATTACCTTTATGTCGATATATTTCCGTGATAATGAACAAACTCAAAACCAAAAACGAACTAAATTGGTATGTTCCGAACATAACTTAATATATATATATATATATATATATATATACATATATATATATATATATATATATATATACATATATATCTTATTCCGATAGGTTTACAAAAAACAAACATATACAAGTTCATATAACAAAACTTTGAATATTTATAGCTTTTTTTTTAGCTAAAATATATATATCACCAACTTTAGAACATAAAGTTCTACTAACGGTAAGAAAATTTGTCAAGATCGGACAGATACACATAATTTTGATAATTTTTAATAATTTTCACAATGTACCTGAACATAAAAATGTAAACAAAAAACTTAAATTTTTTAAAATTTGTACGGAAGCACGGTTTTTGACTTAAAATTAGTGTTGGCTTAAACGTCTGATGGTTATGATCGCGACAAAATGAAAGAGTGGCGCTACCTTGTTATTTTTATATCATGATAAAAACCTAAAGCTTTAAAAATGAAAAGCTCAATGAAATAGGATAAACTGTTTTCTTTACAGCTTTAGGTTCTCTTCTGGAAGAGTTGTATACTCAAAGTTTTCTTAAGCTATATTATATCACTTAAGATCTGATCGGAAATGTGATACATATATGTAGCAGTGGGCTTTAATGGGTTAAAATATTAAGGATCAAGGAAATATCTGGAAAAGATATTTGTGCCAAAATTATGTTTGTACTTGAAATGAAATATATATATATATATATATATATATATATATATTAGGATCTCTTTGGGGGGAGTATTATCGACTTACGAAAATAAGTAAGAAATCATATGTAGTATGTCATATAGTTTAGAAATAAATCATATTTGGAAAAAAGGAAAAATCGAAACGAACATATGATAAGCTAAACCTTAAGAAATTGCCATATGATATGTTGTGTTTTTTTCCTTTTTTCTAAAAGTGTGAAAATTTGTAATCATCGTTCCGATATCGTCATTAATATATCCCTATATCTTTTTTTTAAACTGCTATTTGATACTTATTTAAATAAAAAAGGAAAAAACTGTAAGTTTGATTTTTCTTAAGATCGTAACCGAAAATTTTATTTCAAACATGCGATGCTTGTAGCATATTAGGGCTTTAAGTTCTATATAGTGAAAAATATATTTAAAATATACTTTTTTGAAAAATTTCAATTTTATTAAATAAACAAGAAGTAATTATTACATAATTTCCTCACAAAAAAAATTTGCCTGTAATACTAGGTATTTGAGGAAAAACACATATGCGTTTTTCAAGTCTCAACAATTTCACATAAGAGACTAAAATGACTATTTGCTGTATATAAATTACACTTAATAAAAAATATTCTTAAAATAGTTTTCCCCTTTTATTTTTATGGCAACGTTTTTTTTTTATTTAGAAAATAAAAAAGTAAAAAATAAAAATTGTGATTTTTATTATATATTTTTTATTATTATTATTTTCTAAGTTGTTGTTTTACTAACTCTTTAAATTTTTCTCCCTCTCTATTTACAGGCCAAACATCAAATAAATCAACTCTCATCTAAACATGGCCTGATAAATATATAACTTGATTTTAATTGAAAAAACAAAAAATAAAATCGAAAAGTCAACAAACAACGCACCCGAAATAACGCTACACAAGTATCGAAAAAAAAACGTAAACATTTCAAATTGGCAATTAACTTTTGGACAAGTGCAACTAAAAACAAATTAATTAATAAAAGAAAAAAAAAATACTAAAAACAAAAATTAATGCAAGCCAAACACTAATCAACGAAGACAAAATTAAGCCAAATATAAAACAAAATCAAGCTTTTAAATCAGTAGCAAACGTGGCAAATGTAGTACTGTTGAGTATAAAGCTTAATAGTTTATAGCGCACGCATCTATATATAACCCCCTAAATAACAAAATAAAATTAATAAAAACAAAATTTAAGCACCTTATAGACTTAAGAACACTCAAGCACACACACTCTCTAGAAGCCCGCTATCTTCCACTCATTAAAGCAATTCAGCTGCAAGCACCCATCATTTGCTGTGAGATATTTAAAACCAAATTAAAAATTATATATAAAAAAGCTTTAAAGCTTTCTTCCATTTTAATCCTTTACAACATAAAATAAAAATATACAACAATAATAACATATGAAAAAATTATTATAAAAATACAACAACATCATTACATCAACAACAATACACATAATTGAGATTATTATAATAAAAATTGTTCACTTACCACACACACACACGCTATCTTACTGATCGATATATTATATACAAATCCAGAGATACTCAAAAAAAAAACAAAGTTTACGAAGAAAAAGTGTTCAAACCAAACGAACGAATTATTAATCAAACGATCTTTCCTAAAAAACAAAAAAACATCCTGATCCACCTAATACTCTTTCCCCAATAAAGGCCAAAAAGAAAAATCCTAAAAGCTTAACAAACAAAGACAGCAAAAGCTTCTTTTAACCGTCCACTCTTTGTAATATTAGTGAAAAGCTTTTCAACACCTTATTGAAATTGAAATTTAATCATTTGAACTAAAACTAAAAACGCTACCACTTTAGGTGTGATTTGAAAAAAAAACCGAATAAAATACTGTGGTCGATTTTGTTTCTAAATACAAAACCCATCAAGAGATTAACAAAATTATCCAATAAAAATTGTGCTTGTGTAGGGAAAACTCTAAAAAAGTTTTCTTTTTCTACACAAAAACTTCAAAACTAACCACTAGCAACAACAAGAAAAACAACCAAAATAATTGTGAAACAACAAAAGAAGAAGAAGAAACAAAAATCAGTACAAAAAGAAATTGTAATTGAACTAAAAAGATGGGTTTGATACGAAAAAGATTTTCACACCTGCATATAATCGTAGCACTATGTGTGCTCTTGGCGTCTTGCACAATAACGCTCACACTAGCTGTCGATGATACTAATGATAATGATACTGATGATAATCAGACTCTTCTTCAGAAAGTCACAACACTGCGAGCAGTTATCGAAGGTGAAGGGGATGATGATAATGACGATGACGACGATGATGATGATGATTCAATATTATCGTCCACGTCACCGGCCTATAGTAATAGTTCATTAGCGCTGCCGCAGACATCATCCAACGAAGCGCTATGCAGTGAAGGTCTTGTTGTTCCGATGTGGATGCCTCAGACCAATCTCAGTACTGGAGATCGGGTTGCAAGAGGCTTGGTTTACTTTTTTGTCATGATCTACCTGTTTATCGGCGTTTCAATTGTATCCGATCGCTTTATGGCAGCAATTGAAGTGATCACGTCCAAGGAAAAGGAGGTGGTGATCAAGAAAAAAAATGGTGAGAAACAAATTGTGGTGGTACGCGTCTGGAATGAGACGGTGGCCAATCTAACGTTGATGGCTTTGGGTTCCAGTGCACCTGAAATTCTACTGTCTGTGATTGAAATGTTTGCCAAGAACTTTGAAGCGGGCGATTTGGGCCCTGGTACCATTGTGGGTTCAGCGGCCTACAATTTATTCGTGATCATAGCGCTGTGTGTGTTTGTGGTGCCCGATGGTGAGGTGCGCAAAATCAAACATTTACGGGTGTTCTTTGTCACTGCTACTTGGTCGGTGTTTGCCTATATTTGGCTGTATCTGATTTTGGCCCAAATCTCTCCGGGACGTGTTGAAGTCTGGGAGGGCCTGCTCACATTCATGTTCTTCCCCGCCACTGTGCTGACTGCCTACATAGCCGACCGTCGTCTATTAATCTACAAATATCTCGATAAGAATTATCGCATGAATAAGCGTGGCGTTATTGTGAGCGCTGAGGGCGACGCAGCGCTCGAAATGAATCAACAAGACGAAATCAAACAGCTGGAAGAGACCGAAGAGATGAAAGACTTTGAGGAAGCCCGGCGTGAATACATTTCGTTGCTAAAGGACTTGCGCAAAAAGTATCCACAAAGTGATCTGGAGCAATTAGAAATGATGGCTCAGGAGCAAATGATTAACCGTGGTCCCAAGTCCAGAGCTTTTTATCGCATCCAAGCTACACGTAAAATGATGGGTAGCGGTAATATAATGCGCAAAATACAAGAGCGTGCCCAAAGTGATCTCAGCGAGGTCAAGGCTCAACTGCAGCGGGTGGACGTCAATGTCGACGAAGAGGAGGCCACCCTAAGGGTGTTCTTCGAACCCGGCCATTACACCGTAATGGAAAGCTGTGGTGAATTCGAGCTGCGTGTAGTGAGACGTGGCGATCTATCTGGCTACACCACGGTCGAATTTCAAACTGAAGATGGTAGTGCCGAAGCCGGCAGTGATTATGTCGGCAAGAAGGGTGTTCTCACCTTTCCTCCCGGCGTCGACGAACAGCGTTTCAAGATCGAAGTCATCGATGACGATGTCTTCGAGCAGGATGAACATTTCTATGTTCGTCTCAGCAATCCTTCGGAACCGGCTGTATTGTCCGTTCCCAAAGTGGCCACAGTTATGATTTTGGATGACGATCATGCTGGTATTTTTGCTATTTGTCAAAAAGATCATGAATTGGTTGAATCAATTGGTTCGTATGAGCTGAAAGTGCAACGTTATTCGGGTGCGCGTGGCAAAGTTATCATCCCCTATTGGACGGAGGATGGTACGGCCAAAGGTGGCAAAGACTATGAACCGCAGCAAGGAGAATTGGTGTTTGAAAATAATGAAACTGAGTGAGTATACTTTCTTGCTTTAATCAATAGTTTCTTTTTGAATTAAAGTTTTTAATTTTATTTAGAGTTGGCAGAACAAAAAAATCAAAATATAATTTTTTATTAGAGAGACATTATAGTAGTTAATCAAAATTTTAACTGGGTTAATATATTTCGAAATTTAAAATGTTTCTGTATTTGTTTTATTAACTTTTTTTTTATTAAATTGTCTAAATAGCAGAATTTTTAGAGTTATGTGCATTAAATATGTTTAAAAATGAAAAAAATATGCTCTAAAAACGCGAAAATATTCACTTATAAAACAAAAAATGGTTAAAATTAAAAAAAAATATGTTTTTCATTTAATATTAATACTTTAATGTTATAAAATAAGGCAAACTGAAATTTATCGACAGTGTCGAAATTTGATCACATGAAAACGTTATTTAATTTCCATTTGCTTACCTACCTAACTGTAGACATTATTAGTTTAGAAATTATCAAAATTATCATTTGCTTTTATCAAAAGATAGGTTTTCTTATTTTTTTAATAAAATCAAATTTAAAAACATCCCATGAGGTATAAAAATATCATTCTCAAAATATCAAAATATGCTCTAAAAATAACTAAATATGTTATAAATATGCACTTAAAATTGCTAAATGCGAAAATATGCCGTCAAGGGTAAAATATGCAAAAATATGCACTTACAAATCAAAGCCAAAATGCTTTATTTATTCTGAAACGGATAAATATTTTATCGATGACTTCATTCAACGTCCAGGAAAAAAACATGCAATTGCATATTTGTGATTTCCCTGTTTATAAGCCATTTTCAAATCTATCTCCCTGGCTCCATATTTTATATGCGCGTGTCCACCAAATGTCCCTGAGTTGCTTTCAAAACAGGAAAATAATTATTTTCTTCTGTGTGGGCAGAGAATAAAGACATAAAACTAAACTATCGACAGTAAATTTATGTTTACTTATTTAGTCAATCGTCGTCATATTTACATTCATAAAACTTCACTAAAAAACATATAGACATTTATAGCGACAACAAATAACCTTGAAGTTTCTTATCCTTTAGATTAGATATTTTCTTTCTTCCTTTATTTTATTCGTTGTACTCTCTTACATTCGTTTCATCAACTAACAATCGATACACAGTGGTTCCAAAACGCTTTTTTTGGAAATAATTCTGTAACTTATAAATCGTTGCAGACATCTAAATAAAATTCAACACGAGGACAGTGGGTGGTACTCCAAAGTTGGCGATCTCGGGTATGTCACTTACAAAAAAAAAAGATTCATTTACAATGTGACTGCAAAGAAATTTAATATATAAATCTCTACAGAAAGTACGCTAATATGTGGAGGCCTCGTTTTTTAGTTTTTTTTTTTAATTTGGCGGACTTAATATTAATTTTTTCTAATATTCACCGGATTTCCTACAAAATTCTAAATAACACCTCTGCGATAATTCTTTAATTTTAGGACAATTTTATCTATATTGTATCAAAAGTTCAATAGAATATCTTTATTTGTTTAAATTTTATTTCAATTTAAATATTAACATTATTTTTTAAATCTTAATTTTCCGTTTCTCGGGTCATGGTCTGTAAGAATTTTACCGAATTTAATTTATTTTTATTCATCATAACTCTTCATAATCTTACGAGTTCAGAGATAGCAAATATAAGAATAATAATCATCTAAACATAAGAACAATTATAATAAACTCCGTCTTTTAGCACTTTTTCATATTTTTGTATGAAAAATGTAGACATGTACAAGTAGCCGTGTAATGTAAAGTTAACAGAAGAGGTTAACATTACTTAGCTGCTTGTGATGTATTTACATTTTTTATAAAATACATAAAATACAAAGTTTTTGTTAGTTTTCAAGACAAAATATAAATATTTTAAGAAAGTATTTGGTATCATAGGAAACGTTGGAATATGAAGAATCATAATTAGTAAAAGTATATTAAATTTGGTAAAATTTCTTGAGACCATTATCCGAAAAACCAAAATGCCCAAAATCTCAATTTGGGAAAAACTATTTCAAAAATTGACTTCTTTCATTAAAATAGTTAGTTACTCCGTCCTTATAAGAGGAGTCCGTCGGAAAATAGTTACGTATGAAGGTATTTAATTAAAATAAATTTACTTTGATCCCAGCTTTGTGATTTGAAAATCTAACAACAAATTTTTTTAAATTTTTCAAAATTAACAAAGTTTAGATGGGGCTTATGAGGAGCCCTTTGCCCCAAACTCTTTCTGATTTATTTTACATGCATTTTCGTTAAGATTTCTTTTGAAAACATTAAAAATGTGATATAAACCATTTTTGTTTAGGTTCTAAATTGAAATTAAAGGTCAAAGGTATACAATTGCAAATATATCCGCAATTCGTAGGAAAATTATTTGGTATATTTTTCAAGCTGATATGTATGTTGGCTATTGAAAAACATAACAAAAGAGTAATGGTGTTCTTTATCCATTTATAAAATTCATATTTTGTTTAAATAATATCTCAAGTTATACATTTTTTCCAAAATGGAATTTTCAAATATATCTTGAATATATAATTTAATATGTTCTAGATATATTTGAAAATTCCATTTCTAAAAGACTATGAAAATAAAACTTATGTTTCAAATAACCACATATTTCAAATAAGTATACTAAATTCAGTTATGAATTTTAATAAAGAAAATATGGAAAAAACACATATGTTAACTTATACAATTTACAATTTACATTTTGAAAAAGGTAAAATCAAACGAATTATGTTCCTATGCTGATCACTATCTCTTAAAGTAATGGATAGATTTTTTGTAAAAAATTTACACAATATGTAATGAAATGACACAACTCTAGTTTTTACCTTTGGCCACAGAAATATTGCCACATTTTTGGAAAAAACCGAAAAAAGAATAAATTTTTAACTTTTCATCGGATTCATATATTTATGTAATTCTTGCAGCAATATTATTTAGATAATTTGTGGGAAATCTGGTGAATATTTAAAAAAAAGTTAAAAATGAGAGAAACATTTATTTTGACCTGAATATCTTTTAAACTAAAAGAGATAACCTCCACATGTTAACGTGCTTTTTATAGAGATTTGCAAAGACAATTTTTATATTAAATTTTTTGCAGTTACATCATAAAGAAATTTTCGACGAAATTTTATTTTTTTAATGACTCGAGATCGCCAACTTTGGAGTGCCACCCACTACTCTTGTGAGCAGTTAGGAACCTATACTTCTCCAAGTCAACTCAAAAGCATCTCTCCCATGGCTATATGAAATCTTATTGAGATATGTCCAACGGTTTACAAGTTACAGAATTATTTCCAAAAAAGAGTGTTTTGGAACCACTGTGCGATGTTGGTTTTGACCAAACAGAAATTTATTTTAACCATGCGAAAAATATTTATAATTAAGATTTCCAAACACGACAAAGTTGTAGTCAAATGAAATGACATAATTTCTGTGCATGTGTGTGTGTGTGTGTGTATGTGTGTGAATAGTATGAGGAGAAAACTCGTTAAAGATATAAAAACACAACGGGGTCATGTGTAGGCTTTTAGTCATTTATGCGCGTTTTTCTTGCACACAAATACATAGTTAGAAAACAAAAGAGAATTAGAGTTTACCAAGTTATGAGATTTCCGGTCAATGTCACACATATTTTTATTTTATTTCTTTTATTTTACTGCTGTTTTTCATTTGCTTTAAAAACAACACCAAAGTATTTAAACCAAAAATTATGAATTTTTATGATGTTTTTCTTAAAGTTAATTTAATATTTTCTCGTTACGCTTTGTTAATTAAACAATAAAATTCTGTGAATTTTTAAAAGAATGCACACATGTTCATGTATCTTTACTTTCTTTTCTTTCCAAAATACTAATACTTTCAAATCTGCTTGAATTTGAAATAATAAATTATGTGAAATTTTAACAAATCAAATATAAATGTCTATCTGGTATGTTGATTTCGTTTACCTCAAAGATTAATTTGAAATTTAAATATATAAATAAAATTTAACAATTTGTTTACTTGTTTTAATTTTTTTGTATATTTTATTTTAATTTCTTTTTTTAATTCATTTTATTAGCCAATAATACATAGATTCGCAAGCCATAGAATCAACCATAATACTTGTACATACATTCAACATTTTATACCTTGCGTGTGTGTACACTCGAAGAAATTTGTGAGTGAAATTATCAAAGAAAACAGTGTGGTGAATTCTGAGCATAGCAAAAAATGTATTTCTTGATAAGTAAAAAATAATTATAATTTATATATGTCGCCAATAGTGAAAAATAATAGTATTAAAATTTTTCATTCATTGAATCACAAATTAGATAAATTATGATCATTAGTCATTCTTATTTGTAGAAGTTTCTTCTTTACTTTGACATTCGACCGTTTTATTAATATAGGCTTTCATAAATATCACTTTCTTAATTATTATATTTTAAGTAGTTTTAATAAAATTTAAAAAAAAGTTGTTTTAAAATCTAAAAAACAATTTGTTAATATTATCGAAGATATTATTTCAACTTGTACTAAATTGTTTATATTTTGCTCCCTCATATTACTGATGACCTCTTTTTTTTAAATTTACATCATATTTTTACTAGGATTGCTCTAGTACAAACAATTTATTTTTATTTATTTCGATTTTTTTTTTTTCATTTAAAATTGTGTGGCATTGTACGGAAACCATAAAATAACTATTCCATGAATGTCATGGAAAACACACAAAAATTAAAAAAAAAAAAACAAAACTATGTTTAAAAGAAAAACACGAAAAAATCGAAATTAATTACATGTAATGAAATCAATATTTAGTGGAACTGAAAAAGAGGTCAAATTAAATTCAATAACCTGATAACACATTTCATAACAACAACAAAGTTTAAAAAAAGTTCACTAAAAATAAACTTATTCACTGAAAACATTGTTAACACGGAAATAAATGTTTGTTTTTTTTTTCTTTTGTAAATTTTGCTATAACAATTGTTGGCCATTTGTTGGAATAGATGTTTGTTTGTCTATATTGACGTTCACACGTTTGATTGTATAAATAATAGTGGTATAACATTCCGATACCACTATAATTATTGTAACACAGACATGTACACTTAGGGTCTTGTAGTCACATTCAAACATACAACATTATTATGTATTGCACGTTAATAGCTTAGGAAAAATGTTTAATTTGTACCTCGAACATCACTTATGGGTTGTTCCATGCAAAAGGAATTAATATAATGATCATCTTTGTAAGAGTTTAAAGGAAAATATTATATTCTATATAGCAATTTAATACTGTAGAAATTGTTTATAACAAACATATACAGTGGGTTGCGTTACGATGAAGATACTTACAAAATTCCAATCCCTTTTAGTTCCATATACAATCCTCGGCTTATAAATATTTTTTGACAACAAGAAAATATGAATTTACAAAATTTGTAAAAGATGTTTTTTAAAAATAATTATCTATATATAAAATAGCACCAAAATAGCTAATTTATCTTAATATTGAATTATATACAAAAATAAATATTTATTTAATACGCATAATGAAATAATTTCTGATATAATTATAAAACAAACAATAACGAAATTAGGTTTGTGGTATGTTAAATATAATTTTTGTAATAGAAACACATCAGGAATACAACTTATCGACTACATAATAAAGAGAAATGACATTGATCTGTTAAAAAATCCACCTTACAGAAGACTACGGCAATAAAAATGATAATGAATAGCGCAGGCATTTTAAAAAATTCTGAACACCATGGAACTGGAGTATCAAAACTACATTCAGGTAACTGTTATTGAAAGCCTCAAATTAAAGAATACAACTTATAAACATATTCGATAAGAAAAACATCTTATGTTACTAGAACCGCAATAAAAAAATATTTTTGGTTCAGATTGTTCAGACCTATAGTATGTTCAATGAAAACGCACAGAATGCATTGAAGTTTTTTTTTAATAAAAGATGAATGGAATAAGTTATGACTAAAAGTAAATCAACTACCTGTAGCAGTTTTTCTCCAGATTTTTCTGATATATTATTATATCCTTTACCGCAGGTGTAAAGGATATATATATAAGTTTGTTATTCCGTTTGTAATTCCCACAATTTTCATCGGAGAGCAAAACATTTAATATTTTCTGAATCCTTGTAAGAAATGATGACAGTTGGAATGTTTATATATATATGTACATATATATGAAATGATAGGAAATCCTTTCGAGAATTTTGATGCAAATTCAGCAAGAGCGGTTCATATGGTGAAGATTTTGTGAAGCCTCAATTTAAGGTAGGGACTTCGTTTTTGCCAAGAAGATTTGTAAATTTTTTCTGAATTTTTATGCCAAAGATATAAATTAAATCGGTCGAATAAAATTTGTAGAAAAATTATGAAAAATATACACACACAAATATATATAAAAAGCATTGCAATGACTTTTACTGTTGTTGTTTTTTGTATAAGCAAGCAGTAATTTGCCGACTTTTGAATTTTGACCGTACATTTCGCTAAAATCGTTCACTGGGTTGTACAAATTTATAGTGAGATTTTATACGTATTCCAAATAAAATATAGGTTAACATTTTGACGAACAAAAATCTTCTTTCTTTTACTTTCTTTTACTTGTGTAACACTTTATTTCTATAGCATACTCCAGTGAAAAGGAAACTTAAATTCAATTCGAACATAACCATCTTAACATAGTTCTTTTCAAGTATTAAATTATATTGCAATTCAAGTCGAAAAATTATTTGAATTCAAGCTTGAAAAAGTGACATTATTCAAGCCTTTTCTAATAGTGTAATCTAAATTTTTAATAAGATACAAATCAAGCTTTAGTTTTCTTTTTTTTTTTAGTAAATTCATACGTAAGATAAGTTTCTAAAACTTTTTATTATCCAAAAATAATTGAAATAACAAAAATTAATAATTTTAATAAAACTTTAAATTTTAAGAATAAAAAACAAATATAAGTAGAGAAAAATAAGTAAAAAAAGTTTACAAAGTTTGTTTAGTACGCCCAAATGAAGACATCTTGTTTATATGCAATTGAAATTTTTCAAAATAGTTTTATAATTTTAAATAATTAATGGCATATCTCACATTAAATTCTAAACTTAGCTAAAGTTTCTTTCGTAGCGAATATTGATTTGGTAAAATATAGGTATGTACAACTGGCTTATCTTTATATTGTTGAATATTGAAACTGATATAAGTAAAATAATATTATTTTGTCATTTTAAACTCTAGTTCTATTTACTTTTCTTTGTTGCACTATTTTACACAAAATGAACCATTTTTAATAATTTTAAACCGATTTAATTAAAATAATTACTATTATATTTTTTTCTGTTTATTTGCTTGACATAAAACAAAAAGTTTAAAAATATTTCTTATTAAAAAAATATTTGAAAAAGAGACTGAAATTCAAGTTGAATTCAAAGAAAATTTCAAGCACTTGATTTTTAAGTTTTTGATTACTTATTGGGAAATTTTGCTTTATTTTAATTTATGATATCGAATCAGTTACGTTTATGACTAAATTGTCAACTGTATTTAAAAATTAATAATTATTTCTTATAACAAAATTATTTTTTATAATAAAAGAATTACAGTTTAATTAATTGTCAAAATTTTATTTGATAGGTTAACTGTTTGTAAATGTGTTGGTTTTTACAAAATAGATTTTGGGGTAATTCCAAAAAATTTCGACCCTACATTTTTAAACATTTTACATGTTATTTTTTTATTTTATTTTTTTGTTATTAGAGGTGTATATTAAAATAGTCATCATGAATTTTATGGCGTACAAATCAGTACCACAAAGTTTACGGTTCATATTTTATAGTCCTCTAAATTGGGACACCTCAGACATTTTTATCAAAAATTAACAAAGTTTAAGGTTTAATAACTTTTAACTGCATTATTCATTTTTAACAAAAATGTTGTCAATGGAAGGACTGATATTCCTCTTTATCATAAAATCATAAAAGTTAGACATCTTCATATTCTTCGCTTTTTGCTTTCTCCCATATATGCCCGGATACTATTTGAAATATATCATTATGATCAGTAAAAATTCTACTTTCATTAAAAACCATTCTTTTACACATTTTTATTTTTATTTTTTCAAACAAAAATATACACAAAGCTATGTTCAGACTAGTAAAATATTTGACGAAAAAGATGTAACCACTAATGTTCTTTACTTATCCTAAGTCACAACTGACATTCTATTGAATTTTGTGTGACGCTGTTTCTTTCTTACAAAACATTTGCAAAATCAAATAACGGCAAACAATTTTTATGTAAAGCTAGTGGTCACGCAATTTTTATCAAATATTGCCAAATGTGAACATAGCTTAACTAAGAGAAAAACTGTTATCATCTGATATTTATGATAAAAGTCATAAGAGTTACGTTCCTTGATTAAAAGAGTATAAATCAAAATTATGCTGCAAACTTTTCAGTGAAATTGTAAAGAAATTTAGTCATTAAATTTGCAATTTAACTGGAAGTAGTATTAAGAAAACTCTTGGACATCATAGAGAAAATAAACTCTTATTACACATTTTCAACATCTTAGCATTTCTTTACTTTAAAGAAAACGTGATACCGTTTTTACTATACTAACATTCTAATACCTTATATGTACATAAATACATCGTAATTAAAACTTTAGAATAAATGAAATATTGCAGAATAATAATATGAATATTATATAATGATATAATGATATACATATCTAATAGCCCATCTATACGTAAGATTTTTCTACCAAAGAGTATCAAATGCGCTCTTTGATAGAATTATTTCACGTGTAGATTCAAATATTAGTATTATAAGAAGTATTATGCGTCTGTTGTGATGATATTTCTCTACACAACTATCTTATATGATGAATTGTTAAAAAAATACACATATACGAAAGTTTGTTTATATATGTGTATGTATATTTTGGTAATTCCTAAAAAACAATGTTTTTTTTTTTTTTTTTTTTTTTGTTAAAACTGTTTTGTTTTAATGATTATTATACATTAAAAAAATAACAATAAAAAATAAAAACAACATTGTTCATTGCTACTTAATAAGTGGCTAAACAATAACAAATCATACTTTGCTGATTTACTACCTGAAAAACTGGCAGCGTTAAGCATATTAACAATAATAATTGAAAAATGAGAATATAAAATAATTGTAAAATGATTTGTCGTAAACCATTATTCTTACTTAATAACATATAGAGTAAAATAAGTTACAGATTCTATTTCCAAAAAAGTTGTAAGCTAAATAGATGATGTTTACAGAGAACACCACGGTGGGACGCTGAAGAGTGCTGATGAAGGTCGTGCGGACCAGAAAATGCATTCCATTCTACCGAATGTCCAATAAAACTTTTACACTGTATTCTTCTACAATGAACTTAAGCCGAACGTGCAAAAATTCTATGAATAATAATAATAATAATAATAATAATAATAATAATAATAATAACATTAAAATAGTGCTAAAAAAGTGCGAATTTCATAAATAAAAAGGACATGTTTACTCTGCTACTGATTGAAAATAATGATATCTTATAGGATTTATTAGAATACGTGTACCTTTTATTTAAGATTTAACATAATATAAACAAAAAGGTTACTCTCTACTGCCAGCGTTATCTCACATATTATATCAGCGTTAATCTCAATAGTAAACCTGGGGTTGAAGGAAAATTAAGTCAATGGCATAGAAGAATAACTTTGTATTACATATGAACAATTTTTGTTTTCTTTTATTTTTACGTCGATGCTTTCAAATTTCACACAAGTTCGAACTTACACATGCACGCTCGTGTATGTTAAAATTAATGATTTTTTTTTCTTTTTTTTTAATCCTCCATACAGCGTTTAAAAACATGTCATATAGCGACCAACAGAATTGCTGTAAAATATATTTTGTTTAAATATGTGTAGAAGCCCTACAAACACGAGAAAACTCATATAATTGGCACTTGCAAAAAATTAGAGTTGTTTTTTTTTACAAATTCGACATCTGTAAGAAAAGTCTAAAATTTCCTTTCATTTATAAACTATTTCCAAAAGCTTTTTGCCCTTAAAACTTAATAACGTTAATAATAAATAGAAAATGTAAGTTACAATTAAGTTGCGAATTTCGAAAGCTTCCTAATGTATGTATATATGTATGTATATGCACTTCTGTATTTGTCGCTTTAAATAATACCGTCAATACAATATTCTTCTGGACATATCACAACATAATATAATACAGTCACTTATAACATATATAGTCACATTTAAACATATTCATACATTTATATATACCCTTCAAACATTTGAGAGTTAAAATTGTTGTCAATCGTCACGACGTCACTTCTTATTGACTTCTAGATGATTGTCGGAAGATTGTTCGAAATATATTTTGTAATCACTTCTAGAAGATAATATGACTATGTTTCAAATTTAAAAAAAACAAAATATATTACTATTACGCATTAAACTTTTTGGGGTCTATTAAGAAGATTGTTAGTTTTAAAAATAAAACAACACAATTGAGAAGCAGCTAAAATCATAAATTTCAGTAATAATTTCACTTAGCTTTGTTGTAATAAGAGAAGAAACATGTTCCTGGTAATTAAGTTTTTTTTTATATTTTATTAAAATAATATTTTGTAAATAATCAACAAAAGAAAGTAAGTTAATAAGTAAGTATGTAAGTATTATAACTTTTACTAGGTAATATCGGACTTTACTCACAATTTTAATTAATTCTAGGAAAAACTTCTTCAATCAAATAATTATGTATTTGAGTATTTAAAGAATTACAAAACTTCGCTTTGAAATGTCTTGTGTCATTTTTTGTAAAGGGTAATCTAATTATAATTTAATTATAAAAATTGGTATTACTTTTCTGTTATTCTTTCAAAGGTATCCTAATTAATCTATAGTGATGATTTTATTTGGATTTCCCTTTATCATGAATTCCATGAGACATCAAATGTAAAATGACCTTAGGTCTTCCGATTTGCTTCATATTTGTCATACACACTTTATATCACACAGAAAAAATTACATTTCGCATTCTATTACTAAATTTATAAAGTCAAATATTTTTTAAATGAAATCGGAACTATTACTGAATTTGTAAAATCAAACATTCAAATTCGTAAATATTTTATTATATATTATTAAAATATTTTTACGATTTACTAATTTGAATATTTAAAAATTCTCATTAATTTCAATAAATTTTCTAATAAAACAATAAAAATGGATTTTTGTTTCTTATAGATTTTCAAACAATTTTTATTTTTAAATCATTAAAATGTTTCTTAAGAATGCATTTTAAAGCAGCATTACAAAAAAGTATTTATTACAAAAAAAAAAAAAAAAAAGTATTTATTAACAAATGTATATTGTGCAATATAATGTAATAATTCTGATTTACTATTAATATAAGTATTATAATTTATTGTAATTAAAATTTTGAATCTATAAGAAAGGAGATGTATATATAAAATAAGACTACATAATACAATTTAAGTAAGTTACAATTAATTTGATGGAAAGTATTAATTCATAGGCCTGTTAACTTACGAAATTTTTATCAAAAGTTAATGCCAAATTTTGACTACAGTTAGGTTAAGCTTTTACTCTGAATAAAAATTTGTTAAGTTAACAGCCCATAGTGTTTTATAATTATAGTAAATAATAATATGTTTATGTATACATATAAAAAAATAAAAAAAATTTAACTTTTTGACACATTTTCATCTCTTAGCAATATAAAAACGTAAAAAATTAAAAATATTTTTATTAAATAATACTTACCAAATTATAATTTATGGATGTATGTATATATAATACTCTCGTACCCTTCAGTTTAAATAAAAGAATCCAGTGAAAACCTATAAGAATGTATAAATAAATAAACATGGATTAAACTTTATTTGATCGATTTCAAAAAATATCAATAGAGAACACTAATGCGCCAAAGTGTTGTGGAAATGTGTTATTATTATTATTATTATTATTATTATTATCATTATTTTTATTATTATTATCATTATTATTATTATTATTATTATTATTATTATCATTATTATTATTATTATTATTATTATTATTATTATTATTATTATTATCATTATTATTATTATTATTATTATTATTATTATTATTATTATTATTATCATTATTATTATTATTATTATTATTATTATTATCATTATTATTATTATTATTATTATTATCATTATTATTATTATTATTATTATTATTATTATTATTATTATTATTATTATCATTATTATTATTATTATTATTATTATTATTATTATTATCATTATTATTATTATTATTATTATTATCATTATTATTATTATTATTATTATTATTATTATTATCATTATTTTTATTATTATTATCATTACTATTATTATTATTATTATTATTATTATCATTATTATTATTATTATTATTATTATTATTATTATTATTATTATTATTATTATTATTATTATTATTATTATTATTATTATTATTATTATTATTATCATTATTATTATTATTATTGTTATCATTATTTTTATTATTATTATCATCATTATTATTATTATTATTATTATTATTATTATTATCATTATTATTATTATTATTATTATTATTATTATTATCATTATTATTATTATTATTATTATTATTATTATTATCATTATTATTGTTATTATTATTATTATTATTATTATTATTATTATTATTATTATTATTTTTATTATTATTACTATTATTATTATTATTATTATTATTATTATTGTTATTATTATTGTTATTATTATTATTATTAGTTATGGACCGATATTCATATGATATGTATCATCAATTACGGACTGAATCTTGTCAAATTCAAAAAAAGAAAAAGGAAGTTATAGGGTAAAATAGCGCATCTCCATTACACAATTCATTAAAACTTTTGGTTTTCCTTAAAGTTCCCTTTAACGCCCTTAAAAAGCATATGTCACGACTTTATGCAACTAACTTATTAGCGTATAGCTATATTAAAGTATTAATCTGGCCTGCCAGCCAGACGGTCATTATTAAATTGGCTCATAAAGTGATTTTAAATTCATCAAATATTTCTATGTAATAATATTGTGTTCAATGTGAATCGGGCCAAACCGCTTAATGACATATTACAAATATTTTTATTTTCCTTGACTATTTCGATAAAATACTCGTGGGGGGTTAGCAACACTGAAATAAATGTTCAAAATTTATGTACGGGCGGAAATTCTTAATCCGAATAAGAAAATGATGTTAATGAAACAATAATACTTATTTATATTTTTGATATTTCTAGATGTCTAATTATCTGAAAGAAGAAACAAATAAATACAAATTAATATATTTGGAAACTCTTTAGAAAAAGGATGACAACTTACCTCAGGAATTTCTCAAATATTGAATTATATATTTCTATGTTTTGGCATTTTTATAATTTAATTTTTAACTTTACTGAATTTGTCCAAATATACAAAATTGTTTTTGTTTTTTATACTGGTCATGAAATATTTTTCAACCAATAAAACAAAATATTAAAGTTAAATAATTTTTTAATAAAATATAATTTTATATTTGAAACTAAATAATGATTTGTTTAAAAAAATTCTAGTCATATTTTTTTCTGTGCACCAATAAAACATAACTGTTTTAATTTTTTTTTATCACAGAAAATTTTCGACTTTATTCACGATTCTTCTTTCACAAAAAAGCAAAATATTTAACAAAGTTGTATTTTTAATTATCCACATTTATTTCGAAGCCAATATCCGATTTCATTAATTTTTACGGCATTAGACAGGAAACGTAATCCTTTTTAAATATCATAATAAAAGAAAAATGAATTTCCAACGTAGTTTCATTTTTGCTATACAATTTTGATAATGTTCTAACCCTTCGATTTTTTTTCAAATTAACTTAAAATTTGGTAAATTGCCTGAATAATTCAGTTTAAGTTTTTATGTGACGGAAAGTTTTGGTAATTTTTATAATTTTTTACAGAAAATCCAACAAAAATTTTTCCATAAAAAAAGCTTATATATTTAAAAAAATTTTATTTTATGACTTAAAATATAAAACTTGTATAGGTTGTTAAAAAAAAAAAAAAAAAAAATGGGAAATGTGTGATAATTAGAATAATTGTCAAATTTAAACCTTCTTTAAATTGTTTTGACGAAAAAATTCTCCAAAAAAATGCACTTAAAAATATGCAAATGCATTAATGCATCTAATGCAAATTTTACCTAATTTTGCAATTCTAACCAACTTCCCAGCAAAAACTTTGCTTTCCTGGTAAGCTAGCAGATATAATTGGAAACAAAAATAAACTACTTATTTTTTTGCCTGAATAACTAGTTTATTTTAGGACTCTAGGTATACTCAAAAATATGTACCTAAACGAAAATGAAAATAAAAAAAAAAACAAAAAAAATTTTGGCGTCAGGGAGATTTCAACATGGACACAAATTAACCATTCGTTTATAATGGCTAACGTTTTACTCATAACATCATCTCGCACTTTGTTTTCTAAGTGACAAAAACTTTTTTTAGTATAAAATATTTTTTTAGACATTTTGTTATAAAAAACTAACAACATCAGAATGGGGTTGAACCAACAACAACTAATCCACGTGATTGCAATATTACTTTTATACTATTAATATATGCTTTTATATATATGCTTTTATAATATATGCTTTTATAATATTGAGTACTTATTTATGTTATACAGAGTAGACAAATGATAACGACGCCTCATTACCGAGAAACTACTTTAATAAGTAGTTGCCATTACCAAAAAGTTTTTTCTGGGTTAACTTAAAATGTGTTAAAGCTTGGTTTAAATGTTTTTAAATCAATAAAATCAGACATATACGTATTGAGATTTGTATGTTTAAACTTGCACACTCTTTGTGTAAATGTACAAAAGCTTAATTATATTAGAAAAAAAAATAATATTTTTTGTAGGAAAAGTTGTGGTATTTTTTACTAAAATTGTCTAAAAATAGTAAACATTTCCGTTACAAAAAAAAAACTTAAATTTAACTGTTGAACCAATAAGTCATTTTTTAAGATGAAATGAAAAAATAAATTGTTAAAAAAATGGAAATTAAAAAAATGCATAATAAAAATGCAGTTGCATTATAAATGCACTTTTTTAAATAAAATATTAGATTTAAAGAGGACTTCATATACTTTTGACCATTTTCTATAAACAAAAATCGTTAATAAAAATACGAGTTTTTTTGAAATTTAGAAAAAACAAAATGCATATGTTACCGAGAGTCTGCTTAATTTTAAGAAAATCGGAGGACACAAAGTAAAAAACCTTAATTTTTTCATTGATTTGTTCTGGAATATATGACATGCAAAATTATTTTCTATTTTTTACTTCTTTTATTCATGTTTTATTTATTTAAATTGCTGTTTTTATAATGTTTATATGTGAAACAAAAATACTACGGCGCTAAAAATAAAAAAACAAGTAAAAAAGATTTAGTCAAGACCATATGATACATACCCCTCGAATACAGACTATTACGTTAATACTAACATTTATATGAGTTTATGCACTTTAGGGAGACTCCCGAAAGTGGGCTTATATGGGAGCTATGGTAAATTATGGAGCGATGCTCATAAAATTTGTCACAGTGATTTCTACCTATATAAAACTTATTTGTGTCAAATATAAACTTGATACTCCTATTTTATGCACGTAAAATTGATTTTCGGAAGAGGGGTTTATATGGGAGCTATGGTCAATTATGGACTGATCTTCATGAAATTTGGCATAAAGATTGATACTTGTACAAAACTTCCTTATACCGAATTGTATGGGGGCTAGGTGAAATAATGGACCGATCATAACTAATTTCAATAGGCTTCGTCCTTGTGTCAAGGTTGTCCTACGTGCTAAACTTCATTGAATTATCTTCAAAATTGAGACCTGTACTTTGTGCAAAAGGTTTAGATGGACAGCCAGTCAGCCGTCCAGCCAGGCAGACGGACGGACGGACATCGGTAGATCGACTAAAAAAATGATTCTGTGTTGATTGGTGGGTGTTGGATGATTTTTTCTGTGTGTTACAAACATCAGCACAAACGATAATACCCCAACCACCTATGGTGGTGCGGGTTATAAAGAATACACTTGAAATGTAACATAATATAGTTTGTATATATGTGTGAGTAAAATATCAGACCATTTTTATCATTTTCAATATGCCTTCAAAATCATGAGCTATTTCCAAAAAAAATCTATTTTCCGGACTTCGGGGCTTTAAAAAATTGTATCTCAAACACCTGTTACCCAATTTAAGTTTTTAAACGGCATTAAAAAGAAAAGATTTCACCCTTTTTAACTAGCATACACACATTTTTATTCATAACAAAACTGCGCTAGATATTAAGGATACAAAATCAAAATTTTTTTATTCTTTTATTCTTATTATTAAAATTTTTCAGCCATTTTTGTCCTACAATTTATTAGAAAACATATCATATTTATTAGAAAACATTTCATATTTTCTAATACTATATTTTACTAGGAGTAAAATGAGCCATCACTGGATAAAATAGGATTAAAATTGTACAACATATGTTTTTTTTTTTTTTTTTTGAAGTTGTGAAACTTATAAAAATCTGTTATTTAGCGTGTTTTTTTTTTTTTTTTTTGACATATTTATGATGAAAAATAAAGGCAGCAGCAAAATACACGGGATTTACAACTTTGAAAAAATCATATGTTTTATAATTCTCATCTGATTTTATCAAGCGATAGCCCATTTTATTTCTAACAAAATATAAAAAATATGTTTCCTAATAAAGTGTGGGCCAAAAATGGTTGTAAAATCCCAAAAATACAAATAAAACATAAAAAAATTAAATTGTGTTCTTAACATCTTATACAGTTTTGCTATCAATATATATATGTGTATATTGGCCATTATTAAAAATTTTTGACTTTAGGCTTAAAGTTTCTTTTTCTTTTTTTTATGACACATTAAAATCTATTTGTATAAATATAAAGTAACACGAATCCATGAAGAATCAATTCGTGTTAATCATTTCATGTAGGGGGAGTGAATTTATAGCGCTTTTAAGATGAACTTAAAATTTTTATAAACTAAAAGTTTATGTATATTTGTGGTAAAAATTTCGCGCAATATCAAAACCTACTGAGTTATTGAAATAAAATTTATGATATTTTCAATGTTTGATAGCATTAGTGTAGCATATTTTAGGATTTCCTAGTAAAATTAAAAAAAATCTTTATAATAAAAACTACGATGTGATTCGAATCTAAGTTATTTCTCCATATGTCATACAAAAATATATATTATTAAAGCTTATTTGCTACTTAATATTGTGATTCTTTTTTAACCTAAGTAAATTTTTTTGGTTCATAAAATTTTTATATTTCGAAATTTTTTGATGAACATCTACATTCCCGTTAAGCATTACAAAAACTATCTAATTATGGCAAATATGGTTAATTTCATGCTGCCTATGAAATGTTCATTACCAAAATTTGTTTTGACAAAAGGGTCCCGTTTTCAACTACTGACGACATTTCACTTAAATTTATGGTCCTGATCAACTATATTGATTGCCGTTTATATATCCAAGTTTTGTACAAATTGCAATTTGCTATATAAAATTACAAAAACAAAAAAATGTAATTTTTGAGTAATTTACAAAAAGTCCATAAATTTTTTTTATTAAATTTACTTTTAATGGTCTTTAGATTTTATTACGTAAAATGACAAAAATTCACGCAGTAATCTATGCTATTCTATATGAAAGTGTGAATGTGCCTAGCGAAAAACTGATCTTTTTTTCAAACCCGCTCTTGTTTTTCAAACTTTGAGACTATCTACTATGTTAACTATTTAGGGCACATCAACGAGATATGCCTTAAAATACATATAATTATAACAAGTATTAATCCCTATTTCAAAATGTGTATTTCTTTAAAGAGCGCACAGACTTTGCTCCAAAAACAAAAAAAAAAAAAAAAAAAAAAAATATAAATTAAAAAATTATATCATCAAATTTAGACTACCTTGTTGAAAGATAAGATAGAATGAGATCAAAAAGCATAAATGCGCGAACAGAAAATGTAGAAGAAAGGGAAAAATTAAGTAATTTTTAGCCCTTTTACTAAATTTTTGAATAACAATTATTATTATATAATGAAACCTATTGTGTTCACTCTATTAGTTTCAAGTCTTGTGAGTTCAGATCTATAACACGTTTGTTTAATATATTATTACTACAGGTAAAAAATGTTTGATAGTGCCCCATATGTTTTTTAAAAAGGGTAAATAATGACTTTACTTTTTAATTTTGTTTAAAAATAAAAATTTTTAAACTGCGAAGTGAAAAATCTGTTTTATTTTTTTTTTATTTTTTTTTTTTTTTTTTTTTTTTTTTTGATATAGCTCTTGATTTAGGGGTATATAAGGTATTCTAAAAATGATATAATAATCTAATCACCCATATCTACAAATTACACCATGTTACATCACAAGTGCATTTTCACCGTGAATTACGAGATATTACAAAAATTAAAACAAAAGTAGTAAAAGTGTAAAATCATCTTCCAATCTTGACTATGAACTTAAACTTCTGGAAGACTCTTCTTAGTGACCTCCACAATAGCAAATGTTTGCAATGATATTATGCATACGTAAATATTTCAGATACATGGTATAAACAGTTTATTTTATACCAACAAACAAAAAGCAATACCTCTATTTAAGGGCTAAATAGCCAAGCAAAGAATGCAGTATACAATAAGAACAATAGCAATAGATTTCTTTTTTGTTTTAGTCAGTTGTACTCAAAATATAATAGTTTATCTCTAGTAAGAAGTAGGAAGTAATTAAAAAAAAAAAACGTTGACATGAAATAAATTGGATGCAAGTGAGTTGAGAATTGAGCAAAATAAACATACCAAGTCAAAATTGTAAAAAATGTCAAACTTGAAAGGTCCATAAAATATGAAACGTGAGCGATGTGGAATTAATCATATAATGCGTATAAACTGGATAGGGTCAAAATTCGAGCTGGGTGAAAATTTCCAAATAAAATTTATTTTGTATAATGTTTTTTATATTGTACTAAATCCCGAATGATTTAAATATACAGAATGTTTTACTATTTATAACGAAATATGCATTACTAACGGTACATTCCAATTTTCAACATTTTCTCCTATACAAGCACTTGACAAAATTTTGGCAGCTACAAGTTTCGATTGTACTTCTTTTCTTTAATTTACCATTTTTTTTTTTCATTTTTGCCTATTATATTCCTTGTTGTACCCTTAACCACAGGTATAAAGAGTACATACACTGCCTGCCACTTGAATAAGGAATCACATTTTTTTAACTTTAATTAAGTATTTCTCCTAAACTAAAGTTCAGAAAAAAATAATTTTTTTTTGCAACCAAATTCCAAAGTGTTGGCTTTAGTTTCCTGAAGAAATAAAAAATATTCATATTTTGTTATACTAAAATTATGCATTTATTTAAAGACATGTATTTCTGTGGTATTATATCGTGTGTTACTTAAATAAGGAATTCTTTTAATATTAATCAGGAAAGCTATGAAAGCTATGGCTAGAGAATTTTTAAATAGTTTTTATTCAAAATGGGACGTGGTAAGCCCCTTAATAACTCGGAAAAAGAAAAAATTCTGATTTTGAAATCTCAGGGTCAGAATCCGGTTCAAATAGCTAAAAACATTAATAGAGGAAAGACAGTTGTTTACAATTATTTAAATAACGTGGAAAGATATGGAAAAAACATAAAAGGGCGGAAGAAAATGGCAACAACTCCAAAAGAAAGACGAAAAATTCTTAGAATTGCATCAAATTCTGTCATGTATTTTAAAGTCGTGCCCATACATAGTCCGACGAAAACTGCAGAAAAAACCACTAGTTAATAAAAAACGCAAATCACAACGTCTACAGTTTGCCAAAAATACAATGACATGGTCCGACAAATGGTTTCAAGTTGCATTTTCCGATGAAAAAAATTTTAATATTGATGGTCCTGACGGGTATAGCTATTACTTCCATGACCTAAATAAGGACGAATTATTTTTGAGCCGCCTTTACAAACCTCCATAGTGATATCAAAGATTGGTCCAAAACTTCCGGTGCAGCACTCTCTCTCAGCAAATGTAAGATTCTCCATATATGCAACAAACAACATTGTAGCCCCCCCCCCCCCCCAATTATCTTATACAACAACATTAATATCGAACATGTCTCTCATTTGAAAATACTGGGTATTACCTTCGACAATAAATTCAACTTTGGCCAACATTGCAGCAACCTGAGGAAGAAACTTATAATAGGGTTAAATATAATTAAATACCTTTCATCCAAAAAAAGTTCTATGCACACTAATACACTTCTTGTGGTAACTAAAGCCCAAATACTTTCCAAAATCGGTTACGGATTACAAATTTATGGAAACTGCCCAAAAAAGTTTTTAAATATGCTAAACTCGCCTTATCATGCAGCCATCAGATGTTCAACGGGAGCTTTTCTAACAACAAACATTAAAAATTTACTTATCGAATCGGGATTCCCATCTATAATCGAAAGAATATATGAAAAAGACTTAAAACTTTTACCCAAATTATATATGTGCAATAATTAAAATCTACATAAACTCGTAAAAAATATCACATATCTTAGACGTCCCGATAAAAAACAATCTATAATACATAGGACTGTTGGTTACACTAAAAAAATTTTTCCCAACCATACAACCTTTACTAATTTACTCGAAAAATGAACCTTGGTGGCTTTTAAAAAGCAGTTCATTTATACTTGACTTGCAAAAATATGACAAGCAATCAACACCTCCAGTAATATTTCAGCAAGAGTTCAATTCTATTCGTTTTTCTCCCACCTACAAAACTTGGAACTTCATATGCACAGATGGCTCAAAAACAAATTTATATACTTCGTTTGGCATAGTGAATGATAATGAAACACCTATACTTATGGGGCTTCTAGAACCACATTGTAGTATCTTTACGGCAAAAGCGCTAGCAATTAAACTTGCTATGGAATATGCCTCAAATCATAAAGGTCGTTACGTTATATGCACAGACAGCAATTCTACAATTTCAGCTATCTTAAATATGAAATATTCCGAACCATCTGTAACTTTTATACACAACTTTTTAATTAAATACTCAAATAAATTGCACATAATGTGGGTACCAGGTCACGCTGGCATTTCAGGTAATGAAGCTGCCGATAAAACTGCACATCTTGCCGCAAAATCCCCATCATACACCTTCACCACCCATGTTTTAAAAGATCTAAATAGACATATCGAAACACCTTGAAGAACACAAATTAAATCTATGGACAAACTACAACCATCGCTACAAACTTATTAATCCAAATGGAGTCACTCCCACCTACCCCAAATCCAACTCGAGGCTAGAACTACGGGTTTTTACAAGATTAGGGTTGGGTCATACCAAAATTACTCATCAACACCTGCTGAAAAATGAAGTTAGCCCCATATGCCGTAGATGTAACTTAAATCAGTCCATAAACCACATTCTTAATCAATGCCAAGCATATTCCACAGAAAGAGTACAAATTTTGGACACAATACTTCCCAGCTCATACCTAAATAATCCAGGCCAAAATAACATCTCAAAAATTTTTAATTTTATTAAAAAATGTAACGTATTAAACAATATCTGAATGTAAATAAGTAAATAAAAAATGTAAAATATAAATTGTAAATAATGTAAATACTGTAATGTAAATTATGTAGATAATGTAGATAAGTATCCAGAATATATATAATCTAACCAGTGGAGTCGAAAGCTATAGTAGCTAGCACACCCTTCCTATATTATATAGTGTCATTTATTGTTTTATATAATATTAACAAAAATAAAAATTAAAAAAAAAAATACTTAGAGTCATTATACAAGTCGATGCCAAATCGCATTTTTGAGGTTATTTCTAAAAATGGTGGCAGTACTCATTACTAATTGATTGCTAGAAGATAATATCTTTCATTTTTATAACCTAAAATTTAAAAATAAATTACAGTTTGCTTAGTTTTTAAATATTCCTTATTCAAGTGACACACGAAATAGTACCACAGAAATACATGTCTTTAAATAAATGCATAATTTTAGTATAACAAAATATGTATATTTTTTATTTCTTCAGGAAACTAAAGCCAACACTTTAAAATTTGGTTGCGCAAAAAATTATTTTTTTCTGAACTTTAGTTTAGGAGATATACTTAATTAAAGTTAAAAAAATGTGATTCCTTATTCAAGTGGCAGGCAGTGTATAAATTTGTAATATCCACAATTTTTGTCAGAGCATATATTTTCTGGATCCTTGTAAGAAAGGTTGTCGATGGGATGATGTCCATCTGCCCGTTTGTCAGTTGAAATGGCGTTTATGAAGCCCACCGATAACTACCATATATAATATGTATATCAAACGATCGGAAATCCTTTCGAGAATTTTGCTATTGAAATTCAGCAAGATCGGTTCATAAATGGCTGAGATATGTCAAAAGAAACTGTTTTTAAAGCGGTTTTCGATTTTCTGAAGCCTCTATATGAGCTAGATACTTTTTTTTAAGAAAGGTTTGGACATTTTTTTCTGAACTTTTATGCCGAAGAAATGAACTAAATTCAATAATAACCGAGATATCGGGCAAAATGCACTTTAAGTATTTGAAGCCCTTGTTTAAGCTACGGATTTCGTTTTAATATAAATCGGTCATAAATATTTTTATAAAATTTCTGTTGTTTGAATAAGCCAAATTGGTTCATAAACAACCGAGTTATGGGCCAAAAACTGAAAAATCTGTTAATAATATACACACACAAACATTTATATTAAGCATTACAATTACTATTAGTGTTGCTGTTGTTTTTGTATATGCAAGCAGTTTAGTTGGCAACAGTAGTATTATATTGGTGTTGTTGTTTTTTGTATATGCAGTCAGTTTGCATCAGTGTTGCCAGGAGGTGAAAAAAAGAGAGGCTAAAATGAACTTTAAAAAAGCTCAAAAAAGGCTAAATGCTTAAAAAAATAAGGCCAGAAAATAGTTAGCGTTTTTTTTTTTTTTTTTATTTAAAGAAATAAATTTTTTCTAGTTCTCATTATTTTTTAAAGATATTGTAATATATTTATTTAAAAAAAACATAAATCGATTGCCAGCAAAATAACCTAATAAAAAATCACCAAAAAAATGTCGATGCATATATGGGTTATATTTCATATTTTTGACTTAAATTTCCATTTTGATTGAGCATTTCCAAATTTGTGTGTAATTTTTCACATTTGTAAGACTTTTTTCTTTTTAATTTATTAATAGATAGTTTCTATGGCTAATAAAGTATATTAGAAAATAATTATAATAATCGATATATAGTAAGTCCGTAAAATTAGTTAAGTGATTTTTGATTTGGAGAATGAAACGCCGCAGGCGATATTTTTTGTCAAATATAAATAATCTAGACCTTTTTTGTGAATAAATACGTAAAAATGCTTAAATGGATGATTCTATAAATATAAAATTAGTATTAACAAATAAAAAAATGTTTTCTTCGTTGCTGAGATACTAACGCTTTAGTCTTTTTAAGGCAATTTTAAAAATCAAAATACTAGAAGTTAAAGCGAAACTTTTGAGGCTAAAAGCAAAATAAAAAGGATAGATTTAGCTTTAAAAAGGCTAAACTGGCAATACTGGTTTGTACATACATACGAACCTATATAAATATATGTATATTATAAGTTTTTTTTTTATAAATTCTTGGTAAAGTAGTGAAGGGTATAAAAGATTCGACACAACCAAATATACCGCTTCAACTTGTTGTTTTCTCTGTTGTAGTTACTAGCTGCTACAGATGTTATTGGTGTAGTAATTGTTGTTTATTTTTGTTGTCGGTTATTATAAAATTGTTGTTTTTCTTCTTCGTGTATCTTATCAAAAATAACAAACCAACAACAAAACATATTAATTTAAACAACATGCCCGGCAAACGACTAAAATATCTGACAGACAGTCCCCTGCCAAATTAAATGAAACACATTCAAATTGATGATAGCTTCTTTATTTGAGTGTTAAAATGAAACACTGACTGACTAACTGACTAACTGACTGATTGACGAACTGTATGAATATGAGTGAATGAATGAATAAATGAATTTTCATTAACACCCTCTATAATTATTTCTTATTGCTTTAGTTTTTTTTTTTTTTTACCAGATATTAATGGTAGACAGTACAGTAGGTAGTATATAAACCTACATTAGTACAAGGTGTACGGTGTACTATTTTACCCTTTATATATTCAAAATGAAACAGAGGGTTCATTTAGTTTTCACTTAATTTTCGTTTAAACTATTATTAATTTATTGTGTTTGCTTATGTGTGTTTTAACACGGAAATTACAAAATCATTTTCGCTTTTTATTTTTTCAATGTCATTTTTGAAATAATTTTTGTAAGGCATGTGTTTTTATAATATAGATTCAAAAATATTTTTATTATCGCTGTTGGGAATTTTCTGTGAATTAAAGAGCATTTAAGGGAATTTCCCCAAATTAAGGTTATAATTTTAATTTAAAAAAAAAATAAAAAAAAATAATAATAAAAAATAAGTAAAAAGTTATCCTTACCATATGATACCCTACACCATTGTGTATGGGAGTTAAAATGATATTCGAGAAAGACTCTTATATAAGAACTGTGGTCAATTGTAAACCATTCTAAATTTATTTATATACGTATAAGTAATTTTCGAAAGAAGCTATGGTCAATTGAGGATCAACTCATATGAAATATAGTAGAGAATGTAGCTATTAGCAAGAAAATGTATTTATGCGGAATTTTATATAAGTTTGAAGTTTTTGATACATTTATGAGCATAAAACCTCAATTCCGGGAAATTGTTCGTCTGACCACTTATATTTTAATCAGAAAATTTCAATGTAAATGAGAAATTTTTAAAAATTTCGAAATTTTGAAACTGACTTTATGTATATTTCTAAAGTTTATTTCAAAAACAGGAAGTCTGTTTATGCACCTAACAAAATATCTAAGATATCTAAAATTTTAGACCATTTACCTAAAATCTCAATGAAACAGCCATTTAAACCAAAAAAATATAAAAAGTTGAGTTGAAACTTTCGAAGATTTTTTCATTTACTTCAGTTTTGCACTGACAATTTAATATTTCAGATTTAGACTATTAACCAGTCAAGAACTCTGTATTTTTTTCAATCGTTAGATATTTTAGATTTTTTTTTATGAAGAGATATTTTCTTGAATTTTTCTCCAGTTTTAATTTCATGAAAATCGGTAGAACAATTTAAGGCTACATTTGAACTTTCAGTTTTTTTATAGCATCTAATATATTAAATAGATCTTCATTTGTAGAATTTTGTGATATTTTTCTGGTATTGTGCTCTCTATAAAATTTGTAATACTTATTTCTTTTTTCCCGGGTTTACTCTGATAGATCTCCAAGTGGTACTAAATGATACTTAATTAAATCTTCTACATGATAAAGGATTTTGTGAACTGTTGCAGACATATTTCTCCATGGATATTTGATTGTATATATTCGTGAATTTTCCTTGGCATAACCACCAAACAAATAGTACAAAAAATAGTACTGGAACAGAGCTATTAAAAGCTAGTCATAAGTAATTAAAAAATTTACACTTATACATTTCAATTATATTTTATTTTTTTAAGCTTTCAATCACCTAAACTGTGTTCGAAATGTGACCTCAACTCGAAGCAATTTTTAATATTCTGTATTTCCATTTAGCAGTTTTGAATGCTAAAATCCCTTTTTATTATAAAGCAAAACATATATACGTCTGTTTATGTAAGAGTAAATGTACTTGTGTGTATATTTCTTGCCAGTTAGAATGTGTGTATGTGTGAATGACATTAGGATTTTAATTTTTCTATGCCATGTTTAAAGGTGATGATGAGAAAATTATGTGGATCTGTGGATATTAGCAACCACGCAGCACACACACACAAATAAGCCACAAATGTACTATATAAGTATGTAGGTGAAAATTTGAGTTTTCAAAAGTGTATGGGTACTTCTAAGTAAAATTCTTTGTGTTAAGCTAAGTTCACACTATGCTAATATTTACACGAAATATTTTATCATATTCTCGCTCAATTTTTGCAACTATTCAGCAAAAACTTTTTGGTTTTTGGTAATGGCAACTACTTATTAGAGTAGTTTCTTGGTAATGCGGCATAATTAATATTTTCCTGCTCTACTTATTTACATAACATAAGTACTCAATTGTATAATAACATAGTAATATTGCAATCACGTGGATCAGTTGGCTAGAGCGCTGGATTATCAACAAGAAGGTAGTTAGTTCACCCCCATTCTGAAGATGTTAGTTTTTTTTAACAAAATGTCTAAAAAGATATTTTATATTAAATTTTGTCACTTAGAAAATTAAGTGCAAGTATACCTTGTACTGAGTGAGGCGTTAGTCACTTACAACGAATGGTCAATTTGTGCCCAAGTTCTAATCTCACTGACGTCAAAATTTTTTCGTTTTTATTTTTGAATTTGTGAACAACTCCAACAAAAATAAGTAGTTATTGATGTAAAAAAATTAAGTATTTTATTTTTGTTTCCAATTATACCTGCTTGCTTCCCAGGAAAGCAAAGTTTTGATGGGTAAATACAGTTTTGATTTTTTGTTCACGTTACGCGCATTTACAGTACCAAACATAAAAAATGCAACGTTATGTGATGTGATCTTTGTTCGCATATATTTTGCTTATAGCGTAACCCGGTGTAATAATACTGTTGTGATTGTAATATTTGTGGCCAAGATTCTTGCTGAGACAATTTTTTCGCATATTTTTATATGTAAGGAAAATTATTAAATTTCAGAGAGCAAAAAAGTGTAACTCTAAACAGATCCACATGATTTTTTAAATTTTGATAAAAATCGTTATTGGAAAAGTTTGGAAACTATAGTATTGTTAAGTACCATGATTTCCTATTCATTCATATAGACTAAAATACATAAAATCAACAGATAATATAAATACGAGTATTAGCAAATAATTCCACTTTCCATTAAATTTTGCTATTTTTCTTAACTATTTTGGAAAAAAAAATTAAATAGAGTTTAATATTTTTGAAATTATTATTTATTTTTTATTAGTAACTTAAAATAATTCTCTCTGAAAAAGTGATCAAATATTCATGACATTTTGGCTTAATTTGATAATTCATAATTGTATAAGAGTTTTAGACCGAAATAACGCGATCAATTTCAATCGTTATTGTGACGGAATCAACAGCTAAATATATATATTTTTTCGCAATGATACGATATTGTCTTGATTTTGGAACAAATTCTAACACAGGGAAAGACAAGTAGAAATTATACCTATTTTGGTTATTGGACTGTTGCATTTTCTGCTATTGGAAATTAATATTTAAGGAAATATGTCTATCTAGGCAGTCTAAATTCGAAACATATGCGTTTAGAATCAAATTAATTCAGGTTGTCGTAATACGATCTCAATTCCATTAAAGAGGACTCGTTAAAATAATAAATGACCTGCCTCCAAAAGTAAAGTTGCTAGTATGATTTTAGTAAATAATATGAGGTACGTGGGCGGATCAATAAGTCCGTGACTTTTCGAAGTTCCCTCATAGTTATATGAAATGCAACACTATTTCCATTAAGTACTACCTGTTAATAGACTACTGCCAAATTTTGAACAAGTGTCGTCATTTACTTTACGTAAAAAATAGGATTTTTCGAGTTCCTTAAAATAGGCATTTGTTTGGTCAATAATTTCATCGCTGGAGCTGAATCTCTTTCCAACGAGCCATTTCTTTAGGCTTGCAAATAGGAAGTAGTCACTAGGGGCTAAATCCGGAGAATATGTCGAATGAGGCACCAATTCATAGAGTTTTGCCATTGAGACTGCACACGTGTACACCCATGCATTATCTTGATGAAAAAGAACTTTTTTCTTGGTTATATGGGGTCGTTTTATTTTTAAGTCCTCATTAAATTGGTCTAATAAGTTGGCATAATATTCGCCGTTTAATGTTTTTCCCTTCTGAAGGTAATTGTTGTGGATTATCCCGCGTGTATCCCAAAAAACTGTTGCCATCACCTTATTGGCCGACAACTTTACCTTGGCCTTCTTCGGAGCAGGTTAACCCGGAGAAAGCTATTCTTTAGACTGCTGCTTGGGCTTCAGAATACAGTAATGGGTCCATGTTTCATCCACAGTTACAAAACGCCTCAGAAACTCATTCGGATTGCGGTTAAACAACTTCAAACTATGCTTTGAAGCTGTCACACGTTTACATTTATGTTCAATTGAGAGTAAACGCGGCACCCAACTTTCTTAAACCCAGCTGATCATTTAAAATCGAAACCACACTGCCATATGAAATGCCTATGGCATCAAAAATCTCACGCACTTTTACTCTTCGGTCGGCCAACACCATATCGTGGATTTTTTTTTTTCGTCATATTCGGGTGTACTGACCACAATTGGCCGTCCAGGACGTTCAGCGTCATTTGTACTTGTGCGACCACAACGAAAGTCAGTAAACTACTTTTTTACCATTGAAATCGATGGTGCAGAGTCCCCATAGTATTTATCGAGCTTTTCCTTGGTGTGATTGACGTTTTTTTTTTTTTTTTTTGCAAAAAATAATGTTTAATGAGCACTCGAAATTCACTTTTTTCCATTTTTAGAAAAATACACGAGTTTGTATGTTTTGAACAGCTATTAAACGCAATTGCTCAAAATTTGACAGTAGTCTATTAACAGGTGGTACTTGATGGGAATAGTGTTGCATTTCATATAACTACGAGGGAAGTTCGAAAAGTCACGGACTTATTGATCCGCACTCGTATGTTAGAATCAACGATTAGTGACCGTAATAGCTTTAAATGACCACATGTGTTTATTCGAGTAATATCAAGTATCCGTGACTTTAAACAATTTTTTCATGCATGATCGTTTCAATATTGTGTATCTAAGATAATTTTTAAGAATACTCATATTAGAACTACACATCAATACTATTTCAGTACCACTATCATGCTGTTATTCTAAAATATTCCTAAATTCTTAAAAAGAATGGAGAAAGTGTTGTTATAATATCATATATTATACTTTGTAGTTGTATATATTGGTAGTTGATGGTAATGCAATCAGATTACAGTTTTCAGCATTTTTCCATTATATTTATCAAAATTTAAAAAAATTCAGTTGATTTCTTCGGAGTTGCATTTTTTTTTTTTTGCTCGCATTAATTTACAACCGTTTTAACAAAATTTGTTATAAATATTCCAATACAATTTGGAACAAAATAAAATACATTGGTTGGGTAAGACCACAAAAAATAAAATCACACCAAAATTGGCTAATTTAATAACATTATAGTCCTAATCAATACAATCAAAAATCATATAGCCTAAAATCTTATAGTTTCATTTTTATGCTCGATACTGTATTTCACGTATTTTGTTTTATGGAATAACTATAAAATATTGTAAAATACTTGAAGGGGAAAACTATTTCTAGCCTGTTCAGATTAGGAGCAAATTATTTACACAACATTACTTGGCTGAACACACGATTATGATAAATTTATATAACATCAAATATTAAATGAATTTAAAGGAAAATCTTATTTTTTTTATTTCGTTTTTATAGATTTAGAATAATTTTCAGAGCGAATTTCGGAATATATGAATGTCAAGGTAATTTTTGTAGCGTTTTTATTTAATATAAAATGAAAATGCTATTCGTTTTAGATACACATATTGAAAAAAGTTCCAAACTAAAATATTCCACAAAAAAAAAAAAAGAAAACAAATCTTTAAACTATTATCGATTAATTTAATATGCAAACCAACGAAAATTACTTTAAAAATATATACTTTTACATTTCTTTTATAAGTAATTTTCATTTATACACACAACGACTCTGATTCCTCTTCACGTCATTTATAAAATAGCTCTGAGTTCACTAAACAACACGGTTTATTTGCACACCACTTTCAGATGTATAAAAAATAACAAGTATTCGTATTATTGTGATTAAATGATAATTGATAATTTATTATTTTTTTTTTTTTGTCAATTTAACTTTGATGTACATAAAAACAAACATCTTCTCAGATGAAGCAGTTCTCCATATCAGCTGTTGTTTGCCCTTGTTTGATCTTACATTTATTTTGTTAGATCAAACAAAAATTCGTTCAAAATAGTGGCAAATATTTTACAGCTTCTGTTCACACAATGTTCACATTTGCCGAATTTTTATTTAAGGGCAAATAGTTTTGTTTGTCCAAAATCAGCTGTTAGCTTGTTTGAAGCGTAAAAATATTTCATGTTCACATTACGTAAAGTATACATTTGCAAAAAAAATCAAATATTAGCGTAGTGTGAATTAAGCTTTACATAAACATGCACACAAACAATTTACGGTAGCCAACATACATTAAATGACACAATACACGTTCCAAACACACAATAACCAACCAACCAACAAACATTCTGGAATCGTTGTAGAATTATTAAATTTGCTTTTTCCATTAATTATACACACGCATAATTGCCTGAAAATTCATGTTGTTAAAAAATTTATATGAAATAATCGTACAACAAAATAGTGTCATTATCATTGTTGTTGTTGTTGTCGTCGTCGTCATCTTCACTGCTGGCTAAAATGTTGTTGAAAAAGACCATTAATTTAAATTAAAAATGGCAAAATTAAAACAACTACTAAAAATCTCATACAGAAATTACGTATAAATTATGAGAGGAATGAATGTTTTCAACATTATTTAACTTTTGCTTTGCTGTAAAATAATCCTTGTTATTTGAAATGAAAAATTATCAATTAATACAAAAAAATAAATGGAGCCACTAAAATCTAAAGCTTTAATTCTATAAAAAAAACTTTACTTAATACCTGTGGCTTTTGGAATTTAATTGCTCATTAATGAAATTAAGTTACGGACACAAAATCAGGAAAAACAATTAAGAAAGTTGTAGTCGGTAAAGCCCTACCATATGATACCGTACACCATTCTGCATGTACAGCAAAATTCGGGAAGAGGTGTTATACCTCTTCCTACATTATGTTGACTCTAACATCTTGTATGCACTTTAGAGTGATTTCCGGATATGGGCTATGGTCAATTATGAACTGATCTTAATAATATTTGGCTCTGTAGTTTCTACTTATATAGAACTTATTTCTGTCAAATATTAACTTCGCTCTAACATTAGAATGTGATTTGGACACATTAAAGTGATTTTTGAAAGAGGGATTTATATGGGAGCTATGGTCAATTATGAACCGATCTTTATAAAATTTAGCACAAAGGTTTACACTGATATAAACCTTATTTGTACTAAATTTCGTTAAAATATTACTTAAGGCATTTATGATCGTTAAACCCCAATTCCTGGAAGTTGTTAGTATGGGACCTATCATAATCAATTTCAATAGCCTTGGTCATTGTTGAAAAAAAAAATCATATATTCCAAATTTCATAAAATTGCGACCTATACTTTGCGCACAATGTATATATCGACAGCCAAACGGACGGACGGACATTAATCAATCGACTCAAAAGTGATTCTGAGTCGATTGATATACATACTTTAAGATGGGTGTTGGATTATTATTATTATTTTTTTTTTCTTTTATGCGTTAAAAACGTCAGCACAAACGCATAATAAAATATAGAAAGGTACATATAAAAAGAAAAATAAGTAAATAAATTATTTATTATGTTTAAAAGCTTATTAAAATATAATTAATACCTTTAGGATATCATATAAAATATTAAAAGGGAGATTTGAGTATATTTAGCCGTAAATAATATATTTTTGGCTGACAACAGCATTAAATTTTTTTTTTTTTTTTTTTTAGAAGAGAAATGAGAAAAAAGTTTGAATAAGTGGCATTTATGTATATGAATAATTCCAATTTAAATAAAAAAATGACCCTTGTTTACCTATTTAGATAAAAGTTGGTGCATGTGTAGAGGAGGATACTGTAGCGAAGTTTTATTGTATTAAATGAATTTATATCATAATACTTTTTATCCTGATTATTTTATATATATACCCAGCAAAAGCTTTGGTTGCTATGTAATGACTTAAGAAGCTAATATAACGGCTCTTCACTACTTACATATTATTTTAACAGGGTGATGATATTATAGGCAACTAATTACCTCATGTTATAAAAAGTAGGCATTTTAGAAAGTCATTACTAAGATGTTGTTACGAGTATCAATTTTTTCCAAGCTATTCAATAACTCTTTGATTTTAAAATAAGTATAACTGAAGTCTTTATTAGTGAAAACAATAGGAACTAATTACATTTTAGGTTACAAATAAGGAATAAAAGTATAAAAAGTAGTTACAAGACTACTTGTTTTTAATATAGAAGATATGCTGCTGTCATTGAAAAGTAACTAGATTCGTAGCTACATGCCATTAGAAAGTTTTAGCTGGGTATATATTAATTTGTTTTACATGAAACATGTCATCTTTAAATATCTTATTATTACTCTACTTTATTTGTCTTATTGTTTTTGTAAAAATGGTATTGATATTTAACAATTCTCATTTAGTTTATACAATTATCGACATAAATACTATAAGTTTGTATGGTGTAGTTGTAATTCGAGTGATAGAAGAATTTGACAAAATCAAGACAGCTGATCTGACAATATAATCAATAAACAATAATCTGCCTTATTCCAAGACATCTGATATTGTAAAATCAGTAAATGATTCTCTGATGCTTCGCTCAAGTCAGTGCGTCAGGGGGATAACTTGCACAGCATTCTAATTGTCTGTCTCAGATACAGCGACTTTGCTTCGTCTGTTTCGGCACTACAATTTCGGTCGTCTAGCTTGGCACTACAACTTTGGTTGTTAGTTTCCGTACTGCGACTTCGTTCCTTGGTCCTGGTACAGCGAAATCTATCATCTATTATTTTCTTTAGATTAATCCGGGCTGCCAAATTTGGTGTTTTAAAACAAAAATTTGAGGAATTTTTATTGCAGAAAAGCATGAAAATTTTGGTTTGGGGATTAGAGAATATTGCGGGGATATCTAAAATACCTTGGGTATTTTTTCGAGGAAATTTTGTAATAATTGTATATTTTGTTTAGTTAACAAAATTGGAATTTTAGACCAAAGTATATAGTTTTAAAGATGCTACATTTACATATCATTATAAAGGACTTTCTCAAGCAGTCCTTAATATGCTAACGATCCTTACAAGCAACACATATGTAAAATGCCTTTTTTCAGATAGGAGCTTAACAAAAATAGCAAAGCTTCAAGATTTAATATGAACTTTGGGAGGCATCTTAACTCATTAATATCCGATCGTACCTGATTAATTACAGCAGAATTATCGACTGTTTTTTTTTTTTTAAATTTAAAAGAGTTTCAGTTTTTTTTTCCTTTTTCATATAAGAGCCGAAAAGCGATTTAAAAGTAATAAAATACTTGGGGGATATTAATGATAATTATCAGAAAGTTGATTGTGAATTTTCACTTTTTCAGAAAAGGAGCAAACATGTCATTTGGCAATTTCTTACGGTTTCGTTTCGAATTTGACTATTTTGGTAATAAGACACTTTATTTGATACTTATTTGATATTTTTGATTTGTAAAATATATAATGATGATGAATGTCTCGTTACTTATTTGGTAAAAAAGAATCGTTCTGGAAAATCTCACAGTACTACTCCCAATTAAATATACTCCCCATATAGAGAGCCTGATGTATTTTTTCAAGAATTTTTCATTTTTTGCACATCAAGTATAAACAATAATAAAACAAAGGTCTTGAACAAATATCTCCAGTGGATTTCACCTTGACCATTAGTATGTTAAAATTAATAAAATCTGTTGGCAAGAATTTAATCCGACATGATGTATAATATTAATTCTAAAGTTATGTATAGAAAAAATTCTTTTGACTTACAAGAAGTTTAATATCTGTATATACCATGCATATATTTTTGAAACACATATGTAATTATGTAAAAATATTCATCAAAAAATTATCTCTATAAAGAGAAAACACAAATACAAATAAAATAATTATTTTGAATGATAAAATGTCTTTTTTAAAAAAAGTATCTGGCAGCTTTGAAATTAAGTCTGAATTTTTGTAATCTAATTTTAAGAAATTGTATTATTTAAATCAGTATTATTAAGATATCTCTAAGTATTATAAACGATCCTACTTGTTGCATAATACCCAGGGGAACCGAAACTTTAATCCTGCACCTACTAGTATTGGAATCCAAATAATCTGTGATGTAACCGAAGATAACCCCTAAGTATCATCGTGCTGCTAGTAATTTATCTAACGCAAAAGTATTTATCATAATTTATTGTTACCCATAACTAAAGACTGAATTATTAAATAAAAATACACAGTATATTTGACCGTCAGAAAGGGTAAATCAATTGTGTTCTCACTTAAGGTTCGTGGACCCCCTAAGTAGATCCTCAGCCTACGACAAACCACGTAACAGTACACAAGTATGTAAAATTAATTTTATTCATTGCTATTTTGAAAACTGTGGCAACTCTCCAGCTTTGGAATTGATTAATATACATATTTTTTTTAATGGCCATAACTTTTGTTGCATAACAGATATCAAAGCTATTTTATTTTATTATTTTTTTTTTTTTTTTGGAGTGGATTTGTCGTAGCTTTTATTTTAAGATGTCATATAAACTAAAAAAAAAAATATTTTTTGTGAACATTTTTTTTTCTAGTGTTTTAGAGATATATATTTAAAAAACTCCATTTCTAATTTTACATTTTGGTAGGAAGCCTTATCGGTAAATTTACTACAGAGAAAATTTCAGAGTGATTAAAATTTTAAAAATTTTGTTTTTTCTAGTAAAATTGCTTGTTGCAAAATCATTTGAATAAGAATCTAAGGTAGTAAATAATTTCTTTAAGATTAAGTGAATTTTTCAAAAATAGAGTTTATTAATTTATTGACTAAAATCAGTTCTTCCATTTATTGTAATATTACGTAATGACTATGCTGTAACTAACTTATTAATAGGATTAGAAAATTTTATGATACAAAATTTTAATGTACTTTAAGTTATTTTTAAGCTCTTTTTCAAACTAATAAGCTTTGACCTCTTCTGAATTAACAAAAAAAAAAAAAAAAAATAATCATATTAATAATATTACACATTGACATTTATTCGATTGAAGTTAATTCCCTTTGTACTTTAAATTTAACGCTCTATTACAATCCTAAATAGCTGAATACATCACAAAAGTAACCCTGAATGCATTCAACCATTTGATTATTCATTTTCTGTTGTTGTGCAGTCAATCATTTATTCATTCATTCACTTGTTCAATTTCATTTCGTAAATAAAAACACTTTTGTTTTAACTAATCAGTCATTTAAAGTGATGTTGGTTAAAAGTTCTTTTATCCACCTTTTTTATATTCGTCATTATCATTACAGCTCTATTTAGATATGTACTCTCGTGTACTCGTATATTGAGCATTTTTTTTCCTGGAAATTTTACCCTTATCTGAAAGTTTCTTTACACTAGACAACAATTCGTTGTCAAAACAGAAAATGTGGTTTAATTTTGCAATGTTTTTCATCTATTTACATTTAGCAATATTTCGTATAGCCATAAAAAAACTTATTTTGAGAATAGATACTTTTAAGTTTAGTTTAGTTTAAACATTATCGTATTTATATTCTTGTACTGTATTTAGTTTTGAATTTGTAGTTTCCTTTATTTACTTAGGGGATGTAGTGTAATGTTGTATATGGTATTTATTTTTGGTAACTTTAACTTGAATTGAAGTTTTACTTAAATGGCAATTTTATGGTTCTTTAAACAAAAAATTTAAAGAAATAAAAGCAAAATTTTTTATTTTTTATTTTTATTAATACACTTTTAATTTTATGTAGACTACTCAGAATTGAATGGAGTCTTTTGATTTAGGAAATTTTTCATAAAAAATTTAAATTTATAAACAAGTTATGAAATAAATTTAATTGCAAAATTTTTTGAATAAACTTATAATAAAATTCAATTGTATTTTAATAATGATATCAAAAATAGCTAGATGAGATACTAATAGCACACTTAGACGTCTGCGTATTATTAATTTTAAATTAAAATAATCATATATACTTAAATTAATTCTTCATCTTTCTAATTTACTTTTACTTTTTTTTATTTATTTTCAGGTAAGTGTGACCATTTCTTTTAAATTATGTCAAATATTTAGTAAGACATTATTTTATAAAATAAAAATTATGTTTTTGATAAGAATACAATGCTTATAACTAGTTAATTTGGAAAATATATTTTTTTGTACACAGAAAAAAATTATTCCCTTCAATTTATCAATTGATTCGATTTTTTCCTGTTATTTTAATATTTAGTGTCTGATTTTGTTAAACGAAACGAAACTTTGTTTCGAAATTTTATATTGAAAAAAAAAAAAAAAAAAATCAAATTTATTTGTTGTTTTCAATACAAATTGTCGAAACGAATTTTCGTTTCCTTTTGCAAAATCAGGCCATTAATTAAATTTATAAGTGGTTTTGATATATTTTTTTTTATAAACAATGAAAGTTCCTCAAAAAATTCAAACAGAAAAGAAAAACATTTGAAAAAATTAAGCAGTTTTTTTAGCAGCACAAAATTATATATACATATATATATATATATATATATAGATAGATTTATATATATATATATATATATATATATATATATATATATATATATATTATAAAATTTTGATGATTTTGTTTATCAAATCATTGGTAAATGCTGAAATTTTTCTTAGATTTCAATGGTGATATAAGATTTGTTTTATTTTTCGGTAAGTGGAAGTTTTTTTTTTCATATAATCGTCATTCCTTCATTTTGGAATTATTGCAGATGTTCCTGTCAATGAAGGCGGGCATTAATGAAGGTTTGAATTTATTTTGGCTGCTCTTAGGCAGAATATATCTTTATAAAGAAAGCATGAAATATTTTTAACAACTTAACTTACCACAGTTCACTATATTTATGCACTTACTATTGTGTAAACTCGTAGATCATATTTAATTCCATTTGTTGAAAAATCCGGCTTAGATGATGGCTTCGTTTAATGTCGATCTTACCTGAGAAATTAGTATTAGTCTTTATACCCATTACATAAGTATGAATACCTTTAATTGGACCATTTAAAAGCTTTGTTGATTGTTCATTTTAAATTTAAATTGTTCTTTAAATATCTGGACAGCTTTCGAACTTATTAAAATGAAATTTTGTACGATTTTCTTAAAAAATGGCTTTTTCGCTCTCCTGATAACTTTATTCAAATTCATAGGACTTTTTGACAGCGTACGGTCAATATATTTCCTTCGCAAGCATTACAAATATTATTGTAAAATATTTCGTGTATATTTTTTCAATAAATAAATTCGGAAATAACAATTTTGGTCGAAATTATTGGAGCACATTTTAGTAAATTTTTATAACTTAATAAATATTTCAGTTAATTTTATACAAAATTTCAATAAGAACTTTTATTTATTTAATTATAAATTTTAATTGAATTTTATAAAAAATCAATTATGTTCAATTAATTAATATTATCATTTTGATGATTGGAGCAAAAAATTTCAAACAAAATTTTAATGAATATAAGCAATTTTGCAATTTGAGTCACTTTCTAATTTATCATTATTATTATTATTATTATTATTATTATTATTATTATTATTATTGATATTATTATTTTTATTATTCATCGATTCCTTTAGAATAATTTGATGTAAATTGGATAAGAAATTACGGATTTATGGGAATAAAATTGTTTCAATGATTAATTATTATTTTACGAAAAATTTTTATTCGTATAAAAACCCTAGTTAAAATTACCTCAACTCTTTATTTCTAAAGATATATAACATATTGTTCAAATTAGAAACATGATTACAACACATTTTTCTATTTTCATTGTGACCGCTTCAAATGGTCACTATTCTGATTTACTCTTAGCCTCCTACTTTCCTGAAGAAGTTTTTCAATTTTCTCTCCTCCTTTGAAAAGTTAACGCCCTTTAAACAACAAATGGGAGAGAAACAATTAAATTTAAAATTTTTTTCAATCAAATATTTTTTTTATCTATATAATTAATAATAGACAAACACATTTTTTGTATTCTCATAGATGTGCAGAATGAAATGCATTCAGTATTTTAGAAGTTATAAGAGGTAAAATTTGCTACTAATACTTATAAAGAACTCACATATATACAAAAGAATTTCTTTTGTATACATGTCTTTCAGACAATTCTCTCAATTCAAAGCAGGGTCATTGTTGTCATTTACAAAAACAAACTGAACAAGTTGCAATGATATAATAAAGGTGAATTAGAGCTTTTTCAATTTTTAATTAAGAGAGAAGTGATGAACAAAATATAAAAGAGTTTAATACCTTGAATTACTTTGTTTATTTTTGTCTGAGTCTAATGTAGTGTCTATACGAGACAAATTTTTATCAAGACAAACGTCAAAATCATATAAGGTAACCTCAGTTAAACAGCTGATTATTATTTTTGGTTGCTACATATGTCAAACTGCATATATAAAAAACATTAATGAATTCGTAATTTGTTTTTGTTTTTACACTATTCCCTTTTTATTTTAAGCAAATGCCAAATTTTATGCAAAATTAATTATTTTCTTTGCGTTATCAAGATAAACTCATTTTATTGTTCTTTTATTTTCGATATTTAAAACAAAAGTCTAAAGATTATTTTTATACCTTTACAATTTTTGAGCCAAAATAACAGTTATTTGTTCATTATTATTTTTTCGAAGGAATATAAAAAATATTTTCTTACTCACCCCTATCATGAATACTTTTCCTTCGAAATGTTTTTCCTTACTCTAAATTTGCAATCGTGAAAAAGTTCCTCATGAATAATTTTATGCTAAAATAAAATTCTCCTTATCGAGAATGATTTTTTTCCCGCGAGTTTCTTCTTCACTTTTCCCTTCATTTTAATTTTGCTGGGGAACAGAACGTGTAAGATTTCGAATATTAAAGTTTAAAAGATTTATTTTAAGGGCTCAATCCGTTAATAAGGTAAAAACTGATACATTCTTAACAAAACACAGTTCGATTGCCTACGGATTTGTGGAGATTTCGAAAGATGTGGATAAATCCAATACAGAGAACTAATTTAAAAGTTCTTTTGTTTTATTGAAATGTATTTGGTAATTCCAAGGGATCAGATGCATCCCGCAAACCTCGGCGAACAATTAGCTGATGCTTGCTTTCTTCCTCTTGCAATAAAATTATTGCTTCAATTCTGAACATTTTGTTCACTTTAATTTGTTGTGTTTGCAAAAAGTAGCCGAATTGTTTTACTAGATAAAAGTTAAATAATGTAATAAACTAACGTTGCAATCAAACTCTTACTCAAATACTAAATATTTTGATTTATTTTTTTAATTTTTCTTTAAAAATTTTCTTTGATTTTCATATTTTATTTTTTTTTTTACATTCACTGAGAAGTGATAGTGGGAAAATTTTTACACGGGAGATTCACGATAGCATTTTACCCTTCGAGGGAAATAAAAATTTCATGGGAACAATTGTTATTCACCCCTATGATTATTTTTTATAGTATTATAAAACACAAATAAATCACCAAAATAAAAAAATCGGCAAAATAAAATAAGTTGCCAAAACGGAAAAAAACGCTAAAATAGAAACATTCGCAAAAACGAAAAACACAACAAATTAAGAAAATATAAGAAAAGTAGCAAAAACGGAAAAAACTGGCAAAATGAACAAAATGTAAAAAAGAAATATCAAACGAAAAAAACGAAAAAAATCTTCAATTGGAGAAAATACCAAAAACGGAAAAGAGTTTAGCAGTTGTATTTTCTAAAATATATTGTGTAGAAAAAATTATTTTATTTAAACAAATCTTTATTCCTTCAAGACGATTGGGTTAGCGGAGCACCCCAGGTAAAGCTTGATCCATTCCATACTTATTTAAAGAAAAAAACACAGAAAATTCAAATGGGAATGGGAATGTTTATTATCATTTGAAAGAACATTGTTTGGCATTTATTTTTTGAAGATTATGTCTATCAAATGTTGGCCGTTGCTACGTCTCAGATGGTCCATCCGTTGAGTCCAATTTTCGATGACTCAATCGAATGACACGCGTGATGTTTTCTTCCAAGGCCTGAATCGAAGCGGGTTTGTCCGCATAAACTTTAGACTTTACATATCCCCACAGGAAGAAGTCTAACGGTGTGATATCACACGATCTTGGTGGCCAATCGACCGGCCCAAAACGTGAAATTATGTGCTTACCGAAGTGTTCTCTCAATAAATCCATGCGATATGTGGGAAGTGGCACCGTCTTGCTAAAACCAAATGTCGCCGAAATCACATGCTTCAATTTCAGGCATCAAATGGTCGGTTATCATGGCACGATAACGGTCGCCATTGACGATTACGTTCGCACCCCCATCATTTTTAAAGAAATATGGAGCGATGATTCCACCGGCCCACAAACCACACCAAACCGTTGTTTTCTCTGAATGAAGTGGCAGTTCTTGAATCTCTTCAGGTTGCTCTTCGTCCCAAATGTGGCAATTTTGTTTGTCTACATATCCATTGAGCCAGAAATGGGCCTCATCGCTGAACAAAATTTGCCTCGAAAACGTCGGAACTTCTTGGAACTTTTCAAGAGCCCATAGAGCGATGCGATGTCCTTGGGAAGGTCGATCGACTTCAGTTGTGGCACAAGCTATATTTTGTACGCTTTCAATTTAAGATCTCGACGTAAAATGCGCCAAGTCGTTCCATACGTCAGTCCGAGCTGTTGCGAACGGCGCCGAATCGACTCTCCACGGTCTTCGTGTACACTCTCAGCTATGGCCGCTATATTTTCTTCACAGCATGCTGGACGTGTCGAATATTATCCAATAATGAATGCTGGGTCTCAAAATGAGTGATGGTGTTATTGTAGTACGCTCAGTAATCGTACCATAAGTTGAGCGAAGTGCACGAAACACATTCCTCACAGAACGTGAATTTTCGTAATAACGTTGAACGATTTATAAACGTTGTTCAGGAGTAAGTCTTTCCACTATGAAATGCCAAACAATACTAAACAAAAATAACATGACAGCATGACACGACTCACACGTGATCTGTCAAAAAAGGCTATTGAAAAAAGTATCTCTACTTGAATGACCCATTATAATAAATGATAAATTTATAAAATGACATTTAAACTTTAAGGTTACTTTAGTTATTTTCAACATTAATTGAGTAAAAATGTATATAAAAATATCTGTAAATTATATATTTTCTAAGCAAATGAATATTATTAAAACTAACAAACCTTGTGCTGAAAAAGACCAAAGATCAACTAACTCTTTAATTTAAACAATCACAACAATGTAGTTACACTAAATTTAATATAACAACAAGAAGGAGACAATTTTATCCTAGATACAGCTACACTTTGTTGACACATCTGTATTTGGTCCCAAAAAGATAGCAGCACAAAATATGCACAACTAAATATAAGTGTAAATGACTGGAATCGTGATAACATTCGTTGAAAAAACTGAAAAATAAATATATCCTTCATTTTGTTTTTAAGAAGAAGACGTAGTAAATACATAAGGGTAAATGTCTAAAACAATTTCATGCAATTTTTAAGAGTTTAAGAAACAAGTGGTTTGTTTTTTTTTTATTTTTTTTTATTTGTTTAATTTTATCTAGCACACAGTCTACATATACTAAATATATTTCCCAGTCAACATTGGAGCTTTTATCGAAGCATTGCATGTAAATTAGCTTTTTCAGTCTTACTTCAAGAAACATGTGTATATAGATGTACTAAAGTAAAGCAATAAATGGTGAATTGTAAGCGATTAAATTCTGGCAATAATTCTAATAAAAAAAAAATCATGTTTCTACACAGCTTCTGACGTATATTTATTCACTTACCTTTTAGAATTACAAAAAAAGACATTTTACTTTAAAAATTTAATGCTTCCAAGCGGCTACTCGCCTTTTTAAATTCATGACTTCTGTAAGTTATAGGGTAAACACTAGAACATTTGAAAAGTCATAGAGCGCTTCGCTCCTGCTTACAGAACTCAAGATTTTTATATGGCGAGTTTACGCTTGGAAACAATTACAATTTATCAATTATTCCCTTACCTTATTACATCTATATAAGCATATTTTAATCTGCAATGCTTCGATAGAAGCTCAAATTTTTTACTGGGTTTATTAGTTGTTATTTCTTGACATAAAATTTAAATTGTACAGTGTACCCCCACATTTACATAAATTCTTGTAAATTGTTAAGAAAAAAAAAATTCTGCAACAACTGCAATAATAATTTGGAGACAAAACTTGTTCTTTGCCTTGTTAAGAGAAAAAAAAAAAAAAAAAAAAAAAAAATAGAAGACACGTAAAGAAGCTTCTTTAATATTATTTTTTGTTTCCTGTTTTCTGGCTGTTTTATTTCATTTTATCTTCTTTTCTTTTAGAAACGAATTTCAACTTTATATTTCATGTTTTTAACTGAATTGTAAAAATAATACTACAACTCGTAGTATACAGTTGCGAGCATAAAAATACAACACTATGCCCATGTTTTTTTGTAAATCAAAAAAGAAATTAGTTTCGATAAATTATATGGAAAACAATAAACAAATTTGAAATTTACATGTTTTCCACACAATTAGTTGAAACAAATTTTTCGTTCGTCTTATAAAAACAGGGGGTATGTGATGTGAACCTTTATTTGTATTTTGTATTTTGCTTATAGAGTGACCCGATTTAACAGTACTATTGTGATTTTATTATTTGTGGACATAGACAGCTATTGTATATATATTTATATTTGTACGTAATTAAAATTATTAAATTTTTTGTAAAAGCAGTGGTAAATTTAAGCGAGCAAAAAAGTGCAATTCTAAAGAAATCAACATGATTTTTTAAGTTTTGATAAAAATTGTTTAAAATTCTAGCAAAACTAGTAAAAAAAGAGAAATTAAAAAAAAATTTCTTTATAAATAAACTTTTGCTTGAAAACGTAAGAAACGGAAAATAGTAAAATAAGTTTTAGTGTCAATAAAAAAAAGAAATTATTTAATTTTTTATTTATATTAAATGAAAACTTGAAAACATCTTAAAAATACGGGCATATGTTCCTTTGTGGATAATTTTTCACATATTTCCTTATAGAATTTATTTTATATAAGTAATATGTATGATAACAATTAGTGAAGAAGCTAAATATTAATGGTTTGTAGCATTGTTGAATATCGTGAATAGCTCAGTTTCTGGATCCACTTGTAAAGCATCCTGTTGTGATAATATCAAATAAATAATAGAAGTATTTTTATTTAAAAAGATAATTAAAAAAATAAATAATACTTCTATTATTTTTTTAAAATCCTCACAACAGGATGCTTCACATAAATTGCACTCTTTATTTTTATACCCTACTGATGCTGATAAAAACTAATTTCAAATATACCAATCAACTTGAATCACCAGCTGAATGGATTTAACTTTATCCGTTTGTACGTATGTCCGTCCGTGTAAACAACAGGTAGATTCGGAAGATAATTTAACGCAATTTGGCACATAGAATTTTTATAATGCAGGGACAAAGCCTATTGTTTTAAAAACCTGTCCATTATTTCACCTAGCTTGCCTATAAATGTCTTTCCAGAACAGAATTGGCTGCCATAAATCTCTTAAATATAGCAGAATTCAACACAATTAAAATCTTTTGTGGCCTTAAACCACCACATTATTTTTTTTTCTTTTTTATTATTGGTCTGTAATTGACCATAAGCTTCATATAAAGACCTTCCCTAAATTACTTAAACGTGCATTAAATAGGTAAAAATATCTATATGTATGAATATTAAGACGACATGGCGCAACTGGTTTAATTATAAATCAATGTAGCAAATTTCAAAAGGATTAATCCATAATTGACCACAGTTCCCATCAAAAGGTCGTTTCCCAAAAGTACTTGGGGGTACATAAGTTAGTATAACTATGCAATTTTGTACACGTAAGTTCTATAAAAGTTATAACGTGGTTTTGTCGTCGGCTGAGATAACTTACTCGCCTCCAGGGTCTACTTACGGATCCATAAACCTTAAGTAATAAGACCCTTTCTGGGGGTTAAAATAATTTTATTTTTATTGTGTATTTATTTTATTTCAAATACAAAATATTCAGTACGACAGTTCGCTTATTCGACTTATAATAGGCTCGGTCGTTGAATTAGGATTGACTTTGTACTTTCGGCTTCGACACACTCGGCTGTCAAACTGGTTCGGGTGGCAGCTTCAGGCGTCGGAGATCCTATATTTTTTTACAATACGTACAATGGTTTCATAAATCGAATGTCTAGCTACTTCTCAAACTACAGTCACTTTGGGAACGAGCTACCGAAATCACTCGTGAGAATAGCTAACTGAATTCAACTGTGAGAACGAACGAGTAGCACGAAGCCACACGTGAGTAACGGAAGTCACTCGTGAGAACAGCTAACTAAAATCAACTGTGAGTACCAGCAGCACGAAGCCACTCGTGAGAACGAGCAACCGAAATCACTCATGAGAACAGCTAACCGAAGTCAACTATGAGAGCACCTAACCGAAGTTAACTGTGAAATTTATTTAGGAACCCTACCCAAGCCAAGCGTGCAAAAATACGACTTAATTTTACTTTCGCAAAATATTCTTCGGCTCTTTAACTATACGGCGTAATTTCCGAGACTAATATGGCGGGTTCTTATTTTGTTTGAATCGCCCTGACTGTAACCAACCAACCCTAATTACTTAAACTTATTCATGTATCAACTGGATGAGAATTATATTGCTTATTGACTACCAAACAACATGAACTGAACAGCTAGGCAATTATACTATATGTGTGTGTGTAAGTAGTATTTACAGTAGGTGCGTTCAATATAATTACTTATTACTAATAACGTATTCAATATATTAGATGTGAATATAAATAATCACTAATATTAAAAATACCTAAATAATACAGTGAAACTATGATTATATAGAAGGAAAATTTATATTAATTTCATGAATAAATGTTTGACGAAATATATATGGGAAAATAATAATGTTGAGTGAGCTGTTTCCACGTTACAAAGTACAAACCACAAAATTCAAAAGTATAAAATTTGTAAGACTTCATCCATAACTGACCACAGGTTCTAACAGAAAACGTTGACAAAATAAAACATATTTTCTAATTATTCTTTTAAAAATAAAATTTAATAGGAATTTTAAAATAAAATTTGTCTACTAGTTTTGCTCATACAAAATATTCAAGTAAAATATAATAGAAGAGAAAGACATTTTCTCTTGAAATGTTTACTACTTTTACTATTTTTATGTGCACGGAAACGGTTTTCGAGCAAAAATAGTGAAACTAGTAAAAATATTCAAACGAACAGACCCAATATTGTTATATATAGACTAAAAGATATTAAATTTAAAGATAATATAAATTTTAGAAAATAATTCCATATTCCATTAAATTTTGCCATTTTTCTGTATTATTTTCGAAATTTTTCCACAAAGCTTGATATTTTTGCAATTTTTATTTAATTGTTTTATTAATTTGTAATCCCACAAAAAATTTCTTTGCAAAAAAGATCAAATATTTCTTATAGCTTGGCTTAACTTAACACTTCATAATTGTATAAGAACGCTATCAGTTTTAATTGTTATTGTGATCGAATCAAGAGTTTAATATACTTTTTCGCAATCTATGATGTTATTTAATGCCCGATAACGCAATAATTGAATATCCCTTGATTTTGCTTATAGGTGGGGGGGAACTATTATGAATTATAGCTATTTTGACACTGTTTCTATGTTAAATAATTAAAATTTCATTTTTCATGATTATTGGACTGTTGTACTTTTTTACTATTGAAGTAATTTCCAATTTAGAAAAATAGAAGTTTATGTGAGATTCACTTCGAACTAAATTTGCAAAAAAAATACTAATTTTTTTTCAAAACACAAAAACAAAATATATGTGACAACATATATTTTGTTATTGCATGAATTAGGTTTTTGACAACTGAATCAGATTGCAGAAAAAGAAGAATCACCAAATATATTAGTAAATAATTCATTCTATTAAAAATTTTTTTAAATTTACACCTCTAACTAAAATGATATTATCAATTACTAAAAACTGTAAAAAATGAAAAACAGAAAAATTTTTCTAATTAAAAAATTTATCAAAGCAATCAAGTAGATGATTGAATGAATTAAAAATTTAAATGAGAAATAAAAAAGTTTACTTAAATTTTATTTTAGTTTTATATTTACTGAAATACATTTATTTAATTTAGGTGCAAAATGATACAACTATGTTAATTGAAAAATATACTGTAATAAATTATTTCTGTGAAGAAACTGCCTCCAAAAATAACAGTGCTAGTTTCATTTTGGTAAATAATATCTGGTACGTTAGAAGGATTTCTCGGTACCATATTACTATCATTTAATCAATGATTTGTAACAGTAGTGGCTTTACATAGCCACATGTATTCATTCGGGTATTCTAAACTATCTACTGTTATATGTTTTGTATTAATTTTTACAGACATGATCGTTTTAATATTGCATCTCTAAGATAATTTTTAAGAATACTCATACTAGAACTACACATTAATATTATTTTAGTATCACAAAGGAAAAAATATTGTTTTTTTTTTCTAATATTATTAATGTCCTTTGTAGTTAAAATTGCCTTAAATATATGTGTATTGGTAGTAATTGATGATAGTGCGTTTAGATTATATTTTTACCATTTTTTGATAATTATTTTTATCAAAATTTTGAAAAATTCCGACAATTTTTTTTGAGTTGAATTTTTTTTTTTTTTTTTTTGCTGGCATTAATTTACAACTTTTTTAACAAAATGTTTAATAAATCTTCTAATATGTGACAATTTAGTACAAAATGATATACAATAGTTGGCTAAGACTACAAAGAATAAAATTGACTAATTTAATAGACATTCTAGCCCTAAAGGTACGTTCAGACTATTCAAATATTTGACCAAAATGACGTAACCACTAGATAAAATATTTCCTAATTTCTCTTTTCTAATGGGAAACGATTTTTTACTTATTATTAATGATAGCTGACATTTTATCGAATTTTGTTTGATGCTGTTTTCTGCCAAATGCCAAATGTGAACATAGCTTAATTTTATGGTGAAAAATCACGTAGCCTGGCGTTGCATTTTTTATGCTCGCCACTGTAGTTGTAAATTCGTTGGTACTTGAAAGATAAAAATAGAGAAATAATAAGATTAGAAATAAACAAGTAAATACATAAATATATAAATATATAAATATATAAATAAATAAAAAACACAAGCTGTGATTGCATTCACTCAAAGTGAGGAAACTTTTCTTTGAGCGTTTTTTTTTTTAATTTATTCTTAAGTATTCATTTAAAACTTCTGTATTTTCTGAAGAAAAAAAATCCAACCAATCTTGTACATAAATAAAATTATTTCGTTTCATTAACTTAGTTCATAATATTTAAAACTAATTTCCTAAATAATAAAAATGTTTTCGAAGAGTAAGTATACCAGTAGTTGTCAGTTTAAGGTTCTTCTTACATTAAAGTTATATCATGCTATTTAGATAGCGAGTAATTGTTTCACTTCATTATAACACACACCAAAAAAATATAGTTGTAGTGACCATAATCTAATAGCAATATATTATGATTAGAACATATGATTACAGCGATAAATAAAAATGATTATAGTTTTACATATAATTGAATAAACTTACTACATTATTATTCCATTTTATCAGATTATGGTTTGATGTTATTATGTTATTATTTTATATTATGATTCCATTTTATAATATTATTATGCAATTCTTCATATTAATATCCCATGATATCATATAATTATTATATTATTATGATATTATCATTTCATTTAGTCATATTAATTTTCCATCTTATCATATATTAAAATACGACGTATTAATAAAAAATTATTTTTATAAAATTTTTATTGAAAATAATAGAGGTGTTCATTAGCCAAAATAAATAAATAAATAAATAATAATAATAATAACAATAATGATAAAAAATATTTAAATATTAAATATTCTTTAATTATTTACATTTGTACCACCATATGTGATTATAACTAAACCCTTTAATGGTAGTTAATCAATATACATATGATTCCAAACCACGGTTTTTATATTTATTCATATATAAACTAAATGAGAATTACAGTGAAGTTGGAAAATAAACATTAAAATTAAAATACATTTAAAAACAAACAAGTAATGAATTTTTTCACTAAGTTTGTGAAAATAATATGTATTATATTTATTTATTATTGTCATGGGAATTATATTGACATGGTTTAAAAACAGAATATGGTTTAAGAACAAGGAAAAAGACTGCAAATATTTAATGGCTGCAGAAGTAATGATATTTTCCATATTGATATTTTTTTCTGGTAAAAACATTTAAGACATATAATTTTTGCAGTAAACTATATTAAAATTGTTATTGAATGTAAACATTAAATGACAAAATTTAAACAAAAAGATTGTTATCATGAACACAAAGTTATTAAAATTCAAAAAAACTAACAATGTGTACATAATATTGTTGTAATGATAATGCTGTAATCATGTTTTTTCTTTGCGACAGGGTATTCTTTCAGATTTAACTAGATTATTGTACACAAATAGCTGCTAAATTTGGCTAATTAATACATTTTGTAAAATACATCGAATTCGCCTATAGTCGTCATATTTTTCCAATATTCGGCATATGATGACCTAATAGAATCGGTTTGAAATTTATTTCATTTATAGTACGAGTACAAGCGTTGCTATTTTAGATTTTTTCTACCATATTTGGAAAGATTTTTTTGGTTTAGCAGGATGGTAGGTTGAATCGAATTTTGGTAGGTTTAACAAAATGCATTGATATATAAAATTAAAAAAATTTATATCTATTTATTTTCAACATATATTATCTGTTTTAGAAAATATCCCTAAAGAATAAATGAATTTAACAAATTCCAAGAATATTCGGTACTAGGACATTTAGAACGGCATGAAATTACAAACTTTTGCGATTGTGGCTAAAATCAAGTTGAATTTATGTAAGTACTAAACAATTTATTGTAAACGAAAAGTATCAGCCGTTCACAGTCCAAATTACATTTGTCATTTCGGTATAAAATTACATAATTTCGTGCCGCTCTGAATGTACTATAAAATAACCAAACATTTTTGGAATATAAGTATTAGATATACGGCTGTCAGTAGAGAGAGTTATTTTAGGTACTAAATAATAAAATGTTACTTTAAAATTTAAGTTTATATCCTGTTTTTATGATATTTTATGTGTAATTAAAAATATGTTTTGTTTTTACTAATATTGAACGATTTCATAAAAAAAGATTTAATCTAGAACGACACTGTAGTAAAAGCAAAATCAAATCAGATCTATATTTGACTTTAAACATGGTACTTAGTGAATGCGTCCCGGGATTCTCGGCAAATTTGCAATTTTTTATGTCCCACTTTCCTGGAAATAAAAGCACTTAAATGAAAGGAAAGTGGGTGAACTTTAACAAAAAATTATATATTTCTGAATTTCTTTAAAAAGAGAATTAAGTTAAAAATCCAGGTGGGTACTATATCTTAATGACAACGATATCTTAATAAAATGTCAGGAATAAAGACCAACATGTGGAAAAGCATAACGAATTGAAAGTATCTTTTAGACATTTTAAATATAGAATACGTTATAAATTTTTCAGTAATATAGACACATGGAAATTGTCTCATGGAAATTTTACAAAACATTAAGAAAGTTAAGAAAAAAGTATGTAGTGAGTGTGCCAAATCATTAAACAGAAAATATTATCTGTTATGTATAAGATCGTCTGAACGTTTTATAAGAAATATTTTAAGGAAATTTAATTGACAATTGGCAGAAGCTTAGGTTGGTTCAAAATTCTTTTTTACGAGCTAAATTTTAATGCACCTAAAATTATGAAAGGGTTCATCACTTATAAGATATTGGTCAAATTTCCTACGACAATTGGAACAGGATTTTATGCGCCAATACTATTAATGATATGTATATTAAACGATAGTTAAGCAAAAACTAATGTACTCGTATTTTATAATTTTTTAAATATAGGATAAAAATATTTTAATAAAATTTAATTTTTCTTTTTGTCCACTTAAACTTTCTTGGAAAAATCACGAACTACGATTATTTACTTAGCTATCGTTTTATTTATATATTATTAATATTAAAGACAAAAAATTTCAAAAAAATATCAACAACATAAGTGACCGTGAAACATCCTATTTCATAATTTTTTATTTGCTTTCATGACATATACGAAGATGTCCAAATATTTGGGTCTCAGTTGTTCACCTAATGAGAGTAGTAATAATTATAGTTTTAATCTGAGATCACAGAAATCTCGGAAAGTCGAAAAAAATCTCCGGGAAATTGTGATCTAATGATATTATTAAAATCTAGTTTTTAATGATATTTTACTAAAATCTCATGTTTAATTAGATTTTGAAAAATATCGTTATTAAAATACAAAAGTGTGTTTAATAATAAATTAGAGTTAAAAAAAACACTGATGGCTTCTGATGGCTACTAAATTTATATACATATATTTGTAAACCAATAACAACACTGAGTCATTACAACGCTTCTATTCCAACTAAAAACGTCCAAATATATATAAAAAATGATTGTGCGTATGTATATACAGTCAGCAACTACTTCTTGTTTATACAAAAAACAACAACACTGAAAGTCATTGCAATGTTATGGTTAATTCAAAGAAAAGGGCTTCAAAAAGTCAAAAATTCGTTTTGCCCGATATCTCGTTTATTATTGGTCCGATTTGTTTCATTTCTTCAGCACAAAAATTCAGAAAAAATTCCAAATTTTCTTTGTAAAAACGAAAAAAAAAGCTTTCAGACAGGCTTCAGAAAATCGAATACCGGTTAAAAAAACTGGTTATTTCATACCTCCGGCATTTATGAACTAATTTTGCTGAATTTTAATAACAAAATTCTCGAAAAGTTTTCGGATCATTTGATATATATATATATATATTATAAATGACAGTTATCAGTGGGCTTCATAAACACCATTTGAACTAACAATATTATAACAAATGGAAGGACAAACCAACATCGTCCTCTTGGCATAATTTTTTACAGGGATCCAAAAAATATATACTTTTTTGCTCTCCGATGAGAGTTATGGAAATAAGAAACGGAATGACAAACTTTTTACACATATGGTGAAGAGTACAAAAATGAGGTATTAAATTGCATTAATTAAAATTAAAAATTAACGAGATTTTAAGTGTAGGTGTAAATGGAATGTAAGAAAAATTGTCCAATATTGACCCTCGTTATGATCACACAGTGGAACTCTGTGTTTATTATTATCCACTATTTTTAGAGATTTTTAACTAATAAACATTTTTTGATATTTACAAAATTGTGCAAAAACTAAAATTAGAAATTTGTCTTTTAAGTGTACTACGATAAATATTAAAGATTCAGTAATGGTTTTGATATATGCTGATAGCACTTTAGAAGTTCCATAAAATTGCGGTTTTTTCGGTTGCGATAAAACAATACCTATAAATTTTGTGTGTATTAATAAAAATGTTTAACGCGAGCATGCTTTGCATTCATAAATATTACTTAAAAAGCTTACAAATCGACGTGTCAGAAAAAAAAAATTAAATATTTTTACTACTAAATTTTTGAAATTCCTCATATGTAGACTGATTTCTCTCTTTTTATATAAATGTTGCGGAATTATATTTTATAAAAATAGTCAAAGTTTTAGAATGATATTTATTAAGGGCACAAAAAACATATTGAAATTATTTGCATATTTTTTTTTATTTATTTTTCACGTAGTGTGTTAGAAAGATAATGATCTTTTTATATACCAAAAATCATTTTGTTAGCTTCAGTGTAGAATTTTTTATAAATTTTCAAATCTAAACGAATATTCCTTAAGAACTATAAATACTAAAATTTACAATTTTTTAAGCAAAACTTTCAATTTTCAAATGTGTAAAAATATATACATAATATAAAAATATAAATATTTACCTATCCACTGATATAGATATTGTCTAAATGAAGCAAATATGATGATCTGAATCCTGATATTTCGGCCAAAATTTCTAAATAACTTTTTTTCAATTCTTGGAAATCGGACTTGATTTGTAGAAGTTGCCTTTTTTAAACCCTTTTTTACACTCAAGGTAGTCAGCTTCATTACAAGATGATTTTTCTAGAAGCTTAGGTACTTCTCTACAACTCTCCCATACATTTCAATTTGATCCGTCCAGTAGTTTACGAGATAATAAAAGTTGATTACGTATTTGGAAAACAGATTCAAAAAAATAGAAAATAAAACGTAATATTGTTTTTTTTTTCTTCCCCTGCTTTTTAACTTTCAGTACAGAAGTCGATTTCTAAGTCGATTTCTATGGTGGTGTAGGGCATAATAAAAGTCATTATACACATACAAACGTGTAGAGTAAGATGTGCCGTAACACTAACTACACAAGTGTTATTAGTAAATTTACGTCTATATATAAATATGTATGACAACATAAATACATAATCATACATATGTATGTATGCAAATAATAATGTGTTAGTTTGTGTGTTTATATATAAATTTGAATGTTGTTATAAAAATAAATTTTAAACAAAATAAAATTTTTTAAATATTTTTATTTTTTGTCATTTCTTTGTATTTATTTTTGTTTCATTATATTTTGCTCTTCATGTTGTCTGTTTTTTTTTTATATATATATAACATAAAATTAGAAAATTTTTTGCGATTTCAATTTTTTTCACTCTTTGCCACAATCTATTTTTATACAGTCAGTCAGAGTCTGTATTAGAAATAGTTGCTATTGCAGAAAAAAAGGTTGTGTTGTATTGGGACTATTCTAATATAAATTTTATTGCGATGGGATATACTTGGTTGTCTGTCTTTGTTGTTGGTCGTTTGTAACAACAACAGCAGTATTATATTGACATTGATTTGTAGTAACACGAATTTGGGGGAGGGGAGGGAGGTGTGAGGTGGTTGCGATATAAATTTAAAGTGGGCGCTTAATTAATTTGGCTTGATGTGTAACCAGAAATACTTAAAAAAACAAGCATTTCATTTGTTATTTTATAAGTCAGCTATAACAAATATATTTGAATTTAATTTTAAATCGAAAATTTATTTTTTAATTAAAATTAATTGTTAAATTTAAAAGATTTTGGCAAATATTTTTTTTTTATATATATCGTTATCTAAAATGCAAAACGCTGTAACCACACTTTTTTATATTTTACTACAGAAGCAAAAAACATGAAAATGCAAAACGCCGAAACCACAATGATTAATTTTTTTGCTTTAAAACTAAACAATTAAATAATTTTTTTAATCATTCATTTAAATCAAAAATAAATAATGCATAAAATACTCTTCAAACCAAATTTTTCTTAAATGGAAAAAAATTTACGACTGTTTGTTTACGAAATTGATGTTACGACTTTTGACTTTTGTTAACATTGATGCAATTTTTAAAGATATGACTATAAATAGAAAATTTTTTGTGTAGATATAGCTTCGGTCAGTATACTATAATCCAGTAAAACATTAAACATTTGATTTTGCAGAGATTATAACCTTTTGCTTTTTGTATTATCTGTTTGTATTTCTTCTGCTTCTTGCGTTATGTTATATCTATATAATGGTATATCTTTATATAACGATTTATATTTACTGTATTATACCTAGGGTGTTTCGCTACCCCTATCGTATTGAAAAAAAACAGTAAAACAGTTTAGTATAAATAAAAATTTGTTTCTAATATACAATTTTTTTCAGAAAATATAACGCTCTTATTAACAATCTAATCAATAATGTCAGTAGAAACATTTAACGATTATAACAAATCAAATACTGTAATTGTAATCTGCAAAAACAAAATGAGAAATTCGCAAAAAATACAATATCCAACATAAAATTCTTTAAAGAAGAGGGGGCGAATAAGGCACTAAATAACTTTAATAACTCTCTTCTACTTTTCGAATTTTTCATATTGATCATTTTTTCCAGTTTGGGGATTTTTTCTTTCCATAGTTTTTCCCGATTTTTATTTATTTCCTTTTTTCTGCATTTTTTGGGGTTTTTGGTGATTTTTTTCTTTTTAACATTTTTTTTCATTTTGGCGGTTTTTTAGCGGTTTTTTTCGTTTTAGCGATTATTTTCGTTTTAGTTATTTTTTCCGTTTTAGCTATTTTTTCCATTTTACCGATTTATGCATTTTGGAGATTTTTTCAGTTTTTGCGATTTTTTGTTTTTTTATTTTGGAAATTCTTCCCTTTAATTGTTTTATTTCAATTTTTCGTTTTTCCCGATTTGTATGTTTTTTTTTCGTTCTGCATTTTTTTTTAGGTTTTAGGTGATTTTTTTTGGCAGTTTTTTCCCGTTTTTGCGGTTTTTTCGTTTTAGCGATTTTTTCCGTTTTAGCGGTTTTTTCGTTTTGGAGATTTTTTTCAGTTTATTGCGATTTTTTCCGTTTAGGCGATTTTTTTTGGCAATTCTTTCCTTTCTTTTTTGTTTCATTTTTACGTTTTTGTCGATTTTTTTCCGTTTTAGTGTTTTTTTCGTTTAGGCGATTTTTCTCTGCTTTAGCGATTTATTTCCGTTTAAAAGATATTTTGTTAATTTTTTTCTTTTTTTCACTTGAGCATTTATTTTTTGCTTTTCGGCGACTTATTATTTTGTTGTGTTCTTCGTTTTTACATTTTTATTTTTTTTTTTTTTTTTATTTTATTTATGTATTTATTTTCAAATTTTTTTTACTTCGGCAATTTCTTTTGTTTCTACGATTTTTTTCATATTACCTATTCATTTGTGTTTTACAATACCATTAATAATAAACTAAAATTAACTTTTTTATTCCTTCAAAAAAAAAAAAAAAAAAAATTAATAATAAAAAAAAAATAAAAAATCACATAACTTTAATTTTTGCTCGAAACAAATAAAAATCAATAAATATTTAATGAAAATATAATCCTATTACTTTTATGATACAAGTCATAACAGTGAATGCCCTTGATTTGAAATATTCAAAATAAAAGAACAGCAAGTAAAGTAATTTACATAAAAATGTACATTTGCTAAAAACAAACATCTTTCAAAAAACAAAACAAATTGTTTACATTTTCTACTTTGTTTCGCACAATGAATAAGTCTCAGAAAAAAAATTAAACATAGTAGCTCAAAGTATTAATCTCTAATCTATTTTGTTTATTACTTCTTTCATACAAATCTCTCAATCAAAATTGCAAAAGATCATAACTCATTGCTGTTATATTATTACAACTTGTAGAGCCTGTTTTTGTAAAGAATTGATAACAATATCACTGCTTTAAAATGTGAGAGTTGTCTACATATACATGGATGAGTTTTTTATATTCGTAATTTGAGACCCTCTTTTGTTTGAGGCTTATACACATGTATGTGAATTTTGCGTATATGTATTGGTAGCAACTTTTACCGCTTATTACTACTAAATCATACATCTACGAGAAAATATCTCTGGAATGGAATATTTGCTATTAAAATCGGACGTATAGTGTGAGCATAAAACGGGTTACAAAAAATGTGTTTGTCTATTAATTACATAGATTTTGCAAATTATTACAATATGTCCTGCAGGTATTTCAAAATATATTTATTGATGTATAAACATTTAAATTTAAATATATTTCTTTTATAAATATTTATGACCAACGTATGTTTGTAAACAAGGTTTTCCATTATAATATTTGTTCATCTACCTTTTTTGTGCACTTGCAAATAGGCTTAATATAAAATAATATTAACAATAATTTGTTGTATTAAACATTTGAACCTTCAGGTAGAATCTTTAGTAACTCTTTGCGATTTCATACTTTTATTTATGATCAAAAAAACACCTGTTCTTAAATTTGTTTTTATTTCAAAATCTCAAAACAGAATCATTATTTTTTATTTAAAATTATATAATGTTTTTATTTAAATGAAATTATGCAATAACACAATTGATTTTTTATCATATTCCACATTGCGTATAAGTAATATTTAATATACTTATATAAATATTAAGTATACGCTATGGGACCATAATGTACATAGTTTACCATTTTTAATTTAGTTCAAATTAATTTCTTTAAAAAATTTTGTTCATAAATGTAGCAAAGGATATAAAATACATTGAACAACAGAATTATTAAGGGACTTGATATAAATATGCTTAATATTATCATCTTCGGCTTTAATTAGTTTAAACAAGGAATATCAATAGAATAACTAGTTTTTAACTAACGTTACGTTCTAATGCATGACACATATTAAGTATACGCTATGTGGTCTTATTACACTGTACAATAGCATTTTTCACATGCAAACTAAACCATATACATATAAAAGTAGAGACATCATATGATAGGAATGAGTACTCAGTTTTTCATTTCGTGTTCGAATATGATTTTAAAATGACTTTTAAATTTCAAAGTTAATAATTTTTTAATAAATTATTTTAAAATTTGTTAGTTTTTCCACAATGCTTCTAATCAGCATTGCATTATTTTTTTACACCTTTATAGTGTCAAAAATGTCGTTTAAATATTTTTTTATTAAACATGCTTGTGATTTTCTAACAAAATATTTTGAAATTACATTAATTTTAAAAACATCAAAATAAAATTTTTGAATACCTTAGCTTCAGCTGTTCAAATTTTATAAAGTTTTAAAAATATTCGGTCAGTGGTTCAGTAAATTTTGTTTTCGATATATGTATATGATGTAATTTTAAATATTATTTAATAATAATTGGCACAGTCCTTTTTTTAGAAAATGGTTGAAATCGGTTCATTATTTTACATAGCTCCAATACAAATATTTCCCGGTAATATGCTTTACTGATCATAATTGTCTTGAATATGCACATATTTATATGAAATTCCAGGTACATACGATTTTTATCGGCATTAGACACACTATCAAATTTCAAGAGTTTAAGTGCATAATTGATCATAGTTTCCCCTTACCGAATTCAAAGTATACAAATACCATAAAAATGTTACTATTGCAATGAAATTTGCCATGATTAGTTTGTATTTAAGTATAAATCTTGCCATCAAATTTCGAAAATATCACTCTATAATTGGTCATATCTCCCATAAAACACCAATTGTAGAATATCACTTCAACACGCCTATAAGGCATATAAATAATTTATTTTGTGATTTTATTTACAGCAATTAAAACTTATGCAACTATAAATCACATTAACAAATTTCAAGAAGATCGGTCCATAATTAAACATAGTTTCCATATAAGACCCAATCCAGATTATCACTTTCAGTGCCAAAATTTTATATAAATTCCAGATTTTGGCATTGACAAGATTTATATATCGGTCCATATATAATCAGAGTTTCTATATAAGGACCTCTTCCAAAAATCCGTTCAACATGCATATAAAATTGTGTAGGTTTTTCCATGGTCGCGGCTTATTGACTACAACTTTTTTCAAGTTAATCATTCATAAATCAAAATTAAATATAATATAAATATCATAACCTACTGTCCTTTCGCAGATTAAAAATGGACCTGATGAACTTAAAGTCAGATAAATGGAAATACTCTACTTATCGTCGTTTAAACTTTCAAATATATTTTAAAATCTTCCGAGTAATATTGTCATACTACGCCTGAGATAAGAATTTCTTTAAATTTAAATTTAAATTTTTTAATAGCTTAAAAATTTGATTATTAGTTTTGCTTGCTTCAAGTTCCAATAGACTGAAAACTAAATTTGTAATTTTGTTCTTTTGTCTGGTTTAAATTAATTTTACAATTTTCATTTGGATTATTTTTACAAAATGTAACACATATCGCCCTATAATAGCAGTTAGAAAGTAGCAAAATAAAAAAAACTTTGCGCATCCTTCAAGACTAAAGTCTTTTAAGAAAGAAAAACGAACATGAAATGAAAAACTGAAAACTCAATTATATTATATTAAGTATATATTTTTTATATTTATATATATAAAATTTATTACATGCGAGAACAATTTCTGATTTTTGTTTAACTTAATTTAAAAGAGTACATGTCCCTAGTGAATTACGGGGATGGAGAGTAGACCTCCAAAGTTGGTCACCTCAGGCATGTAGTTTTTTAAAAAATTCGCCAAAAATTCATTTATGACTTGAATGTAAAAAAAAAAAATATATAAATCATTTCTGGCCTCGTTTTTTAAAGTTCTTTAAACTTGAAGCTTAATTTTGGGAACTAAATTTTTTTGAAGATATCCACTTGAAACTTTAAAAAAATCATATTTTTGGGGTTATTTTCCAACAAGCTGGTAACATTCTTTCACTTTTAAAATATTTCTTTTTTCCGGACTATAGAATTTTTTCAATGGTTTCAAAAGAAGTCTTAACGTAAATGCGTGCAAAGTGAAATCGGAGACACTTTTTTTATTTTTTAAATTTAACACAGCTTGGATAGAGCTTGGAAGAAAACCGTTACCCAAAGCCTCTCCCATTTTTCTTTTGAAAACATTAAAAAAATTCTATAGTTCGGAACAAAAAATGCTTTAAAAGTAAAGGAATATTACCACTTTTTTGCAAACAATTCCAAAAATATGAAATTTTTTTTAAAGTTTAAAATTCAGATTAATATAAATTTCTAAGGGATATATATGTTTATACTATTCTTGCTGTAATATTATTTTGAATTTTGCAAGAAATCTAGTGGATATTTTCAAAAAATTTTAAGACCCATATTAAGTCTGGCTACATATATAAGCATGTATTTTGTAGAGATTTATAAGGACTACCTGTGTGTAAAATTTTTTTACATTCAACTCATAAATGAAGTTTTAGCGAATTTTTAAAACCATTGCATAACCGAGGTGATCATATTTGGTAGTCTACCCGCTAGGGACCTATAGATATCACTAAAGGTTTACAAGTTACAGAATTATTTCCAAAGAAATCGTTTTGGGACTCTGTGTGCTGTTTAAGGATGTTTAACATTACAATACTTTGAAAATCAAATAAAAATATTCAGATAGCCCTTCTTATTAAAAGAAATATATATTTTGTAGATAGCTCAAAAATTAAAACGCAAACAGAAATGTATTAAAAACCAAAAGTCAAAAAAATATTCTGGGAAATCTGTTGATAGCTAAAAAAGTAGGTCCACTGTGATAAGCCAACGCCCAGCCGAACAGAAAAATCGACACCAAAGCCAAATAACCAGGGCTTCCATATAAGCTCTATATTTAATGCGATCAGAAGAATGTCATCAAGAAGAAGAGGAAGAAGCAATTATAAAAGACCTATGCTAAACACAATTGACCCAAATGAAAAGAGTATTGAGCAAAAAAAGGTTAAGAATATATGACTAAAAGTTTGGGATGGGATCCGCAAATTTCTATAAAAAATGAAAAAGCCATATATTTCGAATTACAATACTTTGAATAAAATACATTTTTATATAAAAAATAGAAATTAATGCATATACCAATACATTTAACGACCCTGTAAACATTCTGTTAATCATTTAGCTTTTGTATTATTATTATTTTGTATTCAAATATGTTTAGAGGTCCGCAGGAAATGAAAAATTCCTGAAAGGGTCCACGAGGTGCTATCTTCACATCATCGTTATTTTAAATCGCTTCTGCACACTTAAATTGAAATTAGTTTTATAAAAGATTTTGTCAAGCATTGATAAAAGTTTAAAATATTTTAGTTTTTACAACTTATAAATATGTTAATATATCGCCGTCGCTATGTGTAATCATCTGTCAGAATTATTTTTATTCGACTATCCGTTTTTAACCATTTTTACTAGATTGGAAGTTATTGAACAGTATTGGAAGCAATTTTGCATGGCTTTCATATAGAAATTATAGAAATTAAATTATTTCAGTTCCGAGAAATTTACATAATGAACTTCATTTTCTTTAAAAAATTGGGAACTCTGTTTTAGTTATTTTTGAAATAAATATAAATAAATATTTCTATTTAAGGATAAATGGACTCAAGCCACTTTCAAAATAAATGTCTCAATCATCAAAATAAAATCAAATTTCTTATTATCTTTCAATAGTAATATGAATTTCTGAAACTATTTCTTCTTGTCCATAATAGCGTATGATTAATATTTATTAAATAAAGAATTAAGAATCAAGGATGGAAAATGAAAATATTTTTCGGTATCAAAAAAAAAAAAAAAAAATGTTCAAATGGTACTTTTTCGCGCTCAGAGTACTAAAATTTCAATTTTGCAAAATATAAGTTGCAATTAATATCGTTTTTATATCCAAAAAATTAATTACGATACCAAATATTATATATAATATCATAATTAACGCTGACTAAAAAATTATATCTCTTCATTTTATTTTTATTCAGGGAAAAAAAAGTGTAATAAAATATCGAAATTTTAATGCATTTCAATTTCATTAGACAAAGTTGAAGCGAAATTGGTATCGGAACAAATACTCAAAGATAAGTTCTTTTATAGCTTTAATTTTTACTGTAACAGTTTATATAAGCTCATATATTGCATAATTTAGTTTAGTTATTATATAAACTTATTTATATTACTGAATTGTATAAAATATCTTTTCTTTTGGGAAATCTTAAAAAACGATTTCAAGCTTTTGGTGAAAGGATATTATTCATCCAAATTTCATGATTACTTGAGAATACCAAGCAAGTAAATCAGAATCAAAGGCCTGAATAGAAAAAAAAAATTATATGAAATACAATTACTGTAATTCTATTCAAAAATAAAACCATTTGAAATTAGCCCTATCATATATTGCCATTTGAAAAAAGTTGAATTTCGTGTCGAGTTCCAGAGTATCAAATTACTCATGAGAGCACTACGGTGCTATTGAATACTAAATCGTATCAAAAAAGTACGATTTTATCAACTTTTCCATCCCTGTTAAGAATACAAAAAATATTATTTAATAACAAATGTTGAGTAAAGAGAAAGAGAGAGAGAGAGACAAGTCTACAATGATTTCAGTGCAGCCGATTTCTGTGTAATTATCCAAAAATGGGACAATTTTAAAATTCTTGGATAATTTTTGGATAATTTCCATCGAACTTCATTTCTAAATTAGTAAGTTAACTGTTCATAAAAAGTTAAAATTTTATAAAAAAAATTGCTCCAATTTAGAGATTTAAAACTTTGCAAATGAAAAATTGAATTTAAAAAATAAAGGCTCAAAAAACACAGTGGTATCATAATACAATATTACAACAGGAGCAGAAATAAAAAAATATTTAGAGCAAGTGCTTCCGAAAGATAACTTTAACCATCCAGAGGTAAAGCTAAGACAATATTTCGGACGTTTTTTAGAAGTTATTTAGATTTCAGAGAAATTTTCATTTAAACAAGGAAGTTTTCCTGGAAATGTTAAATGTAGTAACTCCATATATATCGAAAACATGCCGGCAAACAGCTGTACATCCTACACTATTTCTCCACTACTTCCCAAACTTATACAGTTAAAATTGAACCAAGAAGAACAACAAAACTCAAAGTGTAGGATCAAACAAAAATGCCACTTTTCAGGAGTACTAGGCTTTGTTGATGTTTTTGTTTTTCTGTCCTTTGTTGTTTTTATAAGTAATCTTGCGAAATTTTGTTGATATCTGTGTAATTTACAAATTTTTGTGATTTAATGGCGATTTTTTTCTTTTTCCTTTTTTGCTTTTGAATGTAACGACACTTGTAGATTTCACGAAATTTTCGTTTTTTAAAACCTTTTTTATGATTTGGCATTTTTGAATTTATAAATATCCGAATTTAAACAATCAGCTTAATCTGGGAGCAAACACAATTAAAATACTTTGGAAATTTTGTATATACATATATTAATTAAATAGTTAGAAGAAAAGATAATCAAAATCCTAAAACAATTTAATCGGATGGCAAATATTAAAAAAAAAAATTCTAAAACTTTTGCTAACTTTTCAGTACAATCAGCCTGCTGCTTTAAGGCTTCCGCAATTTTGATTTGAGTTTCATTGAAGTCTGATAAAAGCTTTAGTACATGTTCTTGATTGTTTACCTGTTCCCTCAGTAAATCACTCGTAGAGTCAACAGTTCTTTTCTTAGATTTAGGTTGTTCTAAATCTTGTTTAGATCTGGTAGATCGAATATTTGCTACACTCACTGCTTGTCCAGGCAGAAAAGCTGCTGCTCTAATATTTATTACTTGATCCACTATTTCTTCCAACGGTGATAGGGCTTCATATTGGTACCTTACCAATCATCACCATTAGCTTTTAAAGATTGATACACGCCGAGGAAAAACATTGTTGCGACATTGTTATGTGAAAAATATTATGTTTCCGTACTCATTTTTCATTCATTTAAATAATACTTTGATCGTGATAACAACGTTTCTGTTTCAGTTCTAAAATTTAATGGTTACCCTCAATCAAAATTTTAATATGGTTAACTACAATAATAATATCTTTCTAAATATTTTTATCAGGAACCATAATACAGAAATAATATTGTAATCAATACTTTTGTTTTTAAACTATATTTTGTTTTGTACAACTGTTAAATGTTTGATGTGGAGCACGTTATGTTTTCCTCAAATATAGAATATTTTTTTAAACTATGTTCTGTTTTCCACGAATATAGAATGTTTGTTTTTACCATACTTTTTTTCTGTGCAACTATTGAAAACACATTTTTGTGTATAAGTTCAGTGCTTTGATAGTAAGCAATCACTTAAGCTGTGAATAATAATTTTTTATATATTTTTTTTAAAAATTCGTAGTGAATTTAAAAATAAAAACAAAAACTACTGAATTAAGTTCTTATGTAAACAACTAGTATGTAAATAATTTAATTATTAATAACTAATATGCTAATACCTTAATTTTTAAAACTAATAAAAATTCGTCCTCTTATTTTGAAAAACATTTAATATACTCAATGAACAATTAATGAAAATAATAATTTCGAATTAATGTGTCTTATTTTATATTATACAGGAAACTTGTAATTTTTTATTAAAATATGATGCAACAAAATCATAATATGGTAAAATGGTATAAAATGAAATCATAATATGATAAGCTTTATCATATAATATGATAGAATATAATAACAATATTATAAATTATATCATATATTAAGATAAAAGGGGATCATATTATGAAAACATGGAATTATAATATGATAAAATGGATTTATGATATGTTAAAATGGGACTACAATATAATCGAAGGGGATTATGTTATGACAAAATTAAATTAAAATTGATTAAAATATGATAAAATGGAAATACGATATGATAGAATGGAATTAAAATGTACTAGAATGGAATATTATAAAAAACGTTAATAATATAATTAAATAGAAACATTTCAAAATGAAACCCTCCTACAATATGATAAAATAGAAATATAATAAAATGGAAATATAAACATACTAATTTTTAACTGTAATCATATATTCCAATCATAATATGTTGCTCTTAGATTATAATTACCAGAACCATATTTTTTCCTTGTGTGTAGTTCTCTAATAGCTTTTTTTCCATTTTCGCTTTACTTCCTCCAAAAACAAGTTTATTAAGGACAATTTTAGGATGTTCTTTTAATTTCATGCATAGCAATTCAAATTGTTCGGGAGTTGTTATTTTCAAACTTTAAAATAGTGAAATTTATAAAAAAAAAATATATCTAACATAAGCCAATAATTTTTTATTTTAATTTTTTCATTTTTATTTTATCATTTATATTTTATTAATTTATTATAAAAATAGTTTTTTTTTGTGATAATATAAATTTAAAGTTAAAATAATATGCAATAAATTTTGATTTTTTTCTTTAAATCTTAAAATGCTATGTTAGACTATGTTGGCAATAACGTAAAGTATGAACATAACTCTCGTAATACAGACAGTCAAAAATATTAGCTTAAAGGATAATGAATTCGACTACTTCTCATCCTTAAACAAGACGATTGATTCGTCTTACAGAATTACGGAATAAAAACACTGCAGTTATTTTTCAGCACTAAGAACTTCCTCCCAATGACAACACATTGTCAAAATCATCGCTTTTACAGCTCTTTTTCAGTACTTTTTTTCTGGGTTATTTATATTTTAATGATATTATATTTAGAGAAATATTTATTATTAATTTATTAAAATTAATTAACTTTTAAAAAATTTACATTTTTGTATAATCTTTTAAATTTTGAATAATTTGAAGGCTTTGATTGCGTAATATGACTATCGACTTCGGCAACACTGTTTAAATATGAACATCTTAATATCAGACTATATTATTATAAAACTCTTATTTTGTAAAACGTTTCACCTCATTTGAAAAACAAAAAAAAAAAAAATTATATGAAAATTGCTTTAAAGTGAGAGTTTTACAATATTAGGGTTGCACTATGTACAGTTGTGACAGAAAAACTACAAAATTCTACCTTAATTTTTAAATTAATTTTTTGAAGGTGAAAGTATATAAAATTAATTCTTAGTCGTTGCTAAAAATAATATACATAATTTTTTTTTTAGCTTCTCTAAATATTTACAATCAACAAAAATCTCAAAGCAAACAAATAATTATCTATTTGACATATGTTTGGTAAATTCTGCCAAAATAATTTTGTAATATATTTCTAGTTTAAACTATAAATTAAATTAACACAAAAGCCAAATGAGGAAAAACAAATAAAAAGTATTAACGAAATGTGCGCTTAATCATGTAAATCATATAATTTGTGCTCAAAATATTATAAATGTTTCGATTTTTTTTCGCACAACTACACAGAAAAAATTAATTTTCATATTCTAATACTAAATTAATAAAATCAATTATAATTTTCAGTGAAATCGGACCTATCACTGAATTTGTAAAACCAAATATTCAAATTCGAAAATGTTTTATTAAAAGAAATTTAATTTTTTTTTTTCTTATTAAAATATATTTATAAAGTAAAAAAATAAAAATGATATTTAGTTTTTAGTAAATATTCAAACCATATTTATTTTTGAATCAATAAAAGGTTTAATAAAAATATATATATTTTTAAATATTGTATATTTAACAATTAAATTGCGAAAAAAATAATCGAAAAATGTTTGTGTAAATTTGTTATAGTATTCATGTAAGAATACGTATATATGAAGGGTAGTATTAGTATTTTATACAGTTGAGTAATTCCATTTTAAATTTAAAAAATTTTGACTCTTCTTTACCGATTTAGATAAAATTTGGTGAATGTGTAGAGGAGGATACAGAGGCATATAAAATGAATTTTTCTCATTTTTTTTTTTTTTTTTTTTTTAGAACTGTGGCAACTTTATAGCTTTGAATGTGATTAATATATTTATTTAAATGGCCATAACTTTTGCTATAGAAAAGACATCAAAATAATTCTCTTTAGAGTAGATTTTTTTTTAAATATTTTTATGAACATATTTTTTTATAAGAATTTTCTTTAGTGACGTGTATCTAAAAAAGTCCATCTTTATTTTTTTTTTTTTTTTTGTTTCTTTGATAAGTAGACTTATCGGTCTACTTGCTACAAAAAAATTTCAGAGAGGTCAAAAATTTTAAACTTAAAATGTAATTGCTCAGTTATTAAAAATGATGGAGAAATAATAGTGTCTTTTAATATACATACATATAAAAAAAACACTAAGAAAATGCTGATCCTTTGACGCTTCTTTCACGTTTTATAAATTACCAAATCGACCTAAAAATAAGAAATCCAATCGTTATTAAAATTTAGCATTAGTTCCAATTGACAACAACTTGTCTTAGATGTGGTTTCGAAATCTAAAAGTAGTGATTTCGAAGTGCATGATAAGGAGCACTCCGGCCAGCCAAAAATGTTTGACAATGAGGAATTGGAGATTGGCACAAAGTTTGCAAGTCTGCAAGAAGTGCTTGCAGAAATGTTGCGTGTAAATCAAACACTAGTTTCCAGATATCTAAAAGCACTGAATTTATCCAAAAGCAATAAATTTAGATGTTACGGGAGAAGAAGCCAAGAGACGTCGTAAAGAGTGTCAGCATGTCTGAAACGTACCACAAAATCAAAACGTTTTTGCATCGAATTTTTACAGACGATGAAAAGTGGATCCATTATGATAATTCATAGCGCAAAAATCTTTAATGAGGCTCGGACAACCAGGAAAATCCAAATAGAATTATTACGGGAGATCTGTATCGAACAAAATCGATTCGTTTGAGGAGAGCATAGAACGAAAAACTGTTCGTGCAGCTACCTATAAGGATGGACATTTCTAAACTAACTCACCAGATAATATAAAAAGTTAGTATAGTTATTTTATGAGTTATAATACATTTATCGTCTGAAAGATATATAAATTTTAATTGTTATTAGGAAAATCTGTAAGGAAATAGAGACAACTTACTATCGAATGTCTCATTTTTATACTTTAATTTTTTATTTTACTGAAATTGTCAAAATACATAAAATTGTTTTTGTTTTGCGTATTGGTTTTAAAATCATTTTCTACCAATAAAACATATTGCTAAAATCTAATATATCATATATAATATGTATATATATATATATATATATATATATATATATATATATATATATATATATATATATATATATATATATATATATATATGTATATATATATATATATATATATATATATATATATATATATATATATATATAATATTTTATTCACAACCAAATAATGATTTATTAAAAATTATTTTAGCCATAATTTTTCTTCTGTGTCGAAAACAAAAGCAGAATAACCCACCTTTCACACCTCCTACATGAGTTAAATTTCTTTTTAATGACTTATTTGAAAAATTAATTTTACAATTTAATTTTTAAAATAATTTTGTAGAAATAAGATTTTTATACATTTTATGGAAACTTAATAATACAAAGATATACAAGGAATTTATTATTTATGTATATTTGAGGTTGGCGTAACTCTAAAATTTATTAAATATTTCTTTTTTCTGAAATTTGAATATGTAAATGGTTTTTATACCCTACACCATCATAGGTGGTTGGGGTATTATGCACTTGTGCTGATGTTTGTAACGCACAAAAAATATTATCCAACGCTTACCTTTAAGTCGATCTAACGATGTCCGTCCATCCATCCGTCTGGCTGGCTGAACGGCTGGCTGGCTGCCCATGTAAACCTTGTGTACAGGTCTCAATTTTGAAGATAATTCAATGAAATTTAGCACGTAGGACTTTCATGGCACAATTACGAAGCCTATTGAAATTGGTTATGATCGGTCCATTATTTCACCTAGCTCCCATTACAAATGTCCTCCCGGAATAGGGGTTTAACGATCATAAATGTTTTAAATAAAGCAATATTTTCTGAAATTCGGTGTAAAAAAGTTTTGTATAAATATCAATCTTTGTGCCAAATGCAGATTGGTCCATAGTTGACCATTGCACCCATATAAAACCCTCTTCCGAAAATCACTTTAACGTGCATAAATCACATATACATGTTAGTATCATGTTTATATTCGACACAAATAAGATTTATCTTGTGGGGTACCATATGGTCGGGCTTGACCGATTACTCCTTTCTTTTTTTTCTATGAAATATACAAACATTAGTTAGCTGTTATTTAATAAGACTTGTATAGTTACGTTGTTTTTAGTCGTTTATGCTGTTTGGTATTTTTCTCTCTTATTTGTAATAACATATAATTTAGCCATTATTTTTATTTTCTTAAACAAAGTAAAAGTAATAGAACCTTAATTGCATGAATTATGAAAAGTATTTGATGGTAATATGCTCCACCCTCTATTCTTTTTTTTATTTTTTATACAAAAAAAAAAATATATAAAGTACAATGTAAATCTTTGTTAGAATGTTGGCTGACTGGAATTGCCATTTTTTTTTAATTTTTTTTTTTTTTTTTTTTAATATTTTTCGTTGTTTTCTTGGTTGTTATTCCATTTGGTCTTATTTCTTTTACAATTCCCTATATTTACCATTGTCTGTTTAAAAACTGAAAACAAATACACATAAACATTTATTTAGCTAAGAAAACTCATAGTGAAATTCATGTACATTAGGGTATAACTTTTTTTGGAGCTCAACATACCATAGCACTACCTTATAGTAAATGTTGACCTGATGATAAAATCCGAACTTTTTAATCAATTTGGACAAACAACTTTACACACCGAATGTAATATCTAGAATGCCTCTGTACATTTTTTTATTATTTTTCTTTTAAAAAATCTATATATATAAAAATGGTGTAAAAAATGTATAGTAATTCATAAAATGAGAACGTCTGGACCGATTTCTGTAAAATTTTTTTCAGTTGTTCGTATTTACGGAAGAAAATTTTGGAAACTCCCTCCGGAAAAGTCGGAAAATTGGAAAAATCGAAAATCAAGTTTTTGCATGAAATTTTTTGTGAAATTATTCCTTAATGGCTTTCCAAATGAAAAACTAGAAAGCTCTTGGTGTAAAACATGGAAAATTGCGGAAAATGCAAAATGCGGAAAATTGGAAAAATCAAAAATTGATTTTTATATATGAAATTTTGTGTGCAATTATTCCTTAATGCTTTTCCAAATGAAAAAATAGAAAGTTCTCAGCCCAAATCCGATAGATGGCGTTATATGTTGACTTAGACTTTGCGCAATCTGACAGGTGTCAATTTGGCATTGTAATTTTCTACAATAAATGTGCTATTTTTTTTTTTTGTGTATTGTTAAACTGATTCCGGATTGTCGTAAATCACGCATTATATCCATATACGGTAAATACAATCAATTGAAATTCAGTGCAATATTTATTAAAAAAATCGAAAATAGATTTTTTGTATAGAATTTTGTGCGGAATTATGGTTTTTCAAATGAAAAAATAGAAAATTCTTAGCGTAAAGGAATAATTTTTATATATATTATATTACTCTAAAGTTTGTCTGAAGGCTTAAAATTGGGGCGAGGCGAACTTCGACATGTCCACTAGTTTTATATAAAGATCTAAGCGTTTAAATGGTGGATCACTCTACTTTATACTCCTCTTTTACCTAAATATTAAAAATATTGTGATGTGGTCAGGTATTCATAACTTATCGGTTATCGAATAAAATATAAAAATCTCACTAAAAACAAACTTAACATATTCTTACTCATATTTTTTGCCTACTTCTTAGAAAATGATTTTGTATTGGAATTTGCATCATAAAGTGTTAAGAAATTTAATAATTCAAGAAAAGTATATAAAATAACAAATAAAAAAAATTAGAAAATTATTTTGTATATAAGCTTTATATTAATATAGCGCTTTCACAGAAATTGCCTAAAAGATTTTTGTAAAGCTACTTGATATCAAAGAAAACACTGAAAAGTGTTGAAATCTTAAGAAAATTGGCGGAAATTGTAAATTTTTTGATATCAAAACAATATTATTTATAAAAAGTTTTCATACGTGAACTTTTTTAAGGATCGCGAAAAATTTATATCATATTCCTTTATACTATTTCATACTCAACAATACCTTGCTATGGTATTTTTGATATTTACAAAAATTGCAAAAAAGTTATAACCCTAATGTACATATTCAATTTTACAGTGAGTCACAAAGTTACCTTTACACTATTTAAGTTAAACTAATATTCTAAAATATAATATATAACGTTATACTTTAATTATTTTTTTTTATTAATAAACTCATATGAGAAGTGTAATGTGTGAAACCTAATACTTACACAGAGATGAAAATATCGACTAACATTATTTACACAAAATCTCATTTTTTGTTTATATATTAATAATGTCAAGAGTAATAAAATCTTCATTCTGATGTAGGCCCAGGCCAAAGGTCAGTATCTAATTTTTAGTACAAACAAATACTAATATTATATTCGACTTGGTCGAATCTATGACACACACCATCTGCAACTTTTTGTGATACCCTAATTTAAAATGTCTCCTTATATGGTAGGTGGGTGGTACAGTTAGCCGATCACTCCCATTTTTTTGGTTTTCAAGTTTACATCCATCTTTGAACTATTTTTAAACAATTTGTTTAAGATATATCAGCGAAAAAGTGTAAACTGGAACACTTAGTTTTTCTAGAAATTTGCCCATAACATTTTTGTTTATTAACCGATTTTGTCCATTTTCAATACCAAACAGAGCTTGTATAGGGAAATATTTCTTCTAAATTTCGTCCCTCTACGTTGTCCGCCTGAGCGCTATCCTGCTTTCAACAGACAGACAAACATAGCTAGAGCGTCTGAGAAATTCACGAGGACCTAGAATATATATACTTTATAGGGTCTTAGATATATATATTTCGATATGTTACAAACGGAATGACAAACTCAAAATACTGCGCACATTTTTGGATGGTTTAGCTACGTAATATAACCAAAAAATTATATTGGTACTGACTGTACTCAGTTTTGAATTTTTATACCACAGGTGTAAAGGGTATATATAAGTTTGTCATTCCGTTTATAATTCAGGTAGGATCCCAAAGCAAAATCGGTCCATTAGTATACGAGATATCGGTAAAAACGCATTTTTAGACTTTTTGAATATATATATATATATATATATATATATATATATATATATATATATATATATATATATATTATTTTTTATTTTTTATTTAATGGCCGCTTTGCACATAGATATTATTTTTATGGGCACTGAAAAACAACAACAAAAATAAGCTAGGTGCATTATTATCCGAGATATCGACCAAACTGCATTTTCTTTCTTTTGAGGCCCCTATATAAGCTAATACTTCGTTCTACACTCAGATCTGTCACAAATATTCCTCTCGAATTTTTACATCAGTTGGTCTATAAATTTTCAAAATAATCTTTTTATAATGTCATTGCTTTAAAATATGTTAATTTTTCATATAACATCTCAAGACGGGTGAAGGGTATATAAAATTCGGCACAGCCGAAGCAACTCTTACTTATTTTAGCTTGTTGCGGTATGTTGTGTTGTGGCATTTAGTGGTAATATTCCTCACTGTGATGTGGCAGGCAAGACTTGTTCTCATATTGTCTTGTGTATTCATGTTCTTGTTATTGCGGTATTGTTTTGTTGTCAGTATGTATTATTTTATTTTTGTTTCGCTGCTTATATCTACGAGATACATGAATTGTTTAAAAATGTATATTAGACTCTAAAACATAGGAAAATCAGCATATTTTTAAATTATGTTGTCATATTTTTGTTTATGATTGTTGTATTTTATACATATTTTCTTATTTAATAAGACGTGCGAATAAAGATACATTTTTGTATAAATTAATTCAATGTAGATTTAAATTTGGCAAAAATATTAAACTAACATTACAATAATTAAGAAAAGTTTTAGGTTTTTTTCTTAAATAAATTTGTAATTAATTTTAAGCTCTTTTTAAAAATGACGTTATATACTTATATACTTTTTTGTTTGATTCACTTTTAATTTAAAGACTTTAAATTGAGATTTTAAGTTTCGCATTATGAATCCCTAGATTAAAGAATTAATTTTACAAAGAAAACCAAAATTATTTTTTGTTTTCAAATGGAATTTATCATTGTTTAGCTTAAGTTGAAAAAAAAATCTAAACTTTTTTTAATTAATTTGACAAACAAATTTACGTCACAATAAAATATAACACATAAATATTTCTGCATACATACAGGGTGGTCCAACCAAAACGCACGATTTTGATTGTAAATAAAACAAAAAGTTTTCAGAGAATTATCTTAATATTTTTTTATTATGATAGAAGGATCTATGACATTTATGTGTGAAGCAAACTATCGGCCAAATGCTCGCCACTGTTTCGGTGGCATACCTCTATCCGATGGTCTATATTTTTAATGACTCTGAGACATAATTGAATTCCAATGTCGTTAATGTGACGAATTATTTCATCCTTTAGCTTTTGAATTGTTCTTGGCTTATTGCTGTACACTTTTTCTTTTAAATATTACCAAAGAAAGAAGTCCAACGGTGTCAAATCACATGATCGTGGCCGCCAATTAACATCGCCACAACGTGAGATAACACGGTCATTGAATTTCTTGCGCAAAAGAGCCATTGTTTCGTTGGATGTATGGCAAGTGGCACCATCCTGTTGGAACCACATATCGTCCAAGTTCATATTCTCAATTTTTGCCCACAAGAAGTCCGTTATCATCTTGCGATAGCGAACACCATTCACAGTAACTACTTGGCCGACCTCATTTTTGAAGAAGTATGGCCCGATGATGCCGCCGGCCCATAAACCTCACCAAACAGTCACTCTTGTTTTTCAGCAATCACTCGTGGATTCTCATTCGCCCTAATGCAGCAATTCTGCTTGTTAACGAATTTGATTTGAACGCCCATTTTTGTAAAAGGCTTCAAGAATCTTAAGGCGCTGCTCAATTGTGTTGATTTGCCTCTTTGTTATAATTATATTTTTATTTTCCCTTTTAAGAAGTAATTATTAAAAAAAAAATCTAAAAAAGTGCAAAATATGCACTTAGGTCCCCCTTTTGAAGTCATAAAAGTATTATTTTCAAAGAAGTACATATTGCCTCCTTTTTGGGCAGAAAATATCACTCTTTATAATTTAAATAAAGTATTTTAACGTTTAATCTCGATGGTTGAATTTGTCAGACGCTGAAACAAAGAAATGTCAAATTAAGTTGAGCAAAAAACTTGACATTAAGGTGTGACTCACAATTAACATCGTGCCATTTAATTATAATTTAAAGTAAAGCAATTTATTGAAATATTTTTTTCTGCAAATTTTAATATTATATGATTTTTCTTGTTCAAATTTTTAGTTTTTTTTTATAGTAGAGCAGTTGTGCCAGGAGGTAAAAAAAGAGACTAAATTGAACTCTAAAAAAGGTCAGAAAAGGCTAAACGTCTCACAAAGATAAGGCCAGAAAAAGTTTTTTTAATTTAAACAAAGGCCTTATTTTTATCGTTCTTATTAGTTTTTGTTAGTTTTTAAATATCTTATAATTAATTTCTAAATTAAACATAAAAAGGCTGCCAGCAAAATGATCCAATAAAAAATCACCAAAATTTCCCACACAATTTTGGGCTTAATTTCACATCATGGATAAAGATTGAAACCAGTCAATTATTGTTTATTAATAACCAAAATCGTCAATACAATTATTTTTTAATTAAAAAGGCACCAAAAATTGTATTAATAAATTTAAAAATTATTTTTGTTACCTAAAATTGTTAGCGGTTAAAAACTTTTTTTCAACAACATCTTTGTAATATTGAATAAAAATATTTTTACCATTCAATGAACGAACGGGGTTTGTACGATTAAAACTGAATTAAAAAAATCTGCTGAATTTAGTATCTGACCATAAATAAGTAATTACATATCGAGTTATAAATAAGTAGTTACTAAACTACTTATATGTAATGCGGATAGCGTGCTGTTGTTATTAAAAAGTAACTACATCCATAACTACATGACATCACCAAGTTTTCGCTGGGTTGTTTTGGTCAAATACTAAAAGCAAATTTGCAAACAACTTCTAGAAAAAATAAATTTTTTCCTAAATTTTTCGGGTTTAACTGCGATTTATTACAATTCTTTCTATAAAACTCTTTGCAAGGATGTAATAATTTTTGAGGGCATTTTTATTGTGAATATAACCAAATTTAATATTTTTAATTTGTACAAAAACTGTATAACTTATTTGATTTTATATGTAATAACTTACTTACTTAAACCTTCCATGCAATTTTAATTTTATTCTCAGATAGTAAAAACAAAGGAAAAATATATATAAAAAAACGTTTTGTCTTAAAATATATGAAGAATTTTTTAGTAAAGCTTACAATATTCTTAATAACTTTTTGAGTTTTCCAACGAATTTTTATAGAGATATTTAATTTTATTCTAAATAAAATATCATTTCAAACTTTGTAAAAACTCAGAAAAATTTTACTCAAAAGTACGAAAAAGAATAGGGAAATAAATTAAAAAATGGCGAATAATTCATTAATTAATTTGAATGCATATAAAAGGTGGTAGTATAGTTAAAAAGCTATGTCCTTTTGCTTTCAAAATCAATTAAAAGTCAATTTAAGATGACTTAAAATGTATGAAACCATGATTTCTATAGTGCAGAACAACCCTAAAAAGGGTTCTTCGCAATATCTTGAAATTTTGAGGGGTGTTACGCAATTTTTTAAAATTGTTTTGTGATGTCCTCAAGAAGGACTGCAACCCACAATAGACCGTTTTCCGAGTGAAAATTGAAAGTGTCATTTTGTAGCAGCATGCAATTGATTGTTGTATGTTATATTTTTTCAACATCCTTAAAGTTTACATTTCTAAGTTTCATGTAATTTAATTCCAATATAAATTTCCGATGCAGCTATCATTCTTCTTAAATGTCATATTAAAACACACAATTACCATTACTTTTTATGAACCTAAATTATCTCAAGTATAATAAACAACTACACATCTACCACTCACTTCAAAACAATTTCTAAAAGAGTAAAAATTATTTTTATTTTCTGTTTAATAAAATTCACATAAACATCAAGAAACCTTTTTCTCAACCTATTTCAATAGGTACTAAACATTTTACAACAATTGTATTATTTCGTTAATAAAAACGAAATAATAAACATAAAAAAACACACATGCTAAAGAAAAGAATTCAGCAAACAAAATAAAATAAAACACGAAACATAAAGAGAAACTCAAATAAAATGAATAATGGCTAACGAACTATAAATTTATGAACATAAAAACGTAGAGTAGAAATATAAGAAAACAAAAACATATTTTATATTTTGGCCACTAGTGGCCTTAAAAGGCAATACTCTTAATAAAAAATAAAAAAAAAAATATATTAAATCGAACACTCAACATTTCTATACATTTTATACACTCAGAGAAAACATGGTTACAGCATTATCGTTACAACAATATTATGTTCTTATTGTTAATTTCCTTGAATTTTAATAACTCTGTGTTCATGATAATAATGTTTTTGTTTAAATTTTGTCATTTAATGTTTATGCTCAATAAAAATTTTAATATGGCCGTCTGCAAAAATTATATATAAATTTAAAAATTTTGATCTCTATGAAATTTTCTCTATAGCAAGTATACCGATAAGGATTCCTATCAAATAAAAAAAAATATAAAAAAATTAAAGATGGACTTTTTTAGTTACACGTCACTAAAAATAATTCTTAGAAAAAATTATGTTAATAAAAATATTTTCAAAATTTTTATATGGCAAATTAAAGTACAATCTTTGAAAAATCCACTGCAAAAATTTTATTTTGATATCTTTTATATAAAAAAAGTTATGGCCATTTAAATAAATTTGTTAATCACTTTCAAAGCTACAGAGTTGCCAGAGTTCTAAAAATAAAAATGAGAAATATCCGTTTTACATGCTTCTGTATCCTCCTCTACAAATGCACCAAATTTTATCTAAATCAGTAACCAAGGGTCAAAATTTTTTAAATTTAAAATAGAATTACACAATGTGAAAAATATAATTCCTACAAATATTATTATATTCTTTTTTAAGTCATATTAATATTATTGCTTTTTAAACTATATTAATATACTTATCCCTTTCACAAAATTAGTGGAAAAATTTATAACTGCTCTGCTATTGCTTTTAAATATTGTAATATTTGTCCAACTTCATTATAATTCTCATTTAGTTTAGTTTAGTTTTGTTATACTCGGTGTGATGCAAGTAATATAGGATATATGAAGAATAGCATAATAATTTTATAAATTGGAATCATAATATGACAGTAATGTACAGAAAAAATTAGGTTTCGTATTCTATTACTCTAAATTCATAAAAGCAATTATATTTTTTACTGCAATCGGACCTAATATCAAATCAAATATTTAAATTCGTAAATATTTTATTGAAAAAATTTTAATGTTTTCTTATTAAAACATTTTTACTATTTATAAATTTGAATATTTGAAAATTCTTAAGAAATTCAATAATATGGTTTATTAAAGTCAATAAAAATAATATTAAATTTTTGGCAGATTTTCAAGCAATTTTTATTTTTTATCTAATATTTTTTTTTTAATTTTCTATAATATATACAATAATTCGGATCGAATGTTAGTATTGTATTTTATCATGTAAATGCATGTATGAAAATTTGGTGTAGAAAAGCGAAACTTTTATATAATACTAACTAATTAATGAAGACTTTTTTAGATGAAATATAGTTTAATAGTAATACACAGTGTATAGTATGTAGATAGTGCCATAACTAATAGTTTATGTATTCATGTATAGTAGTATATAAAATATACATATATGAATAAAAAGATATATATGAAATAAAAGAAGGCACGACACTATTTCAAAATTTAATTAGTGGCCAAAACCATCTAAAACAGAAACGTAATAGTTATCAATTGAAGCATTTTCTAAATGAATTCAACTTACATACCTTTTAACGGATTGAAATGTCTGCGCAAACAAACTCTGCTTTGATACCGCCAAAACAATTAAAAACATGTATCATTTTGTTAAGAACCAATTCCGCTAAAGACCATTTCCACAAAATACTTTTAAATGATTTGAAATAAAAAAATTAAAACACATTAAATTATCTTCAAGAAGAGCAGTTACTTTCGCATAATTATATCACGAGAGGCAGCTACATGTTCAGGCACACAATTGAAAGGACACGGTTTAGTCGACCCCAATAATATATAATAGACCCCATCATTTATGCCATATATTGCTACATACATGCATATTACATATGCTTTTGATTCATCTAGAAGATACACAAAAATAAATCACTATACATATTTGGTAATGAAATATATACGAAAATTAAGGTAACTTGCCTCTGAAATCATACAAATGATGGATTTTATATTTTTTTGTGTCAACATTTTTATAATTTTATTTATATTTATATTTTTAATTGTTAAAAAAACGAGAAATTGTTATTGTTTTTCGTATTAGTTTAGAATGAATTTACAAGGACTAAAATGGTATATTAAAATCAAAAAAATTTTTTTATGAAATTTTATTTAGAGTTAAATAATGATTTATTTAAAAAATTCTAGTCATATTTTTTTCTGTACAATAAAATAGAATATTAAAGCCAAATATTATTTTTTATTGAATTTAATTTAAATCCAAATAATGATTTATTTAGAAAAGTTTTAGTTTAAGATGGAATAATAATAATATAATAATAATATAATAATATTATATCATAATCTGATAGAATGGGATAATCATGTGGTAAGATTGTTCAATTATATCTCAAACTAGAATCATAACATGAAAAAACAAACCATAAAATCGGATACAATATGATAAAGTGGAATCATGACATTTATTACTTATAATCATTTCTATTTTTCGCTGTGATCATATTATGTTGCAATCATAATATGTTACTCTTAGATTATGATCACCACAACTATATTTTTTCTCTGCTTGTAGTTTCAATGGAAAGAACCACCAATATTTTATTTTGTAAACAAACATTTATTTGTTTGTTTCTTTGTATTAGTTTATTTTATTTGAATCAAGCGGAAATGTGTGGGTTTATGAGTGTTATTGTACTTGTGTGTATCTTTGTGAAGTTATATTTCCACCGGAAAATGTAGACTCACGCATTGATATGTATAAATTTGTAAAGTCATCCAAAAGATCTCACATGCACATGTTCAAACATTAAATATTAAATATTATTTCGTACATACATACACACATACATACATACAGACATACACACATACATACATACATACCCACATACATACATACATACTTACACGCATACATACATACTTACATACATACATATATTTAAACATACATACATATATACCAGAGACACCTAGACAACTATGAAAAGGGCTCTTTAAATTTTTATAGTAAGAAGAAGTAATTTTAGCCATACTCTTTCACCTTTCGATTTTGAGAATTTTGAATTCTTTATCATTCTAAAAAGTCTTCTTCAATTGCCCTCGTATAATTAACAACACCCTATATAAATATTGAAACAAAACAACTTATGATGAAAAAAACATGAGATCAAAGAATTTTTTCTACATAAAGTTACAAACTTTTACGTACCACATACATACATATGTATGTTAAAGAGCCTCGCGAAAAAAAGTTGTAAATATACCCCTCTAGAAGTGAAGATTGGTGATTTCCAAAATTTTACATCTGAATGTTTAAATTTACGTAAGCGGGGACATTAAAAAAAAAACCTCTAAAAATACGTATTTCTTTCAATAGCATCATCAAAATGTTTGTTAAAAGAAAATTAACTTCAAATTGTAATAGAGGCACACTAAGGCTTGGAATATTAAATAATTCTTATGCCTGTTTTTCAGTCACGGAATATTAAGTTTTTTCTAATGTGTTTTGTCATATTTTCTTTATTCAAACAAATAATTTTATATATTTCGAACATTTTTCAACATAGAATGGGTTTTAATGTACCATTGGAATGGTCTATTCTGATATTATCGAAGATTATACGTAATTAACCCTTTAATAGCAAAAGGATGAAATTTATGCATTTAGTTTCCAAAAGGTTAAATTAGCAATTTTTGCAAATAAGTTACATGGAAATATTCATTATATTGAAATATGGATGAATTTATGAAGAATATAATAAGTTTCTTTAAAACTTCGATAGTATTCGAATTAAAGAGATTTTTTAAATTTAATTACTAATTTACATGAATTTGTAGTTTCTATGATAAATGTATGCTTTTAGTGACATTTATATTTTTAAATAACCATTTATTTGATATAAAAATTAACGTAACCAATTATGGAACAGAAATCACAAAATATTATTTGTGCAACTGAAGGGTTAAATTAATACATATATCAATAATATTGAATGAGACCTTTCCAATGATGCCTTAAAATATAAATTGCGATGGAAACTGTCAAAAATATTAAAAGTTTAATAAATTAGTATTAAAAAAAATCGTAGAAAATTTTATTAAAATTTTAATTTCGCGAGAATTAAAACTAACAAAAAATTTTTTACTTATTATGTGCTAAATGTCATATCATATGTTGATTTTTTTTTTTTTTTTTTTTTTTTTTGACAAAAAGCTAAAAATTATGTATACTGTTGATCGAAAACTATATTTTTCGAGATATTTTTAAAATGTTCGGATTTAAGTGAACGAAATAATTAAACCGAAATATTTTAGCGATTAATTTAAAACATATCAATCTTTAATTTTAGGCGGATACATTTGCAACATTTTTTATCTTCATTCCAATCAATGCACTTTAATGTATACGTCTTTTATAAGACACTGTTACTGTTATGATATATTTTAGTTTTCTTTTTTGTGTTTGCTGCTATTAGCTGCTTTTTTTTCCTTTATATTTAACATGTGCTGAAAGTTGATACAAAATATGGCTTATACTTACAAAGATTCCCTTATGAAAACATAAAAAAATTCTTGTTCATATAAAATTTATATTTTTATACATTTTCATACTTAACGTATGTATACGTAAACAAATTTCCACTTTTTTTTAACAAGTGTAAATAAAGTATTATATGAAATATGAATTCCTAAGGGATATCAAAAATATTACACAAACAGTAAGTGACAAACAAATGTTTTTTACCAAAATGTGTAAAAGTACCAAAAATTATTGAAATTAAATTATAACAACGACAAGATTAAACGAAATTTCAAGGAATTACCCCAACTATCCATTTCAGGGAAAAAACCTACCAGAAAATGGAAAAAGAACTAGAATTTACTGTTACATATTAACGCAAATGAATTTTAGAAGGAATTGCTTTTAATGTTGTACTTTTGAAAATATTTTTTAACAGGTATTTTAATAGTTGTGTCGCAAGTTTTTGTTTTTTCGTGGAGTTAAGCAATTGGTTTCTATTCTATATATTTTAAGAAAAATTATGGTGAATACTTTCTGGGGCAGAAATGATTATTAGATGTAAAATCGAATATGCTACCATTTTTAATCAAAGAAAAAAAATTAAACAAATTCTACAACGAAAATGTTTTTAAACACTTTTGCATCGCTGTGTATGCTATTATGAAAAAATCAATTTGAGCAAAACATAATTCAATTTATACGATTGAAAGGCCTTTTTATACCTTCCAAGGTTAAAAATTTAAAATCAACAAAACAATAACAGAGTTAGAGATAAATTAATATAACAACCTAACCGAAAACAGCTTTTATAAACTTTACCAAAGGTGTAAAGAGTATATATAAGTTTTTTATTCTGTTTGTAATGTTTTGTTCGGTCTGTCTGTCTGTATGTTTAAATCAGTTTTTAGAAAGCCCCAGTTATCAGATATATATGTTTTATTCATCAATTTATAGGGAATTTCCAGGAGCACAATCTTAATAAAAATCAGCATAAACCAAAAAATTAAGCCTCTATATAAGCCTACGTATTCGCTCATGCACAGACAATTTGGAGTCATTTTTTTTTTTTATATTTTTGCGGATGGAATTAATGGTTTATTGGTAACGCATTTTAAGGGTTTTTGAAGCAACTGTATAAGTTACAGACCATGTGTAGATTGATCATAAATATTTTTCTAAAATTTCGAATTTGAATCAACTAAATCGGTCTATAAACAACCGAGTTATTGGCAAATCCTTTTTTAGTTATTTAATGGCTGCTTTTCATATAATTATTGTTTTTATGGGCACTGAAAAACAACTACAATGAGCTATGTCATATTTGGTTTTTTTTTAAATTCTTGAAGATAATACTTAAGCTAGACCCTTTATTCTTTGTCGAAAATGCTGAAACTTTTTTCAGAATTTTTGTGCTGAACTCAATGGGTTCATTAGTATCCGTGATGTCGGCCAAAACGCGTTTTTAGATTTTTTAAGGCCCTATATAGGCTACGGATTTCGTTCTTGCGCAGATCTATAGCAAATATTTTTGTCGTATTTCGAATTTTTAAATCAATCTAATTAGTTCATAAATTTTCAAAATAGTTTTTTTTTTCTTTAATTAATGTTCATTTTTTTAAATTGATGTTAGCATTTGGTATTGTTGTTGTCTGAATAACTTTGAAATATATTAATTTTTCATATAACATCTCAACGCGGGTGAAGGGTATATAAGATTCGGCACAGCCGAATATAGCACTCTAATTTGTTTTATCGTAACTCTAAATTTTAATGATCTGTTAGAAACTCGTAAGACGAATTTATGATGTCTAAATAAAATAAAATTTAAGAAAGAGCTAGAGACTCTGAATGGGTTAATTTTTTTTATTCTCCCATTTCGCAATGTTATTAACAAATTCTTTGAGTATTTGATTCTAGTCTTTTCTATCTTTCATAACATGTATTACAACCTTGTCAATTTAAAATACTCTCTGTGAAACTTCTATCTATAAAAATTCTGTATCTAAGTTTGTGAGCCAACATTTTTAGTTGTGAGCACAGCAAATTTTATAAAAAAAAAACACATAAAAATATATCATAGACGTCTTGGTGTCTACCATTAAGAGAGTTCAAAAAATCCATTTTATTTTGGCTTTAAAATAAAAATACAAAAAAATGTACAGAGAAATGGCAAAAAATTTGGCAACAAAGCTACTTTAATAAGAACTCATGCTCTTTACGAACGTTCACATTGTTGAGCGTTTATTGATGTTATAACTTCACAAACTTGGACAGTAAAGAACCCATTTTTATTTTCCTTATTTTTTAAAATTAAAAATGTTTGCTTAAAAAATTATTGAGGGGAAGTAAATTTTAAATAATAATGCGTAAAACTTGTAAGTGTCATACATACATAAATACATACATACATACATGCATACATACATACATATAAACATACATACATACATACATACATGAGAATATGTGCATATGTGAATTTTCCTTGTTGTCCTAGAAACGGAAACATTACAGATGATAATAAAAATCTCCTAACAACTGTTGTCTTACAACAAATAATACTTTAATATGATCATATAAATACTTTTAACCTAATCAAATATCTACATATAACCCGATGAAGAAGTAGAAGTGAGCGGAAAAGATTGTAATACTTATAAGTGCTTGTATGTTTTAGACTAATAAAACAAAATACAATTTGACAGTTTTTTGGGTAGGTCTGTTGTTGTCTACATAAAGATTTATTTATTAACAAAAAAAAAAAAAAAGAAGCAAAATACTCAAAAAGATATATGAGCCATTATCAAAAATTTTTAACCTGGCTTAAACTGATTTGAATCCTTAATAAGTTTTGCGTTAATAATATTTTAAACAAACGAGTTACAGATCTGAACTCACAAGACTTAAAACTAACAGAGAGAAAAATTTTAGCTCCATAGGTTTCATTTTATGGTCATGATTGTTGTTCAAAGTTCAAAAATTTAGGCCCAGTTTTACAGTTTTCTCTTAGTTTATAATTAAGTGCAAACTTAGTTAAGAAACATTTAAGTAAAAGAATATTTCGTTTTATAGTTTAAAACTTAAGTTGACAGCAAAATAAACAAAAAGATTTGAGCTTTGATGTATTTACCATAAGGTGTTCCCAATTTTCAAAAAAAAAAAAATAATAATAATAATAATAAAAAATACAAAAAAAAAATCTTCAACTCAAAATCAAAGTTATATTTTATTTATCATAATTTTTCCCACCAATTATGTTAATTTTTTATTAAATATTATTTTATTTGGATTACTATTGGCTTATGTTAAGCTAAAAAAAAAACATTGATGATATAAAATTTAATTTTGCTGGCCAAAATATTTTTCAATATGGCATCAAAAGTAAATAAAAGAATAACAATTTTTAAGAATTTCAAATTATTTCGAAGATATGAAGAAATCTGCAGCTTTGGAAAATATATCACCACAATGAAAAAAAAATTAAAGAATTATTTGAAATCATTTTAAAATGTTAAGTAGCTTTATTAGATTTTGTATTTTTATTTATTTTTGTTTATTTTCAATAAATATTTTTGATGACATCATACAATTTTAATACTTAGAAAGAAAAACTTACAAATAATTTTTAGTACTTAAGTACGATTTCACCAATAAGTGAGCACTATAAGACCAGGCCTTAGAAAAAGCGCCTAAAAGTACTTAACTTTTTCCCATTCTTATACACGTTTTGTTGTTTTAATTTTTAAAATTGATGGGTTTTTTGACGTGATTTGTGCACTCTAAAATGGAATACAAATTCTGTAAGGGGGATTAATACTTTTTATAATTATGTGTATTTTGCGTTAAATCTCGTTGATGTGCCCTAAATATTGAAAGCAGTAGATAATTTCAAAGTTTGAAAAACAAAAGCGAAAATTACAAAAAAAAAGTTTTTCTCGAGGCACATTCACAGTTTATAATGGAATAGCATGGATTACTGCGTGAAATCCAAGGAGCATTAAAAATAAGCTAAATAAAAAAATGTAGATCTTTTGAAAATTAAGCAAAAACTTCACTTTTTGTTTTTGTATTTTTATATAGGAAATTGCAATTTTTGCAAATCTTGGATTTATAAATATAAGAGTGGCGGTAGTTATAATTGATTGGCATCATAAATTTAAGTCAGATGTCGTTGATAATTGAAAACACAACACTTTTGTTAAAACAGATTTTGCTAAGGCATACCGTATGCCATATAGAGAAGAGGCGCTCAAAAATTTCGAAAGATACAAATTTTGTGGACCAAAAAATATTTACATAACAATGTTAAATAGCATTTATTTGTAATAAACTTGAACAAAATATATTTTCGTATAACATATGAAGATATAACGTAGTTTTTTGCAAAATTTTCCAAAATCGCAATTTTTAGTATAAAGAAAATTGTTAAAATTTTACTAGAAGACCCTAAAATATGCTACACTAATACCATCAAACATATAAAAATATTGTAGAGTTGTTAACAAAATTAAATAAAACACATCCGACCCAAATAGTTTCAAAATAAACAATCATAAAAAATGTTAATGAAAAATTATTTAAAATTAAAATCAAAAGTTGCTACATAAATTTTAAGAAATTTACAAAGTGAAAAAATTAAAATTATTTCTTGAGTTGAAGAAGTTGTGTTTTATATGTACGTATTTCGGTTCCATTGGCAGCAAAAACTTTAATTAGATAAGACTCGCCTTCAAATTTTGAACGTTGTTGTTTTGTAGTCGGATGGATGACTAATATATCAGCTCCAGTATCAATAAGGAAATTGCATTTAGTTTTTTTGCTTTGGGATATTTGCCAGGGGAAACACATTTTGTAGCTTTGGTATCAAAACGTTTACGATACCAGCACCAATCAGTTCTTGTTTTTGACCTACTTTAACTTCTACGACGATTTGCATTAGAACTGCGTTTCTCACTTAGACTTCGAAATTTAGTTTCTAACAACGTTGCAAAAAGCATTGGCTGCTGGAATGATTTTATAGTTTGTAAAAAATGTGATGGTTTCTGATCTCCAATAACTAATCCACTAAAAATTTTTTTTAGTTTTGCTTCTTCAGGAATTGAAAAAGAATCAGCTTTTTATGAATTCATATTTATTTATTGCTGGTGGAGATAACAAAATATCGCTAATAAATTTTAAATATGAGGAATCCAAACTTGCAACGGCATGAGAGTATTTAATTTCATCTTGAGAAATTTTCGATGATTGAAAAAATGATTAAATTTGAATGAACCATAATTGTGGTTGCTCTGTTCAAAATGGTGGGAGCTTTTATAGTGTTGCTGTTGACCAATTCATCTTGAAGAATGTTGCGTGTTACGTCTCCAGATATATTAGGATTGTTCGGAGGTTCTTGATCAGAAGTCTGCATGTTCTAATAACGTTGGGATAACCAAAATTGTGGAGTTGTTCACAAAACTAAATAAAACACATCCGACCCAAATAGTTTCAAAATCAATAATCATAAAAATTTTTAATGAAAAATTATTTAAAATTAAAATCAAAAGTTGCTACATAAATTTATAAAAATTTACAAAGTACAAAAATTAAAATTATTTCTTCAGTCCTGCAATAACATAAATTTTATTTGAATAACAAAGTAGATTTTGGCATTATATGTAATTTTTAACAGAATTATACCTAAACTTCTAATTTGTAAAAATTGTTATATGTATAACTTCCCCCCCCCCCCACGTAATGATTAACGCGAACTCATTCTACCAGAGACTGTTATAAGTTTAAAAAAATAAATCAAAATTCAATTATTTTTGGTTTTTAACTTAAATATTTTGAATATTTTAAAATATTTGTGCATAGATGAGATGGAAATTAATTTGAAGCGATTGATTTAATTCTGCGTTAAAAATTCTAATTCCTGCTACTACAAGACTTAAGTTATCATATAAGATGCACTGATTTTAAGTAATATTAAAACTTTCGTTATTCTTTTGATATATTAGTATTGCATAATTATTTCTTTTAATAATTTGCTTCTAGCAATTCTAGCAATTTTGTACTTTTTTATTAATAAAATAAAAAATAAAGAATAGAAAATTTATGCATAAATGGCATGGAAGTTAAGTTGAAGCGAAAGATTTAATTCTTTATTATAATTCTTGCAAACAAATTAACTGTGTGTTCTTGATATCGTTTGTTTTACGTATATTGCTTTTTAACAATCATTTTATACTTACTTTACTTAATTCCAATAAATCAGCAGATATTCCTTGAAAATCTCTTTCTGGCTGAAATTTTATGAACTCTCTAGCTACCACTTTATGTTGTTGCATGTAGCAGTAAAATCATCAATACAATTTTCTATTAGAACTAGGGTTCGAGCAGAAATTATTCGATTATTCAAGGAACAATTTTTTTATTATTCTCAAGCAAACAAAAATTTTAAATTGTGAATAAAAAATTATTCGATAAATTTATAACCATTAATCGAAGAATCGAATTATTTTTTCAAAATAGGTTTTCGTTAAATTATTCTGCCTTTTTGAAATTATAAGCTGTGATGTCAGATGGAAGAAATTTTTCCTTTTTGAGGGAATTTTATAGCAACTTTTAAGCAAAAGGAAAAAGGGAAGTAATTTTAATATTTGTGCAAATGCATGGTTTTTTTAAAGTTTAACAATTTCCTTAAAAATAGCAACAAATCATAAGTAAAAATACTCTCACCCATGCTATGCAACATCGTATTGGACAACATACAAAGCAACGCTATTCCAAGAAATACTAGTATAACATGGAGTCTTCACGGAACATTAGATGACTTAAATTATGTCTTTTTGCTCATAGAAGTTCCCACATATAATCTAAATTACACATATAATCAATGTCAAAAAAAACTATGTGCGTATTGATACGACAATGAACAGGCCCTTTACTTTGTACGGCACAGAAATAGAATCAGTATCCTCATTTATTTACCCCGGAAGTATTATTTCTTGCAGTGGTGGTTCTAGTGAAGACATAAAAGCATGTCTAAACAAGGCTAAAACTACCTTCGATGTTCTCTCTTCGATTTGACAATCTACATCCATGTCCAGAGACACTAAAATAAAAATCTTCAATCACGCATGTGAAACGTGGAATCCATCCTATCGCAAATTGCAAACAATGCAAACTTTCGTGAATCACTGCCTTCGTAGAATTCTCGGTATATTGTGGCCTAACATTATCACAAATAGTGTTTTGTGGGTAATAACTCGTCAGACACCGATCCATACGGAAATAAAGCGAAATAAACGGCCCTGGCTGGGACGCACCCTACGAAAATCTCCTGATGATGTTACAAAGCAAGGCAAGATATAGAATGGACGCCTGAAGAAAGCAGCGAATGCTGGTGTATCCTGAAATGTAATAAAATGCAGTGCTATTGTTGATGCCCTATGATCCTAAAAGAAACAATGGGAATATATATATATATATATATATATATATATATATATATATATATATATATATATATATATATATATATTATTAAGTAGCAATGAACAATGTTGTTATTATTTGAAGAGACAAAACAGATAATAACAACAACAATGTTCATTGCTACTTAATAAATGGCTAAACAATAACAATTATGCATTACTTCATTTGCTACCTAACTGATAGCTTTAAGCATATAGACAATAATACTTCAAAAAGGAAAATACAAAATAATTTTGAAAAGTTTTATCGTAAACCATTCGTCTTACTTAATAACATATAGGGAAAATAAATCACAGATTCCATTTCACGAAAAGTTGTGAGTTAAATAGATAACGGTGGGGCGCTGAAGAGTGATGATGACCATCGTGGCTGACTAGAAAATGCATTCCACTCTATCAAGTGCCCAATGTTTCTGGTAATATTTAAATTTATAAAAATTTTTAGCATAATTTGAAATACAATTTTTAATTTATTAAAAATAAAACGTTTTTGTTTTTGTGAAAAACAATATTTGGTACAGAAACTCTTTATAATAACAACAAATTCAATTTTAAGTTTCAATTGTTCCAAATAAATTTAAATAATTTACAAATTAATTTTATTAACTAAATTTTCTTTTGTACCAACCATCATTTTTCTATAATTCCTTTTTAAGTTTAATAAATATTAAAAATCCATTGGGTTACACACTTTTTAATAATTACAATACATTGTCTGTTAGTTTTATAAAATTTTATTCTTTAACATCGTTTTTCAACCAAACCTTTTTCTGTGTATAATAACAAATGCAATGGTGTGAGTAATCAGGATCTTTTTAACTATTTTCCTTCGTATTGATTTTTGTTTTTTGATCCAAAATTATACAAATAACAGTTAATTTTGATCTCTGAATTATACATGCATTCGAGACAAGTTTTATTTTTATTAATGAATACTAATGTGTCATCAAAAAAAAAAAAAAATATATATATATATATATATATAGTTTTTTTTTCTAACGCTTAAAATCAAAATTTTTTGATAATGGTCTATATATACAACGATAAACAATTTTCTTATATTGTTTATCGTTGTAACTCGTCCAGCAACAGTTTTTTTTACACATTTAGGCTATTTGCTCTCTTTGTGTTGCTTTTTGAAGTGAATGTTTGTGATTTCATAATGTATGAACGAATGAATGAAGAAATGAATTATATTTGTTTATAAAACTAAAAGGTTTTTCCTTTTGTTCTAATTTTTTTCTTGTTTACTCGTCCTCTTATATGATATTCTTGTACTTTCAACCATGACATCATTTAATGTTTTTGGAAAAAAAAAAATATACAATTCTTAGAAGAGGATATTTTCACATGGAGTTCAAATAAAATTTTTCTTTGTATAAATGCAACAAATATTTACTTGAGCTTTTAAAACAATTTGACCATTTTTATGACAATTGTTATGTTATGTTCATGTTGTCGTTATTATACCCTACAATACCATAAGTGGTTGGAGTATTACTCATTTGTGCGGATATTTGTAACGCATAGAAAAAGTTATCCAACACCCACCTTAAAGCATACGAATCGACTGAGAATCACTTTTAAACCTGTCTGGTTGGCTGGCTGTCCATGAAAACCTTGTGCACAAAGTACGGATCGCAATTGTCAAGATAATTCAGTGAAATTTGATACGTGGGACTTTTATGATACCAGGATGAAGCCTATTGAAATTGATTGTCCATACAAATGTCCCCCTGGAATAGATTTAAACACTCAAAAATGCCTTAGAAATAAGAATATTTTAATGGAATTCTATGTAAAGAAGTTTTATACAAGAATCAATCTTTGTATCAAATTTTATGAGGATCGGTCCACAATTGACTATAAGTTTTATGTAAGTAAGACAACATTGCCAAAATTTTGTGAGAACCGATCTATAATGTGCCATAGCTACTATCTAAACCCACTTCCAGGAATCGCCCTAAAGTGCATAAAATCAGCTAGATGCGATCATCAACACATTATTCTGTATTTATATATTTTATTTTACATTTACTAAAATTGGCCACAGATGTAATAAAAATCCCCTTCCCTTATTTTTATGTTCGTACACAATGGTGTAGGATATCATATAGTCGATCTTGACCGACTATATCTTTCTTTCTCGTTTTTTTCTCTTTTTATTTTAATATTTAAAAAGAAAATCTGTTTTGATTGATTGATGATATCTCTATTAAAATTAACAGGAAATAAATAAGAAAACAGAAATAAATATAGGATAAATATTTAATTTATGCGGAATTTTATAACACGCCATTTTCAGTAAATCTAAATTCACGTAAAATTTATTTAATAATAATTTGCAACAAGTAACTCGAGGGAGTATAATTTGATTGTCAAAAGTCAAAGACTGAAGTTTCTGGAATTTATTTTTTAAAATAATATAACAAAGCAAAGTTAAGAGCATTATTAATTTCTTGAAGTAAAAATTTGCATAATAAAAATAATTATCTAGAATAGCATTTATTTATGATATTTATTTATTTTTTTGCAACCAAACTATTTCGTTAATATAGTTATTAGACAGATGTGTTCAATATTAACGTGGGTACCTACCATACCGGCCTTACCCCACGGTCGTCTTAACACCGGATGAAGTATAATGAGCCAACCAACGCCCCCATATGTTCTGACACATACAGGTTGCAACAAATAATTCGTTTTCTAGCCAAGATACTTCCCCTTGCTTAAGGGTCGGAGCTATCCTCTCCTGATCACCCTTGTGATCGTGTTACTGCACTTGCAGTGAACACATGAAACCATAAGCCACCACGTAAGCCCCTATCAAGGGCCTCACCAATAAACAGCCAGGTGCCAGTGACGTGTGGTGTGGCGCCACTGATCCTAGGGCCGCTGGTTCCCGTGGCACCTACTTTAAAGTCCTAGGTAAGACCTCGAACTTGCGTTCTACCAGATTTGGAACCCAGAAAATTCTAGGTCTTGGTGCAACCTATCTGCCTAACTGCAACTCTAAGCAAGGTAGGAAATCTTAGAGCGTAGAAAGACAGGAATTTAATTATGAGATATACATCAAAGAAAAGATTTTATCCAAGAAGATAAGCCGCCGTGTCGGGGTTATTGGACAATAAAATAGAGAAATTTTACATTTCTCTCAATCACTATACACGTTATAAATAATACATTTGTATACATACTAGCATTTAACGCGTTAGCGGACTTGCTGCCCTTGGTAGCTTTTTTTAATAAGAAAAAATTTATTTTAATACCAAAAATGCAAAAATACCAAAAAAATATACAATGACTGACTTCGAACTCCCATGGGAACAGTTATAATATTGGTGACTTCAGAGAATAAATAACATATATCTCAAACGAACTTTCTAATGATTTCATTTTCATGTCTCCAGGCTTATATCTAAATATAAAAAACAAAGAGGTGGGATATCGATCCACTTTGTAACCCTTTATAAGTTCATTATTAAATAACTCGAAGTACAAAAGTCCCAAAGTATATACAATATCGAGCATAAAAAAGCGACACTATGTAATGTGATCTTTTTTCGCACATATTTTGCTTATATCATAACCCGATGTAACAGTAATATTGTGATATTAATATTTGTGACGAATATTTTTGTACCAAATTCGCATTCGCCATTTTTCTATAAGTTATCAATACTTATGTTTACTTATTTTATGTTTAATTATTTATGAGATACATGGGGGCTGGAAAAATACCAAAATACAGTTTCTAGCCGTTTTCTCATTGCAAGAGCTGAATTACAGATGTAAACAGATATAAGATTACAGAATTTATCCGGTTTTATCCCCTAAACATTCGAATTTCCAAAAATTCTGTCTTAGTGAATCTATCTGATGGGAGACCAACCTACAGTCAAAACTTCATCTTTCTAGCTTCTGGCGTTTGGGCAATGCGAAGATGAATCAGTAAGTAAGTCAGTCAGTCAATCACTCAGTAACGTTGCTCTTTTGTATATACAATGGTGCATATTCTTATAAACGCATTTAAATTTTTTTTTTCCTTGAGGTCTATTCTTTTCTCTTAACCAAACAACAATGTTGTATTGTTACAATAACTCGCGACAAAACGGTACTATTTTACGTAAAAAATATTTGTTTCTTGCTTTTGTTGTTTTCTTTAATTTAACAATCAGAACATATTGGTGATCATTTCAGTGGAATATTCCTATAAACGCAGTTGAGAAAATTTTTTCTAAAAAGTTATTGCAAAAATATAAAAAAAATTTTAACAATTTTAGTTGTTTGATTCACTTAAGGCATTTTTCTGATGACAAGATCTATGTTTACGAGAAATAATTTTGTTTTACTTGGGGAATTTCATCAGCTTAAAGAACTTTTCTTACGAAACAGTCAAAAATTCAAATTAAATTTTTTCGTGATCAAGCCTATTCTAACAAAATGTAAGCCAATCTTAAAACAGCATCAAAGGAAAATGGATAGATGAGTGGAATGAAGCTTTCTTTTCCGATGAAAAGAAATTCAATTTGAATTCGTTCCCGATTCTTAATCTTGCTATTGGCATGATTTGAGGTCGAAGGAAATTCGTATGTTGAAACGCAATTTCGGTGGAGACAGTGTTAGATTTGGGCAAGCTTTTCTGCTGCAGAAAAATCAAAAATATGTTTTTTGCCTACTAAAATGAATAGTACAATTTATAATGAATTATTGGAAGATGCTCTTCTCTCATTTACGGATGAAAAACTGGATGAAAAACGCATATTTCAACAGGATAGCGATGCAATCCATATGTAGAACCAATCTAAATCGTGGTTTAATGAATATATTATTTCACTATTCCAGATTTAAATCCAATGGAGCATCTATGGAGGTACATGCCCATGAAGTCAAAGCAATAAATACACACAATGAAACCATAATGTCAATAACGGAGTTAGAACTAAAAATTAAGCAAGCCTGGGAAGAAATTGACAAAGATTTTCGTCAAATATTAGTCGAATCAATGCCAGACCTAATGTTTGAACTTATCCACACAAAGGTTCATCAACACATTATTAATAATGCTAAATTGGTTCATTAGTTTAAGTGCATATATAGGAAAATGCCATAAAAATGGCATTAAACTAACAAAATTACAATGAAAAAAAATTTAATGTAAATTTTAAGTTTTTTGTTATAAATATTTAAGTGAAGTCAATAAATAATTTAAAAAATTAATTTATAGCACCTAAATTATTTTTTAGCCCCATTTTTGGTAAGTTGATTAAAAAAATGTATGTGCGTTTATAGGAATATATATATATATACATATATATATATATATATATATATATATATATATGGATGTATATATATACATGGATAGATAGATAGACAACATACGTGTGTTTTTATATTTTTTATACACCCCATGACGTATGAATAATATTTATTCTATATTACAAAATAATATTACTCATACATAAATATTTAAATCTTCGTATAAACAACTAAACAAACAGTTTTTATTACTATAATAGGAAATAAAAACAAAAATTCCATTTAATTTCAATTAAATGCATGCATCGACAATGCTATCTATAATACATACGAATATTAAAACGTATTATTAAATCGATTTAACACACATATTAGTGTTTATGAACATATTGAAAATTTCATTTGTAAATATTAACAATAATAAACATTTTAATAATTAACTACAAAATTATTAGCACAACACGCGGGCGTTTATTTCAAGAAAAAGAAAACGAATAATCTGTTTCAAATTGTTTAGCCAACAATAAACTACAGTCGCACATTAATCTTTACTCTTTATAACAATTTATTTATTTGCTTTGATTTTAATATTAATACAATTTGGTTATTTTCATCTCATAAAAAAACCTAAAGTAAATTATGATAAAAGAAAAAATTTTATTGACATTGAAGAAAAAAGTAAAACAAGCTGAAAAATTTCTATAAAAAATACAATTAAAAGCTATAAAATATTATTTAGGTTTATGATTAATAGAACAAAAGAAAAAAACAGTTTTCAATAGTATAAATAACGCAAAAACGATTCTTTGAAATATATTTAATTAAAATAAAAAAAATATTGCAAATTTTCATTTACTTGATAAAAACTATGAATTACTTATTCGATTAAAGAATTAAATTGTTTTAAACAAAAGTTTTTAGTATTTATAAAAATGAAACCAAACAATGCAAAACCAATAGAGGAAGTTTTTATTTTGTAATCAGTTTGGTATTAAAGTTGTTGTACATCTGAACTGTTGGGTCAAACAAACTTTTAGTAAATGTTTCCCTTTCCAAAACTAATATTATTTGGCAACCGTAAATCAAATCGGTATAAAAAAAGTACTGGGTGTACCGAATCTCTTATACCCTTCAACATCTTACTGACTAGTGTTGCCAGGAGATGAGAAGTAAAGAGGCTAAATTAAACTCTGGAAAATGTCAAAAAGGCCAAATGCTCCAAAAAATAAGGTCAGAAAAAAGCCTTTTTTAATTTAGAAACTTATATTTTTGTTCCCGTTAGTTTTTGAAACTTTACTAAAGAAATTGCAATAAATTTATAAATAAAACTCTTCCAAAAGACTCAATGAAAAATTGCTCAAAAAATTCCCATGCAAATTATGGTTATATTTCATATAACGAACTACCCAATATTTTGATGTGATTTTTCGTCATTCTATACTCTAATTCCTTTTTGATTAAGCATTTATAGATTTTTAGGCGATTTCTCTCATTAATTAAATATCTTTTAAATTATTTTCACAAATAGTTTGTTGCTGAAATACTGTTGAAATTTTTTATTATATATAAATAATCTCGATTTATTCCTCGAACAAAAACACGGAAATTCTTAAATGGATGATGATTCTATAAAAATAAAATTAGTAATAGTAAATAAAAAAATATTTTCTTAATTTTCGCCTTTTTAAAGCAAAAAAGGCTAGAATCTATACCGAAAATTTTGAGGCTAAAAGCAAAATGAAAAGGCTATATTTTGCCTTAAAAAGACTAAACTGGCAACACTGGCACCGATAAATGATAAAATATACGCCATAAAGTATGCTTTCTTTTTTTTACATTTATACTTAGAAAAACAATAAAAAAAAAACGTTTCCAAACTACAAAAATGTAAGCACAAAATTAAACCCTCATAGCAAGCGTTGCTTCTTAAAAAAAACAACACACTGATAGCTTCTCATGACTACTAAATTTATATACATATGTTTGCTTGTAGATACATGCTTATACTAAAAACAACAACACTGAGTCATTGCAATTCTTCTATTTCCAACTAAAAAACGTCCAAGCATACATAAAAAATGATTGTGTGTATGTATATACTATCAACAACTACTGCTTGCTTATGCAAAAAAACAACAACATTTTTTCAGATTTTTGCCTATAACTCGGTTGTTTATAGACCGATGTGGTTAATTCGAAAAACCACAATTTTAGACAAATATTTATAACAGATTTCTACAAAAACGAATTCTGAGGCTTCGCAAAGTCCAAAAATGCATTTTGACCGATATCTCAGTTACTAATGAACCGGCTTTCTGAAAAATGATTTCAACAGGCAGACATACAGACGAACATTGCTATATCAACTTCCTTATCAATATGGATCCAGAAAATATAAACTTTTTAGGATCTCAGATGAATGTACTATAGAAATTGCAAACGGAATGACAAAATTATACACTGCCTGCCACTTGAATGTGATTCCTTAACATTTTTTTAACTTTAATTAAGTATATCTCCTAAACTAAAGTTCAGAAAAAAATAATTTTTTGCGCAACCAAATTTCAAAGTGTTGGCTTTAGTTTCCTGAAGAAATAAAAAATGTACATATTTTGTTATAGTAAAATTATGCATTTATTTAAAGACATGTATTTCTGTGGTACTATTTCGTGTGTCACTTGAATAAGGAATATTTTAAAACTAAGCAAACTGTAATTTATTTTTAAATTTTAGGTTATAAAAATGAAAGTTATTATCTTCTAGTTATTATCTATAATGACTCTAAGTAATTTAGCGAAATTTTACTCCATGCTTCCGTTATTGCATTCTTTAGGGATTCTATCGTCTCAAATTGTTTTCCTCCTTCATAAACTTTTCTTGCAAGCCAACCCCAGACATTTTCCATTGGATTCAGGTCTGGTGAATATGGGGGCCAATCCAAAAGTTGAACACCTTGTTGATTAATACATTGTTTTACTGCTCTGGCGGTATGAATGGGAGCGTTGTCGTGTTGTTATGTCCAAAGTATGGGTCTAAAGAAATCATTAAATTTTGGAAATGCTTCCTCCAGAATGTATTTGTAAGTCGTTGCAGTCATTTTGTTGAATACAAAAACCAATTCTATGGTACCATAATACAAAATGGCACCCCATACCATTATTCCGCCCTCTCGGCTGTGTTTGCGGCTCAAAAATAATTCCTCCTTATTTAGGTGATGGAAGTAATAGTAATACCCGTCGGGACCATCAATATTAAACTTTTTTTCATCGCAAAATACAACTTTAAACCATTTGTCAGACCATGTCATTGTATTTTTGACAAACTGTAGACGTTGTGATTTGCGTTTTTCATTAAGTGGTGGTTTTTTGCACTTTTCGTCGGACTATGTATGGCCACGACTTTAAAATATGGTGCACTATTATTAGACTGGCACTGACACCACTTTTTTCACGTATTTTTGATACCGACATGGCAGAATTTAATGCAATTCTAAGAATTTTTCGTCTTTCTTTTGGAGTTGTTGCCATTTGCTTCTACCCTTTCATGTTTTTTCCATATCTTTTCACGTTATTTAAATAATTGTACACAACTGTCTTTCCTCTATTAATGTTTTCGGCTATTTGGACCGGATTCTGACCATGAGATTTCAAAATTAGAATTTTTTCCTTTTAAGAGTTATTAAGAGCCTTACCACGTCCCATTTTGAATAAAAACTATTTAAAAACTATCAAATTAAAAATTCTCTAGCCGTTTATATTGAAATAAATTCAAATCATAGCCTTCCTGATTAATGTTAAAAGAATTCCTTATTCACGCGACACACGAAATAGTACCACAGAAATACATGTCTTTAAATAAATGCATAATTTTAGTATAACAAAATATGAATATTTTTTATTTCTTCAGGAAACTAAAGCCAACACTTTGGAATTTGGTTGCACAAAAAAATTATTTTTTTCTGAACTTTAGTTTAGGAGATATACTTAATTAAAGTTAAAAAAAAAAATGTGATTCCTTATTCAAATGGAAGGCAGTGTATATTCCCTTTACACCTGTGGTATAAAGTGGCAAGAGGTATAACGGAGGCATTTTTTAGCACAATTTGTCAATGTTAAAGCACTATTAGTTTTTAACTTTAGGAGATTAGTAAATGCGAATAAAGTCAGTGCAAGAATAAATCGAAAAACTATTTTGTACAATATACTTGAAAATCCGAACTCAATGTATAATAAAGTTCCTCGTGATTTAAAGCTTTCAATAAATTAAATTATAGAGGTCTATGTAAAATATGCAAAAAAAACCTTTTTAAATTTCTCAAAAATTATCCAGCTTTTGGGAAACTTAGCTGTTTAGTGATTGTAATATTTGAGATACAAAGAGATATTTGAGATAATGTTTAGAGAAATCTATAAAAACATTTATTAAACAACACAGTGGTTCTGTGCTATTTTAGAAAAATGTTGTCACTATGCAAAAAACACAATTAAATTGTACAGCGCAAATATTAAAAATTTTGTTTTCTTATAGAAGTAATTTCTTCAAAGTACTCGGACATCTGCCAAACTGACAGATATTGGGAGCTAATGAGAATATTATTAATAAGGAGCAAATAGGTAGCAAAAAGAATAAATGCGTAAGAGCCTGCTCTAATGTTGATAAAAGTACTGGACAAAATCTAATTTGGAGAGATCAAAAAATGGTCCGAAAATTCTATGAAAGCAAAACATAGTAACATAATTTTTATTTTATTTTTCGTGTAAATGTATTAGAATTTCATTAAGTAAAGTTCTAGTTGAGATTTAAATGCAGGATCTCATTTGATGATAAAAAATGCAAGGAACAATTTTTTAATGGACAGTTCTTAGATTATATTTTATTTGTAACTATTTATGTAACAAATCAAATCATAATTTTTTCTCCACATATATTAATGAGACATTCAACAACAGCTAAAAAAAATAATATTCCTATATTTCATAATTTTTTAAAACTAGTTAGGATAAGGACGTCATTATAATAAAAAAAGCTCATATAAAAATTAAATCTTAAATTTAATTTAAATTTTAATTTCAATAAAATATAATTTTTTTCGTCCACATAATTTTTTTTTTTTTTTGAAAATATACGAAACACGGATTTATTTATTTATTTTTATTTAGCTATCACTTTATACATATATATATATGTATATGTTATTAATATTGAAGTTAAAGTATTTTATAAAAATATCAACAATACACAGTGGTTCCAAAATGCTTTTTTGGAAATAATTCTGTAACTTGTGAACGGTTGAAAGTATCTCAATAAAATTTCACCTGGCCAGAGACGAGTTGTTTTCAAGTTGAAGGAACACAGATTCCTAGCGGGTCAGTGGGGGGGAGTTGGTGGACTTCCAAAAAAATCGCCAAAAATTATTTTCTGATTTTACAGAAGCAAAATTTTACATATAGATAGTTCTTGTAAATTCCTACAAAAAATATACTTACATGTGCAAGTATCACTTTTAATTTAAAATATATTTAGATCGAAATAAATTTTTCTCTCATTTTTAGCCTCATTTTCTTAGATTTTTAACTTGGCCCTATTTTTTAGAATTCATCGGATTTAACACAAAATTCTAAATAATAATGCCGCAAGAATAGTATACATGTATAGATTATATAAAAGGTTGTATTAATCTGAATTTGGAACTTTAAAAAAAATCATATTTTTTGTTTTTTTTTTTTTTTTTTTCAAAAAAGATGGTAATATTTTTTTTACTTATAAAATTTGTGTTTTTTTCTGGCCCATATAATTTTCTTAAGATTTTCAAAAAGAATCTTAATGTAGATGCGTGCAAAGTAAGTGCGAAGGTACTTGAAGTAACGCCCTATCCAAGTTTTATAAATTTTTCAAAATTTTTTAAATTTATACAGTTCTTAAATTGCAAAGCTGGGATCAAAAAAAAATTATTTAAATGAAATATATCTCCATATGTTGAGTAAGCACACAAAAAGTATTTTCAGACAGATGCCTCTTATAATGGCAGCGTGACTATTTGAATTAAAAAAAAATCGATATTTAAAACTCGCTTTTTCCTGGTTGGGATTTTGTGTATTTTGGTACAAAATTTCATTTGAATATCTCTAACATTATTTCTAAAAAATATAAAGTATTTCAGGTCATGGTTTCAAAAAATTAAAAAGATTAAAAAAACGAGGCTAAAAATGAGATAAAAATTTATTTCGACCTAAATATCTTTTAAAGAAAAAGAGATAACCTACACATTTAAGAGCATTTTTTGTAGAGATTTACAGAGACTATTTATTTATAAAATTTCTTTACATGTCATAAATGAGTTTTTGGTAATTAAATAAGAAAATGACATACCCAAAATGGCCAACTTTGGAGGGCCACCCACTTCCCCCCTGACCTTATAGGAATCTATACTTCCCTTAAACAACACAAAAGCACCTCATCTCTGACCATTGAAATTTTATTGAGAAGAATTATTTCCACAAAAAAGCGAACCAAAGTGCAACATAAATGATCATGTAACGTCCTGTTCCAATCAACTTTGGAAGCTGAAGTTTAATTTTATATATTATGCTCCTATTCATAATTTTGGTTGTCCAAATATCCTTTTGTCCAATGTCCAAAATCCTTTTGTTATTTTATTATTATGTTAAACCTCCCTATTGTAGCTAAAAAGAATTTAAATCCATTTGGATCACCTCAAAGGGTTTCGGAAAAGGCAATCATCAGCCACTACTTTAAAAATTATTAAATTCTATATTTTTAGTAAAATTTTATTAAATTTAAGTTTTAAACATATTTACGAAATTTTTAATAATATCAATGTCTGAGTAAATAAATATATTTTTCCGTAGCCAATATGACATTGTTTTATGGCACATATCTTTTAAATAAGAATAACATACATGTACTACATATGTCAATATTTTGTTCATCAACACACAACGGTACCTCATATGGGTACATGTGTGTATTAACAATTTAAAAAAATTAGGAAAGTATTTTACTTATAGTTTTTAGATCTATAAACAACAGCCTACCAATATTGATTAGTTCACCTAATACATTTCTCTTTTTATTTTAATTTTCAACACTTAAAACACTTTTTTTTAGAAAAAAAGTAAATTTAATATTCACTGTTTTATTTTTTACAGCTTTTATGGCTTTCAGCCATTAATAAACATTAAATAGTATCCTTTATTATCATTTACAATCGTGTTTTAAATCTGCAAATGCAAAGATTCATATCCTATTGACAGTAGTGATAATTACAGTTTTGAATCCGGAATCCCGGAAATCCCGTGAAGTAAAACATTTTTTCCCGCTGTTCCAGAAAATTTCGATCCCTATTTTTAATACGAGTATAATTTGTTTATTCACTATTTATTAAATTCTTTTAAATTACTAGCCTTTATGCAACATCCAAAATTGTGTTTTAAGAAAAACTTTCCACGAATCTAATAAATTGCATTAATTATTATAGAATTTTTCTATTCTATTCTTTTCTTTTTACTGCTAATTTATTCGCACACAATTTGCGCATTTCAACGAAAGAACTGTTTTTAATTAAAATCTTGCTTTATATTAAGTATTTAATTACATCCTTTACTTTATATTTTGTTGTTAGTACATTTGTTTTCGTTACGTTATTTCAAAGAGAAATATTTAAATAAAATTATTTTGTGAATTTGTATAAGTACTTACGTAATACAGTAGAAAAACAATTAACGTCAAGTTGAAAATACCAGCATTCATTATTAATAAAGAATCGTTTTAAAAAGAGAAATTTGAAACTGAAATATTCATAGAAATGCTATGATCTTTCTTCGACATATTACATACATTTTTTAGAATTTAAGGAACTTTTCTTAAATTTAAGTTGATTATATAAATGCCTATTTGATGGAATTTTTGTAATGAATTTTGTTTTTCCTCTTTTCTTTCTAGGTAAGTCTACATTTTAGTTTTCTTTGGAAAGAAATAGTAAGTGTTTATTTAACATTTTTCTTGCACAATTGTTTATCATTCATTTCATGAAAGAGCGCCCAAATATTTTTTTAACACTTTTTCTGAACGATATCAGGATCTGAGTTGTTCGTCTTAGATAGGGAAGTGATAACTATAGGATATCAAAAAAATTTTTCCGTTTTCCCGAGAAATCCCTAGTGATAAAATAAATCTTATAAAATATTCATATTTCATTCATTGAATTGATGTGCTCTATAGATGTTTATTTACTATATACGACTTATCGAGTAGGGTATTTGTTCAGTCAACTTAACCGCAAATAAATAATTTTTTCCTCAAACATCTCAATTACATAAATAGTACTTGAAAAAATTTATAAGTATTTTTCACCATTCATTTCATAATTTTTCTTTTATACTTATTTGAGTGATTTCCTTCTTTTTTTAATTTTCACACACAACTCTTCTTATCATAAAAATGTCAGAAAAAAAATAAACTTTTTATCTCTCAAAAGCTCTGCTATAAATCCTCATATTTTCTTTTCTTCTTCAATTCTTAATTGTTAATGGTGTTCCTTTAGGGTATAGCAGAAGTAACCAATACTGCCAAACTCTTTATCATCTATTCAAAATTTTTAAGTAAAGGAAAGTAGTTATTACCTTTTTTATGCTACAACCTGTAAAATATAAAAAGGAAGAAGTTTATGCTGTTTTATATAAGATAAAATTTATATTAACATTTAGAATAGTTGGAGAATTAAAAAAAATCCATCTGAATAAATATAGAGTTAACTTTTTTTTGTATTAAGCCAAGTTTGTTATAAATTAGTAAAACTTCAAATCTGTCTGAAATTCCTAGCAAAAGCTTTCCAATAACATATAATTAGCGAATAACTGCTTTTGAATGCTACGCCAACATCGACTTCCCTTCAGCATTACTTAGAAGTTATTTTACTTTCGTCTCTATTACTTGTAAGTATTTATGTTATTACTGAGCTGTTATGTAATCAATTATTTAAATCCCCATTTGAAAGAATATATATAATAACTAGTTGATTATAATGTCATGTTAAAATAATGAGTTAAGTTGTTAAAGCGTAAGTAGTGTAGCATTATTATATTATCATTTTAACTCATTATTTAGTGAAATTTCGAATTTTCAGTCAGTTTTTTTTATTATATTTTTTAAGTTGATTTGCTTACCTCCAACCACAATCATACTATCTGCCTGTCTATCATTCATTCATTTATCCAGCCAGACAGTCTGCTATTTCTTATTATTATTAAGTCTGTGATATTATTGACTTTTATTTGCTTTCTTTCACTTTTGTTTTTCTTAAATTCTTTCTCTTTATTTAACAATTACGCTGTAAATATTTGCATTAATTTTTTCCCATCCATAACAGTTTTTATGATAATAATAATTTTAATCATTTTTATTCATAATTTCATTTTTATACTTTGTTTTTAGCAATGAAACTCTGACTGAGGTTTGAGATCAGTGTAGGATGTGTCATTATTAGTTTTGATAATAATATTGATTAATGTATCAATATTAGCATTGTGCATGAGGGTGTATTAAATTAATTACATTTTATAGACAAAACGGATTGACAATTAATTACACATTTATAATAATTGAATATTTATTTCTTTATTTTCTGGAGGATGAAAAATATGAGAAAAAAAAATTTTTTTTTTTTCATAATGCATTATAATACTGATTCTGCGTTACGGTATTCTGTTTCAATTTGTACCCATAGCTGTAAAGTTAAGTTCACATTAGGCTAGTATTTGACGACTTTTGCAAAAATTTGTTTTGCCTAATGTAAACATCAAATATTTTTACGAATCCAACATGAAAAAAGCTGATTTTGGTTAAAAAAAGTCAAAGTCCCTAAGTAAAAAAATGTGACAAGTTTGAATCTTGTATGAACGCAAGATGTATTTTGGCCGAATTTTTGTTTGATCTTACATTTATTTTGTAAGGAGCAAACAATTGCTGATGCGGCGGACTGTTTGGGTTGAAAAAGTTGTTGTTTTTATACCAATAAACTTTATGTATTAAAATACAGTTTTTTAAATAAAACCTTCGTTGTATAAATATTTTTTATTACAACCATAATAGTGCCTGTTATGTTTTTTTTATACAACTGAAAGTGGCGTGCAAAGAGAACAGTGTTGTTTTGTAAAAAGAGGCCTGTTTTGTAAATGGCGTGAAGAGGGAACAGGGTTGTTATTTTTTATAAACATAAATTACTTATAAAAAATATAAAAATATGTTTATTTTTAAAATAAGTTTTAATTAAACTTAAAAACATCTTACATGTTTTACCCTAAAAATAAATAGAGAGTGAACATGCTGCACTTTGTTACCAGCACTCAAATATTTTTGGGTGAATATATATATTTATATATTTTATATATTTTATATTTAGTGATGTTCCACCAAATTATGAAAATTTCTCAAATTTCCGAAATTTCACCAAAAATCCTAAATTTTAGTAATTGTTCGAAATTTCACAAAAAATTTTTATTTTCACCAAAAATTCGAAATTTTACCAAAAATTCGAAATTTTACCAATAATCCGAAATTTCACTTCAAATTTGAAAATTCATCATCAATTTTACCTTAAATTCGAAATTTCACCAAAAATTCGAAATTTTACCATAAATTCGGAATTTCGCAAAAAAATCCAAAATTTCACTTAAAATTTTAAATTTCACCAAAAATTCTAAGTTTTACCAAAAATTTTAAATTTCATTATAAATTAGAAATTAACCAAAAACTCGATATTTCTCCAATAATATGAAATTGCACAAAAAATTAAAAATTTCAACGAAAGTTTAAAATTTTACCAAAGATTTGAAATTTTACCAAAAGTCAAAATTGCAGGGAAAATTCGAAATTTCAACAAAAATTTAAAATTTCATAAAAAATCCTAAATTTCACTAAAAAATCCGAAATTTTAAGTTTTAGCAAATTTTCCATGAACTTTTCCTATAATACTAGAGTAATTTTTATTGTTATAATGTAATATTTAATTTTTTACTGAATAGTTCGACAAAAGTTTTCAGTATTGATTTTTCGATTTGCGATTTTTTTTTTTTTTTTTTTTTGCTCTGTCGAATTTAATACAATTAAACTTAAATTCATATGTTTCTTTAATTATTAATGGAATTCGACACAGCAAAAAAATTAACAAATCGAAAAAAAACAATCCTGAATATTTTGAAAAATATTGATTACATTTGGTGATGCTTGTGTATTTAATTAGTGAGAGAAAATATACAAAATTTCTTCAATTAAGATTTCTATATAAGAAAAATCGATTGATTCAAATATGAATCACTGCGTATTTGTGAAATACAGAATTGCAAATAAGTGTAAAAAATGTAGCAATTGTAAAAAAAAAATATGTATTTGTACATTTTTTAAAAATTTTGTGGATTATTTCAAGTGCCACTTATTTACAGAAATTTAATTCAGAAACTTTAAATTTGAAAGTTTTAAGTTTGAATTAGGAAATGATTACAGGCGAATGTTTGGCACAAACATATATATATACACTCAAAAAGTGGTATAAAATTGCTAAAGTATCATTTCAATTTAGTTTATTAACAGTAATACTAAAGTCCGACAGTGGGATAATCGAAACAGTGGTGAGAGACCTGATTACGGTTGAGAAAGTTACATGGGCCGTGAATTCATTCGAGCCTTATAAGTCACCTGGCCCGGATGGTATTCTTCCAGCCATGTTGCAGAATGCACCGTTGGTGGTTCGTCTACTACTAGTTGAGATTTTTAAAGGGTGTCTGCTACATAGACACATACCGAGGGGGTGGAGAGAGGTAAGAGTCATATTCATACCTAAAGGTGGTAGGACTTGTCGCTCGAAACCCAAGGATTATAGACCTATCAGCCTATCGTCTTTCCTTTTGAAGACATTAGAGAGACTGATAGATCTATATTTAAGATCTTCTATTGGCACCAACATCATGAGTAGTGCTCAGCATGCTTATCTGAAGGGTAAATCTGTTGAGAGTGCGCTGAATGATGTGGTGGGATATATAGAACAAGGACTTCGGTATAAGGAATTTACCATGGCCGCGTTCTTTGATATTGAGGGAGCGTTCAACAATATCAAGACTGACGCTATCAAGCAGGCGCTGGTGAATCTTAAAGTACATGACTTCTTGATCGAATAGATAATCCTCATGCTAAGCAACAGGATTGTCAATTCGAGCTTGGGTGGAGTATGCTTAAGGAAACTAGTGACTAGGGGGACACCGCAAGGGGGAGTACTCTCACCCCTGCTGTGGCTAATAGCTGTCAATTCGACAGCAGAGGACGGAAGATCGTGGCATATGCTGATGACGTGGTCATACTGGTAAAGGGAAAATTTCTTTCCACAATCAGTGAGATCTGGGTGAGCTGTCCTCGTGGGCCGCTGATAAGGCGTTTGGGAGTGAACCCGGAAAAGACAGAGTTGGTTCTGTTTACTAGGAGGTACAAGGTAGAGAATTTCAGACTACCGGTACTGTGTGGAACTGAACCGAGGTTTTCCGACTCAGCGAAATATCCTCGATAGTAAACTGACCTGGAAGAGGAATGTTCAGGAGAGACTCAAACGTGGCCTCAATGCCTACTACACCTGTAGAAACTCCATAGATAAGAGTTAGGGCTCAAACCAAAAGTTGTAAATTGGATTTACACTTCGGTGGTGAGACCAATTCTTGCTTATGGTTGTTCTGTCTGGTGTCAGGCACTGGAACGCAAGAGTAATAGGAACCTTTTGTCGAAGGCACAGAGGTGTGCTTCGATTGGTATTACAGGTGCAATGAGAAGCACACCACAGGCGGCTATGGATATCATACTTCATCTCCTACCCATTGAAGAGTTTGTGAGGGGTATGGCAGCAAGGAGTCTGCTAAGACTTAAGGAATTAGGACTATTAGGTTCATCAAGAGCCGGTCACTCCAGGGTCATATACGAGATCAGCTACGGTGAGGCTAATCTAAACTCCATAGGGGCATCAGATCACTTGGCCACTGAATCAGACTTTGGGGTAAATCCTGTCGTGGTGATACCTGATAGGGAGATCTGGCCCGACACTGAGAGACTATATGAAGGTTGTGCAGTGTTCACGGACGGATCAAAGATGAACATAGGTACTGGTGCGGGGGTCTATATTATGGGCACGGATCTGAAAGGCTCTTTTAGACTCCCTGATGAGTGCAGCGTTTTTCAGGCTGAGATTCCCGGCATCCTGAAAGCCGCAGAAATAATCAGGCAGAACGTTGCGAGGGGTACCGAAGTCACTCTCTATGTGGACAGTCAGGCGGCTCTGAAAGCCTTGGGGACATATTTGGTGAAATCCAGGCTAGTTGCTGACTGCAAGAAGACACTGAGAGAGCTGATGGAGGACTACATGGTGAGACTCTGCTGGGTGCCTAGCCACTGCAATATTTCAGACAATGAACTGGCTGATGAACTGGCAAGGCAAGGCGCAGCAAAGAATGTCTCCAAAAGGGAAACCTATGTGAAACCACCACTAAGTTTCTTCTATGGGAAGATCAATGATTGGATCTTAGTCAAAACCAATTCGGCTTGGGAAAGTAGAGAGGACTGTAGTGTCGAGGGCGATATGGCCAGCACTGGACAATGCAGGCACTAGCACTCCCCTGGGCTTGAATAGGAAGAGCTTAAGAATCATGAAGAGTCACTGTTTTATAGGGAAGATGAGGTCTAGATGGGACGCTAGCAGTTCCGATTTTTCTAGAATGTGTGGAGACGTCGACAAGACCGAGGCTATTGAGCACATTATATGGCATATAATGCCATATTGCAGTATCGTAGGATGAAGTGGCTGGGCGGCCAATTCCTTGGCAGGCTAAGTTACGTTCGGGACGCAGATCTTGTAGACGTCATAGACTTCGTCATGGGAATCGACTGTTTAAGGGAGAATCAGGGGTACAACCCTAGGGGGATTGGTAACATTGCTAATCCTCCTACATGATTCGTTCTCATTCCTACTCTTTTCTCTTCTACTCCTACTCTCCTATTTTCTGTATTGTATTCTACATTTTACAGCTCTTTCAACGAAGGGACTCACAATGGACCGAGATCGGTCTCTGGGTGGAGATGTGATACTTTCTGGTATCACATCAACCTTATCTATCTATCTATCTAACCCAGAATTTTGAAGAAATTTAAATCAAAGTAAATGACGACACTTGTTCAAAATTTGACAGTAGTCTATTAAACTATTAATATTATTATTATTTCTATATTAATATTATTATTTCCATGACAATAAAGTGCTTCAAATAAATATAATACTCATCCTTTTCACCAACTAAGTGTAAAAATTCAATACTTGTTTGTTTTTAAACATATTTTATTTTTAATGTTTGTTTTCCAACTATATTATAATTCTCATTTAGTTTATGTATGAATAAATATAAATAGACAAGGTTTGGTTATACTCATTGTGATTCAAGCAATATAAGATATTAATTAACTACCATTAAATGGTTAAATTAAAAGAAAGGTCACATATTTTGGTACAAATTTTTTTTTCGCTATTATTTTCAGAAAAAAAAATCATAAAAATAATATTTTTCTAACACGTTTTATTTTAATATATGATAAGATGAAATAATAATGATAATAATAATAATAATAATATTAATAATAATAATAATAATATGGAAAGATGAATTAATAACATCATAAGATTGGATAACTGCATGATAGTATAAGATAGTAATAACATAAAATGGAATCATAATATGACAATGTGGTATAATAATATAATAAGATGGAATAATAATATTATAACATCAAATCATAAGCTGATAGAATGGGATAATGATGTAGTATGATTTTTCAATTATATGTAAAACTAGAATCATAACATCAAAAATCAAACCATAAAATCGGACACAATATGACAAAATGGAATCATTATAATTATTACCTATAATCATTTCTATTTTTCGTTGTGATCATATATTTCAAACATAATATATTGTGGTCACTACAACCATATTTTTCTCTACACGTTTAATATGTGGGTTTGTACAAACCACATACTCTGGCAATTACTTCCATATTTTGCGATACAAATTGTTATTTACATGGAGGACCTATACTATTTGCGGAGGACCTATACTATTAAGGAGGACTTATACTACTTGATTTAGGGTTACTTTGTGAGTAAATTTTAGGATATCCGTCTTTCCCTTAGGCAGCCTTGCTATACAAGTAAAACTTGCCCATTATTTACTTCATTTAGCCTCCATACAAATATACTCCAGGAAAAGGGTTTTAACTTTCGGAAATGCTTTTAATTATGAATTTTAATAAAATTTGCACAAATAAGTTGTTCAAGATCGATCCATTATTTCAACTAGCCTCCATACAATGATTTAAGTCATAAATACATTAAATTTTATACAAGTGACTTCTAAACTATAAGACTAACAGAGATCATATAACGTCCATCTCCAGTAATCACATTAAAGTGCCTTAATCTCATAAAAACCTTAGCATGAAGTGAATATTTGACGCAAATAAGTTTGTAATAAGTAGAAACGACAGTACCAAATTTTATGTGCATTGGTCCATACTTTTTCAATAATAAACAAATTTCTTTATGAATTTCACTTAGTCGACTCGACAGCGGAAGTTGATTTGAAATCATATACAATCAAGGCATTTTCGATTTCCAGAATATAAAAATTCAAGAAAAATTTATGAAACAAAATGAAATCAAATGAAATTAAATTTTCGAAATTTATAGCACAAACTCAGTAATGAAAATTTTTTTATAACTTTTCATCTTAAACTTGCATAATTCACGCGAACAGATTTATGTTTTATTAATAGTGATATTAAATAGAATTCATGTGCCGTTAAAAAATTTAAAAATTTTTTTGAATCCCAAAAGTAAACGAGTTTGCAGAAATGCCCATATTAATTTTATGTTCTGTTTAATTTCAAGAAAATCTGAGGACACAAAGTCAAAAGCAGAAATTTTTTAATTGACTTCTCCGTGATATTTTCCTTGTCTCTGGAAAAATGTTTGGAATAAAATTTGAAGCTGGTAGCAAATTTTATAAAAACTCAAATTGTTTCACCATTCACTGTCTTCGTATTACATTATTCTTTTAAATACACACTGAAATAAATTGTTGAAACAAGAAAGTCTACAAACAAACACATCAATCTGTTTTTCTTTTTTTTTAAATACATTCGTTCTATTTATTTCTTTTCTGAATGAAATAAAACTTTCAATGCGAATACAAAATCATTCCCCCTGCCCATTAAATGAAGGTGTCGTAGTCAATTTGGAAAACATTAAAAGCTCTGAACAAATTGATGGATACAATAAAACGACTCTGACTAGTTAAAGAAAAACAATAGAAGAAAGTAAATATTTTATATTTATTTTGTTTATTGTTGTAGTATGTGTGTGTGTGTGTTTATATTTATTTTTAAATTGTTCACATACTGATTGATAATGACACTAATGGTAACTAATTTCATTAGTTTTTATATGTTTTTCTTTTGTTTTTTATGTTGCTGGAGTAGTTTGTTTTTATATAATTATTTTGTGTCAGTATGTATTTGTTGTATTTATTTGTGAATGAAAAGTAAATATTAAAGGAACATAATGTTCTATCTTATATTTAATGTATCTAATATAGGAATGTCAATTTCATAGCACAACTGTGCTGGCTATGATCACATGTATTGTTACGTTTTTTTCATTTAGTCGTTGCTAAGAGAGCAAAGATTACAAAATGCACTGGAAAAAATTTATGGAAAAATTTGTTTGCCAATCAGTTTTTCTTTTTTTTTTTAATATCAATGTTTTAAGAGAAAGTTGGAGAAATGTGATTTTTTTCATAGAAATGTTAATAAATTTAAATACAAAGAACACAGAAATGTATTTTAAAAAACATAATTTAGATAATAATAAAACACCATGTGAAACTAATGTTTTTCATTTACTAAACCCAATATTTCTTTGAGTGCATATTTTTCACGCTCACTAACACAACTACATTTTTAGTCATTGACAACCCAAATCTATTAGATATCTAAAAAATTTGACTGCATTAAGCTTAAGAATATGAAATAAGCTAAAAATAATAGTACATGCAGAAAAAAATAATGTATACGGCATTGTCCTACAATGTTATGTTCTCATTGTTAATTTTCATTAATTTTAATAATACCATGTTCTTGATAACAATGTTTTGTTTCAGTTTTATCATTCAATGTTTACATTCAATAAAAATTTTAATATAGTTGACCACAAGAATTTGATGTTTTTGAATATTTTATCAGAAACAAAGTTTTATTAATAAAAAAAATCATTATTTCTATAATCATTAAATATTATTAATATATTTCTTTGCTCTTAAACCATATTTTGTTATCAAACCATATTAATGATTTTATTCCCATAACATTTTACAAATATGGTTGAAAGTTTCATAACTTGTTTGTTTTTGAATTTATTTTGTTATTAACGCTTGTTTTCCATCTTCATTATAATTCTCATTTAGTTTATACATAAATTAACACAATTTTCTTATATTTGTTGTATTGCAAGCAATATAAGATATTGATTAACTACAATTAAAGGGTTTAGCTAATAAAAAAGCATCTTGTATTATCTTGCTCAATATATGATGATATAAATAAATGGAATTAATTAATGAATAATTAATATGTAAATAATTTTTTTATCATTAATAAACACTTTTATTTACTATATTGAAACAAATATTTGGACTCAATAAACAATTTATAAAAATAAATAATAAAATAAAAATAAAAAAAATGAATAAAAAATTAATAAAAATAATAACTTTGAATACTACGATAAGATTGGATAATAATATGACAAGATGGAATAGTATAATAAAATGAAATCATAATCTGATGGAATGGATAATAATGTAGTAAAATGGTATAATAATATGAAAAACTGGAATCATAACATCATAAAAAGAACCATAAAATCGGGCACAGTATGATAAATTGGAATCATAAAAACCATTATTTACAATCCATTATTCGAATCATAACATCATAAAAAGAATCATAAAATCGGGCACAGTATGATAAATTGGAATCATAAAAACCATTATTTACAATCATATTTATTTTTGTCTTCCATATCCCAGCAAAAAAACGTGGCTTCAATGAATATAATAACAATTGGTTTAAGCTATAGATTGCTTACTTAATTCCATATAGCTGTAATATTCACGAATAAATAAATGGTAATAAAATTCTACAGTTTCATACATTTCATATACTTTTTCTAAATAGAATTAAAAACCACAGAGTAGTCAAAATTCTGTAAAAGTGTGAAAGATTAAAAGATCTGCGGGAGCCTATAGTAGCTAGCTATCAGTCGGTTGGGGAGGATTCGTGATCTTTCTCTCTTTGCCTCAGTATCATTATAACATTTTATTGAAGACTCCTTGATGGAAAATATTAAATGAACCAGAAAGCATAGAAACAGAATCCCCTGCTATGCTAAGAAGATTTACTATGGAACGTTGTTTGATTTGGTATCATATTTTCTTTTGTTTCTCAGATAATAGTGGAGAAACCCTTCCAAAACCTTTATCCTAGTAGCGTAAACTTTATGCCAGGACCTCTTATTTATTTCTTCTTTAAATCCCTACAATTCAGCTCATAATTGAAAATGCTATGTTATTTTAACAATTCATTTTGCAAATGTTTCAAAAAAAATAATTAATTTTTTTAGTTTAATATTATAATTCTAATTGGAAAAAAAACTTTTTTGTAGAATAGAAAAATCTATTTTAAATTATACATGAAAAAAATACTTAATTCTAGGACTAAATAACTTACAAAAGTTTTTTAAAATTGTAGCAAAAAAAATTTGTTATAAATCTGCATAAGGAAAGTAGTGAAATAAATTCCAAATACAATATATATAAAGGATTTCATGGTTTGTTACCATTAATTAATGGAATTATAAAAAAATACAAAAAACCTATTATAATTAAAGAAAATAATATTTTAGTAATTCGTTAAATAACGATTACGATTCGGTTTGATACAATTTCTTTTTCTTATATTCTTTTTTACAAAAATATGCTTTGTTGTAATTTAATGCTTAAAAAAAAGGAATACAATAAATCAATAAAAATTTACAATCGTTAATTGATTATTGGGCAAATTTTAAATTTTCCAATAATCAATAAATAAATTTTCAATTTAGATGATAGTGTGATTGCTGATTAGTAGCCTATGGTGCTACAATATATTCGGTAGGTCGGTAAATTTTAGCGCAGATTAGGTGGAAAATAGGGATGTGTAGCGCTTCTTTAGATCTTTCCAGCTTCTACTCAAGATATTAGAAGAGGTGTGGTTTTTTCTTTTATATATTTTTTTAATGTTAAAGACAACAGCAGAGGTTTGTAGTTCCTTCGTGCACTTTAAATAAAATTTTTAAAAGTTTTTCCACGTGACTAATTAAAGAAATTTTATAAAAAAAAATTGAAAACAGTCCCATCGAAGACCATTTTTCCACATTAGACTTAACACTTTTTGACTGGATCATATGAAAATTTGGATGGATGTGGTCAGATCTAGATGAACTTTATCCAAGATAAATGAATAGAAATCAAAATTGAATCCTAACGCGCGGTTTGTATAATATTACGTTTACTCTTACGCTAGAGACGCTTGGATGGTTTCGAGTTTAATAAAAAAAAAAGGAATTTCCGTAATCCGTCATCCAAGTATACTCAGTGAAAATATTCAGGAAAAGAGAACGAATAAACTCGCTTAAACATATTGTAACAGAATAGCTACGTCGATTAAAAAAGTAGTAGTTTATTCTAAATTAGCTCACCGAATTATGTACATGGAACAATGAATGATAGTTCATAAATACAAAAATTATGTATAGATTAATAATCAAAAGGGTATATCTTTATTTCTTAATTTTTGCTTGCTCTTTTAACTATATATGAAGGTGTAATATTTATGAGTCTTAACAAATATTCGATTAATCAAATTTTTCTAAAGTTATGTTTCTAGCAACATATACATATATTTACATACTCGTACATGTATCAATCAATTACTTTTAAAAAAGATGTTGGCAAAGTTTTCGTACCGAAGAACTTTTGATATAAACAACAGCAAAACTACATTTAAAAAAAAAATCTGAATCGGTGACTACATAGCTTCCATATAGTTTCCAAGAATGCAATAGCGTAAGTTATTGATTGAGTGCAAAAGACACTCTTCCTTAACACAGTGCTTCGCAGAAGCACTAAAATCAATTTCTATTGTATCTAGGGGGCTCATCTCGAAAAAAATAGTGCATTATAAATATTTCAAATGAAATATTGAATTTGACCTATTTTCGGAAAAATTCTTGTATGGTGGCTGAGTGAAATAATGACTACATTTTTACCAATTTTATTGTAATACATTACTGACCCATAATAGACTCAAGTGCCAAATTTCATAAAGTTACCTTTCAAACTGCGATCTACATATTAGCTGAAATTATGGTTTTTAATGCACTGACAGTCGGATGGACAGAAGTTTACACCAAAAATTGAAAGATAAAAAAAAGTTCAACAAAACCTATAAACTAATTAACCTTAAACACAAGGCACGGAATAAATTGTTGCTCGACTTCCCCTGATAAGTATTTCTAAAAATAGAAAACAAACAGAAGGGGCAATTCAAAATAACAACAACATTGTTCATTGCTACTTAATAAGTGGTTAAACAATAACAATTGCTTGATTTACTACCTAACTGGTAGCTTTAAGCATATAAACAATAATAATAGAAAAAAGGAGAATGCAAAATAATAGTAAAAATCTTTATCTTAAACAATTCGTCTTAGTTAATAACATATAGAGAAAATAAGTTACAGATTCCATTTCCCAAAAAGTTTTAAGTTAAATAGTTGATCTTTACAGAGAACACTACGGTGGGAGTGCTGAGGAGTGCTGATGGCGATCTTGGCTGACCAGAAAATGCATTCCATTCTGCCGAGTGTATTCACTGTAATCTTCTACAATTATTGAATGAACTTAAGCAAAAATACAAAAAATAAATAAATAAAAAATTATTATAAATTCAAAAAGTATTTTTTCGATGTACTAATGGGCAAATTATTGCAATACAACTATAAAAGAAAGCGTTATACACCTTCTCCTAATTAAGCGTCATTTTTGGCGATTCTACCCCAATATGCGTTGATGCGCTGATGAAAAGTCCTATGTGTTTTTTTTTTTTACCACGTTTTATTATAACAAAAAATCATTTTATTTTGTCGCAACTTTTCTCATTTTTTTCCTTTAAGATATTTGAAAATTTTATGCTTTGAAAAAATCGATATCTTTTGGCGTTCGCGAATGACAAAAGAAATTAAAAAAAAAAATCTACACATAGGATTTTTTATATAAGAAACTTTTAAAAATGTTCTCAAGGAAATATACACATACTACTTTTTGTAACTTCGAAACCCGTTGAGATAATGAAAAAGTAAGAAAGATATGGTCGGGCTTGACCGATACCCCACACCATTGTGCATGTCCATCAAAATTCGTGAATGGGTCTTATATTAGAAATGTGGACAATTGTGGATCAATACTTTTACTAAGTGTAAAATAAAATATACAAATACAGAATATTATCTTAATACTAACATTTATATGAATTTATGCACTTTAGGGTGACTATCGAAAGTAGGCTTATATGGGAGCTATGGTAAATTATGGAGCGATCCTCATAAAATTTGTCATTGCGATTTCTACTTATATAAAATTTATTTCTGTCGAATATAAACGTGATACTAACATTTGTGTGGAAGCTATGGTTAATTACGAACCGATCATCATGAAATTTGGCGCAAAGATTGATACTTATTTAAAACTTCCTTACATCGAATTTCATTAAAAATTGCTATATTAAGGCATTTATGATCCTTAAATCCCTATTCCGGGAGGACATTTTTATGGGGGCTAGGTGAAATAATGGACCGATCATAACCAATTTCAATAAGCTTCATACTTGTATCATGAAACTCCTACGTGCAAATTTAATTGCATTATCTCTAAAATTGCAATCTATACTTTGTGCACAAGGTTTACATGGACAGCCAGACGGACGGACGGATATCGTTAGAAAAAGAAAAAAGGTATTACATATTAGAGAAGAAAAACTAAACTTTAGAGATAACTTTCCGGGTCTTGACCGGCTATATCCTTTTTTCTCTTTTTTTCTCTAAAATTTATATTCTATTGACCCGTGTACGATGCATCAGAATTGTTTTTTATTATTTTTTTTTTTATTTTTTATTTAACATCATTACTTTTAAAGTTAAAACTATATAATTGCGTGCGATTTTTCTGAAAATTTGTATTTTCTATATTAAACTTACAATTTTGTTTTGAAATTGTTTACAAAGTTTTAATAATTATTGAAATCTTATCGTACTGTTTTTTAATAAATTTCAAATAACTTATTCGACTTTGAAAGAAAAAAAAGTATATTTTGCTTTCTCTTGACCTCTTAGCGACCATATGCATATAATGGGCTAACATTTTCTAAGTATAAGTTTTGTCTCTTTTTTCCATCGGAACCTTCTATTTAACAATGTGAAATTATATTACTATTTCTTATGAATTTCTCAAATTTTTATGCATAATATTATCACGATATTAACATGGATTTTATTAAAAAATGATTATTATTAAAATTGTTAATAGGTTTTCGAGTTTCGCTAAAAATTAAAGTGATTTTCAAAAGTGAGCTTATGTGGCAGCTATATTCAATTATGAGTCGGTCTTCGTGACGTTTGTCATACTTATTTATGCTTATAAAAAAATAATTTTTGCCGAATATTACAAAAATCATAATTAATTAATTAATTTAAGAGCCTGAAACCAAATTTCGAACTACATGCAAATGTGGTGGATGAGGGAAAAAATGGATCGGTTCTACAAAATTTCAGTCCACTTCATCCTTATAAAAAAGTAAATATATGTATTACGATAACTTAAAAATCTTGATCTGTATAAGATTTACATGAACAGAGAGCCAGCTGGAGGGAAGGACGAATATCGTTATCTTGAATCAGGAAGTAATATTAAGTTGAAAGTTATTCATTTATTCGTTATATATATCAGCGTAAACACATATTACTCCAAGATATATAAATTCCCATTCATACAATACAAAATATTTTGTTTTTTAAATTTGCAACAAAAATTTGCATTAAGAGCAATTTTTTTTTTCTTAATTTCGCATCTAAGAGACTTCCTCTTTTCAATCTGGTAGTTTAGCTAATATTAAGTTTTGTTCAGGGCTATCCCACTGTACAATATCTTTATCCATAAAATGATACCAAAATTAAATTTTTATTATACCGCGTGATCCCTACTTTTTTAAGGAAAAAAACACAGAAAATTCAAATTTAATGGGGAATGTTTATTATCATTTGAAAGAACATTCTTTGGCATTTATTTTTTGAAGATTATGTCCATCAAATGTTGGCAGATGGTCCATCCGTTCAAGCATTTCGACTGGTCACTAACGAATGATACACGTGATGTTTTCCTCCAAGGTCTAAATTGAGGAGGGTTTGTCCTCCTAAACTTTAGACTTTACATATCCCCACAGGAAAAAGTCTAACGGTGTGATATCACACGATCTTGGTGGCCAATCGACCATCCCAAAACGTGAAATTATGTGCTCAATCAATCCATTGATTGATGGGATGTGTGGGAAGTGGCTCCGTCTTGCTGAAACCAAATGTTGCCGAGATCACGTGCTTCAATTTCAGGCATCAAATGGTCGGTTATCATGGCACGATAACGGTCGCTATTGACGGTTACGTTCGCACCGGCATCATTTTAAAAGAAATATGGACTGATGATTCCACCGGTCCACAAACCACACCAAACCGTTATTTTTTCTGGATGAAGTGGCAGTTCTTGAATCTCTTCAGGTTGCTCTTCGTCCCAAATGCGGCAATTTTGTTTGTTTACATACCCATTGAGCCAGAAATTGGCCTCATTGCTGAACAAAATTTGCCTCGAAAACGTTGGATCTTCTTGGAACTTTTCAAGAGCTGCGAACGGCGCCGAATCGACTCTCCACGGTCTTCGTGTACACTCTCAGCTACGGCCGCTATATTTTCTTCATAACGTACTGGACGTGGTCTATTCGGCAGAATATTATCCAATAATGAATGCTGGGTCTCAAAATGGTTGATGGTGTTGTGAATAATACGCTCAGTAGGTCGATTATGTTGACCATAAGTTGAAAGAAGTGCACGAAACACATTCCTCACAGAACGTGAATTTTCGCAATAAAGTTGAACGATTTGTAAACGTTGTTCAGGCGTAGCATGACAACATGACACGACTCACACGTGATTTGTCAAAAAAAAGGCTATTAAAAAAAGTATCTCTACTTGAATCACCCATTATATAATTCAAAACTTATTAGTAATTATATTATATTTTGGTCTTAAGAAGAAGAGTTATGTCCACATTATAAATTTTTTAAAAATGCGATTTTTTTAAATATAATGGCTCGAATTTTATACTACCAACTTTGACTTTTATCGTTTAATATAAATAAAATTTATATGTACATATCGTTGTAAAGGTAATATCCTTTTCTTTAATATAAAACTAAAACTAAAGATCTACTATATATATCTAAGATATTATTAGTAATTAAACGAAAGTTTCTAGTTTCTAGATTTTTTTTTTTTTTTTTTTTTTTTTTTTTTTGGAATCACTATACTATTTATGGCTCTAAAAGAATTACCCTTTATATATATATCCTTTATGTCTTAAAGTAACAGCGAGTGCTTAAATGTGTGTAAACAAAAATAAAAAAAAGCATTTGTAAGATATTTTCTCATTTTTTTTTTTATTTTCCATGACACAAAAAAATGCATTTACATCGATTTTATTTTGTTGTTTTCTTTAAATTTTCATTTCCACCGATTAAGGCCTTTATTCACTACCTTCTTTAGTTAAATTGCATATCTGGCACAGTAAAGTGCTGAATAACGGGAAAACATAACAGCACCAATTATTTCATTACAAACATATCATAGTTAATACATTTTAATGGTAGTTGTTAAAAAAAGAGGTTAAATATGACCATATGAAGAAGTTCTACATAATGGTCTAGTATGATTATTTGTTGCAAATGAATGTCATTAATAATTTTTGTCTCATTTGTCCAGCAATGCTGATAATGAAATGATGGCCGAAGGCAATGACTTGCTTGCCATATATTTATTCAATTATTTTATTTTTATTTAATTTACCCTTATAATTCTATTTAATTATAAATGATAATTTATGGTTTTATTGTCGCTTAAACCATCCATATAAAGAGCAACGCTTATATAATGTTGGCATAAGTATAAAATTACTGAAGCGTAGTTTTTTTTATTTATTTATTGTTTAGCATTTATAGTTTTGAATATAATTTTTATAAAGAATTTCTTATTTATTTTATAATTTTCAATAATAATTTAATAACGCTATTATAAGAAGACATTTAAACAATTATTTAAATTTATATTTAAAGAGTGATCTGAAGTGCTTTTTGCCATTTTTGACACGCTATAAAATGGCTAGATTTTGCACTATGGAAAAAACAATGATGATGACAAAATTAATGTTGAGTCTAAATCCTCTTTGGAATAATTTACAATTTTGTCTCATAATCTCATTTTATAATTTGACCACATACTAATGTGTGTGCTACACATAGGTTTTTAGTTAAATTCTAAATGTTTGTACAATATTTTTAAGTATAGGAGATCTACTAAACTCTGATTTATTTAGAACATAAAGTATCTTTAAATGTTTTAGTTATAGCGAAAAAATATCTCAAAATCTTCAGTATTAAGACTACACTAATTGAAATCTGCAAACTTATAACACTTATACTACAATGACTGATCGCCAGAGATAAATTAAGTACTTGATAATCTATTACCATCGTAAAATTTTAGTTAGTTCTAGGTATATTGCGCCACTTAGAAATTATCTGTAACATACCAGCAAATAACTAACCGAAAGGAAACTAGCTTTTTAAGTAATTAAAAAAAAAAAATTATGTCCAAATATATATTTAGGCTTGAGTTGCTCTAAATACAAAAATATGAAAATCTGTTGCACAAAAATTATTCTAAGCATGATAGAATAATTTCTGTGCACCAAGTTTTGCAATACTTTATAATTTATTGATCAATTATGTTCAATATTTAGAAGGCATTCAGATGATCATTAATTAGTATACAAATGCATACAGTTTTTAAGATAATTTACTCCTATTCGTATAATAATGATCTCGTGATTAGGTTTTAGTTCAATTTTGTGTAAAAATATTTCGAAACTCTTAATTTCCTAACAATATCGGTGAAAAAATATAAAAAATTCTACATAAATTCCATAAACTTTTATAATCAATTACCCAAATATATAATTAGTTAGAAGTAACTACTTTTTTCTATTTAATAGTCAAATTTATTGCAACTTAAAAATGTATAATTTTTTCTCCCAAATGTACACGAAAGAATTATAATTGGTTTAATTTTAAATAAAACGATAAATTTTATCCAAAATGACAAAAAATGTTTTTCTCTCTTCTTGCTATTTTGGTTATAACTTAATAAATACGATTCCGATTAGTATAATATTTTACACACATATTAGTTGGACTTATATGAGTTAGATTTTGAAGGAATTATGAAAATATATTTATTAGTTCCTGAGTTATTGCAATTTGAAAATAACAAAAAATACATTGAATCACACTTTAAATTGTTTTGTTATTTAAACAAATATGAATTACTTTTATATAATGGGAGCATACGTTATTTAATATTACCGTTTTTGTTATAAGCTTGGAATTCTGCTTTGATATCAGAAAATGAAATTAAAAAAAAATTTAAAAAATTAATATTTTAAAGTTGTTATTTTTTTTTTTTTTTTTTTTTTTGAAACTAAAAATGTTTATTTAAAATTGTTAATGAAAAAAAGTATGTATTTGATATCTTTAAAATAAATTTTCTTGAATGTTTTCTAACTCAAAAAAATTGGTATTATTACTTTTTTTTATAAATAAAACTATATTTTCTTATTTCTAAAGCAAACGCTTCATTTAGTATTTATTACCAGTGTTGCCAATTTATCCTTTTTATGGCTAAATCTAGCCTTTTGTTTTTAACCTCAAAATCTTCGTTTTAGCTTCCAGCTTTTTTTAGCCTTTTTAGTTCTTAGCATTTAGTACTTCTACAAAGAAGAAAATAATTTTTTATTTGCTTTTACTAGTTTATTTCTATAGAATCGTCTGCTTATGCATTTTTGTGTATTAATTCGCACAAAAAAATCGATATTATTTATATTTAATTAAAATTTTCACCCGCTGCTCTTCAATCTCCAAATTAAAGATGACCTTACCAATTTTTTTGAACTTATTTAATCAATTCCACTATGCTAGTCGTAAATTTTAACAAGCTGTGCACCTCACTGGTAGCACCTCTGTGGTTAAAGAGTTTGCTAAATTCAATGGTGGCAGATGCTTTTCCAAGTTAGCGAATTTTGGGTTAAAACTTTATTATGGAAGTAACAAAAAAGATAGAAAATTAGAAATAAAAGGGACATTATTTATGTAAACTAAACTATAAATCAATTGAATATTTATTTCACTTATAAATTAAGTCAATTTCAGGTCGACTTTTAATATGTTTATATATTTTTTGAAAAGTTGCACATTGGTAAAAAACGGAATTCTATTATTATTTTGTTGTTAGTTTAAAGTTTTGTAATTTTGTGTTTAAAATATATTTGATAATAAGACTTCATGATCCTATACTTCAAAGAACCTTGGTTGTTTATTTCATTTAAATTTAACAAAAAATTATTAAACTTATGCAAAAAAAAAGAACTTAATTTTCCTGACCCTTCGTTTAGCCTTTTAAAATTTAATATCACAAAAACATGCATTAGTTTTCCCCAATGGGTGCCCATCTTGTTAAAAATAAATAAGTCTGTTTTTCGAGCACAGTGTTATAAAAGGTAATTTTTTTTAATAAATGTGGTTAATTAACCACAGAATTATAATTTCTTAAAAATTTCTATAAAAACGAAAAATCACCCAAAAATTTGGAAACGATAAATCAGAAAGGAATTATAATTCAAAAGAAGACGAAAAATCGCATTAAAATATTGGATAATTTTTTTATATGAAATCTGTATAACCCAAATTTGTATGGAAATTTTGTATTAGGTTTCTTTACTGGATCATTTTGCAGCCGTTCTATTTTTTATTTATAAAACAATGAGAAATAAATAAATAAGTTTAAAAAATATTAGCCTCTTTCTAGCCTTATTTTTTAGGGCACTTAGATTTTTCAATTTAGCCTCTATTTTCCACCTCCTGGCAACACTGTTTATTACCACCAACCTGGAACGTATAAGCAATTTAATAAATTAAATATCAATCATACGTGAGATATTCCTTTGTTAATTAAAAACAGAATAATGAAACTATATACATACATGGAATTGTACAGAATAATCATAGTATTTCAATCAAAATTTTCTATAGAATTTTTAATGAAATGCCAGCATAATGTACCACTGCAACATCCAATAAGTTGAACAGCAAAAAAAAAATACCGCTCTATAGAAATTTCTAATTTCCGCTAAAAATGTCACAAAATAGACCAAATAAATACATGTGCAAATACACATATACACACAAAAAATATGAAAGAATTGAAAATATTATATAAAAGCAAATAAAATAAAGAAAGAACAAATAATAAAATAAAAAAAGTAAAGAAAAAAAAAACGCATACAATGCAATAATTCATCATCATGATGGTTACACCAAAAATAAATACGAGTACTATGGGTATTGGCAAAATAAAAGCAAATAACAGTTAATATAGTTTAAAGATAACAAGAAATATAAAGACAGTTGCCAAAGCAAATAAATTTTTTAAAGGAAAGTTCTAAACTATATTTGAAATTAAATTCAATATTTATGGAAAAATTTAAAGAAAGAATTTTAATAAAAAAAAAAAATAATAATCAAAACTATTCATTATTGAAACAAGTAAGAATGTGACATTCTTGGCTTGGCCATCTGCAGCTTTTTAAAATTTTACCTTATATAGGAGGTGGTACCATAGGGACCATCCCCATTTTTCGTTTCGTAGTTTACATTAGTCCTTGAACTATTCGTGCAAATTTTCGTTGATGTACATGCTTTGTTGTAAAAGATATTGACCAAAAAGTATAAACTGGTGTTACGACGGATACCCTGTTTTTCTAGGTTTTGGTTCATAACTTTTTTGTCTATGAACCGATATATATATATATATATATATATATATATTACACATGGAATGACAAACCCAATATACCCCTTAATTTTTTTTTTTTTTTTTTTTTTTTTTTGATAGTGGGTATAAAAACTAGACCCTTTGTTAGTGTTAATATGTTTGTTTACTTATGTTTACTCCTTCGTGTGTTATTTTTTTCTTTTTTGAGAAAAATAATATCATAAACATAATTGGAAACCTTAGCTACAAATTATGGTAATTTGACTCTTAAGACCTATTTGTTGTGTACAAAACTCTTTAAGAAAAAAATAAGAGTAATTTATGTTTATTATTTCTTAACACTGACCACCAACAACTTAACACCTACAAAGGTAATTTATTTCTTTGTTTGTTTTCCTTCTTTATCAAAGAATATTTTTCAGGGTTTAAAATTACTACCAAATTAGTAAGCAAATTACTGTACAATGAATAATATGAAATGAAAACATCCAAAATAATTTGAATAAAATAATTTTAAAGACATTAAAAGTAAAAAAAAATTAAAATGTTTATATTTTCAATACATTTTAATGTTTAGTTAATATAATAAAAAAATAAATAAAATTTTACTAAAAACATTTTACATTTAAAATAATGATAAAAATGACACGATTGTTTAAATATTAAAATTTTCATAGCTGAGAACTTGAATTTTTAAATTTTCTGAATATTCAAATTATACTTGTTATTAATTACAAAAATTATTACCACCCAAGAAATAAAAATTATAAAATTTAAAATCTTGAAACGAGGAAAGTTTGAAAAGCCACGAAATATTGAAACGCCCTCGTAAATGAAACTGTTTATTTAGACGTAATAGGTACAAATATATCTATGTCGAATTTAAAATACAGGTAGTATATTTAAGAATATACACAAATGCGAATGTAATCAGCTAATCAGAAAAGCATGAATATTGAATTGTAATACTTATACAGTCAATTACGAGTTAATAAAAACGACCTAAATACATGACATTTAATTTATTAATAAAAACAATCTAACTTGTTAATTATACATTAGATTGTTCCTAGAAACTGTCCTTTTAAGATTCTGACGCGTATTGAAAAATAATAAAAAAAAAATAATAAAATTCGTGTTCAGCGATTTAAAAATAATGACCAAAAAAATGTTGCTTTTTCTCGAAATGGGTCTCAAAAATTTTGAGCTTGTTATGAACAAGTATTTTAAAATTTTGTTCCATGTGATTTTGGCACTTCAAAAGACTTTTTAGTGGATTTTTGTGAACAAATTTGTAAAACTACTTTAACACTGACCATAATTTCTACAAAACAACTTTTCAATATTTTACTCATAAAAGGAAAAAAATATAAAATTTGCATATATTTTGCAAAGAAATATGTCGCACCAGAGTTTTTGTAAAAGAATTTTTTTTTTATTAAAATCTGTTTTTTTGGCAACAAGGACAGACGGACAGACAGATATTGATAAACTCATGGAAATACATAGGGTTTGTTGGTGTTGGCTAGTTTAAATATGCTAAAATAATTCTTAACCACACGTTGTGTTAACAGACATAAGTTTTATTTATTCTATTTATTCGACTATTTATAGATACAATAAAATGTAAATATCTTTAAAAAATTATACATATTTGAATAATTTTGTAGTGATTTATTTATCTAAATCGTATACGCAGAGAAAAAATATAGCTACAGCATTATCACAACAACAATCTTATGTGTTCCATGTTTCTTATTTCAATTTTGTCTTTTAATATTTACGCTCAATAAAAATTTTAATATGGTTGACTGAGAAAATTTTATTAATATGAAGAATACGAGTATCATTACTTCTAGAACTATTAAATATTTGCAGTCTTTTTCTTGTTCTTAAACCATATTTTGTTTTCAAACCATATTAATATTATTATTGCCATGACAATAAAATGCTTCAAAAAAAAAAAATATATAATACTTATCCTTTTCGCAAACTTGGTGGAAAAATTCATAATTTGTTAGTTTTTAAATATAATTTGTTTCTAATGTTTGTTTTCTAACTTCATTGTAATTCTCATTTAGTTTATATATGAATAAATATAAGTCGACAAAGTTTGGTTATACTCAGCGGGATTCAAGTCATATAAGATATTGACTAACTATCATTAAATGGTTATTTAAAAATATATCTTGCATTTGAACTACATATGGTGATACAAATGAATATAATTAATAAACAATTAATATAAATAAAAATGTATTACGAATATTTTTCTCTATTATTTTCAATAAAACAAATTTATAAAAATAATAATTTTTTCAAAAATACGTGTTATTTTAAAATATAATAATATGGAATCATAATATGACAAAATTAAATAACAATATGATAAGATTGGATAACTATATGATAATAATGGGAATAATAATATTTAAAAATGGCATAATAATATTATAAAAAAGAATCATAATATGACAATGTGCTAAATATAGTAAGATAGAAAGATAATATAATAACATCAGATCATAATCTGATTGAATGGAATAATGAAGTAGTAAAATTGTTTAATTATTTATAAAACTAGAATCATAACATGAAAAAAATATAAAATCGGACACAATATGACAAGAGGGAATCATAATAATTATTACTTATAATCATTACTAATTTTTTTTTTTTTTTTGTGATCATATGTTTCAATCATGATACCTTGCTCTTAGATTATGATTACCAGAACTATAGTTTTTCTCTACGTGTAATTACCTTGTTAATAAGAAATCATAATTTTTGCAACTTTCAACATCAAACCCGTTTAATTTTGGACTTGGGAAAAATATCGATATTGGATAGATAATTTTTTTTCTTTAACTAATTGAAAAAAAATTACAAAATCAAATGAAATTATTAGGCTATGCTGGACCAAAATTTTGAAAAATTGCGATAGTTGAAATTTTACTTGTAAATAACTTGAAAATTAAAAGAGATAAATAGTACATGGTTTGCATAGGTCTTACCTAGAGCATTAAGAAGTTGTAAAAATATTTGAAATCATATAATAAACAACAATTTGGCAAACGGTTAAAAATTTTCTATGTCGGAGTTACCCTATTTTAAGCACCAATATCTCCGCTTCTGAAGGGTCCGTAGGGTCCTCTTTTCAAACTTAAAATTCTACACTTCTCTGCTGTGGCTCAAAATGTACTTTTTTGGAGGTATGAATGATCAAAAATCAATAACTTTTGAACAGGTTAACATTTTTGTCCTCGACTTTTTGTATGTTATGGTGCACAAAATTAGCTATCGCACACAATAAAATAATCATTGAGTGTTTCGGTAAAAGTTATCCAAGACTTTTGAATTTTGAAATTTGTGGTCACAAAATTTAAGCACAACGTCAATATAGCCAATATAGACAATGCTAACGGAATGCGTATTGAGGTCTAATATTTAAACTTTGGATGGACATCCGAACAGACATATTTAAAACAACATATAGTTATCAAATGACGCAAGTTAGAAATAAATATTGTTTGTTATTAAATTCCCTAAACTAATATTAATTTTCATAATATTTACTTAATTTTTTCCTGAATTATATACAAAAGGTTTCTACTAAACAAAAGATTGTCATAGGAATTTTATATCTTTACTCAAATCAAATTAAATATTTTATTTAAATGAAATTATGTGAATGAAATTATGTGTTTAATCAGAAAATTCAGCAAGACGTAATTTTAATACATGGACATTTTAGAGTTTTGGATATTTTTTGATTTTATATAATTTTTTATGGAAATTTAAGAGGAAGAAAAGGATTTCTTTTCCTTAAGCAAAGTTAAATTCGTATTTTATTTTATAAAATACAAAATTATACCATTTTTTTAACTAAAAGCATTCCTATATCCTTTTGTATTTATAACATACAGAATAATGCAAAATGACTATATACAAGAGTACGTCTCTTGTATATGAGGACTATTATATATTTTATATATTAAATTTCTGACCTTCTGAATCAATTTAATGCTGCCTATCCGTCAATATGGCTGTCTGTCCCTCTCCAAAAAATCATATCGTCGCTCGTAGATATTGGTGTAGGATACCACGTAATTTCTTTTTAGCTGAAATGAATGAAACATATCAACGATTCCTTGGGCAAATGTTTTTCGGATATTCTACATCTCTCCGCTACTTTGGACGCACATTCGGTATCATAGAAATTTAAAAAAAAAAACATATTTGAATTTTCATAAATATTTTATTTGTAAGAAATTTCTAACCACCATTATGTGTTTAATAAGAAAATTCATATAAGATGCAATTTTAACACATGATTTTATAATTTTTTATGGAGATTCCATTTCGTTTCCTTAAGTAAAGTTCGTATTTTGTATTTTCTTTTATAAAATATAAAATAACACGATTTTGTGTTTTTTTTTATTTTTTATTTTAATTAAAGGCATTCCTACATCTAGTCTAGGACCTTCTTGCAGCTAAGTTAAAATATAGAATATAGAATAATATGGAATATTGCAAAGTGGCTTACACTATAAGCCAATATAAGTAGAATTTTTTTCCTGCTTTTTTCAAAAAAGTTAAAGGCTTTGGTAAAGAAGAAAAAATGTTTTTTTGTTTTTATTTTAATAAAAAATGTATATGTTAAAACTTTTAAAAATTAAAAATCCTAGTTGTAGTTGATAAATAATGAGCATATCGTTGAAATAAATGTACAAAATATTAAAATTATTATCCATTGGAGTTGGCAAAAAGTTAAATTCATATTATATACAAGTTATGTACAAAAAAGTTTAAAAATACAAAAAAAAATGTTTGTTTTTAAATTCAATTAAATATTACAAAAGAAGCATTTCCAAGTTTTCAAGTAAATATTCTTTAAGCTTTTTCTTAAAAAGATATATTCTCTCAAATACTCTTTAAGTTATCAGGCAAATGGTTGTATTCCAAACTACCCATATGCTCCACATATTGCTTTGTTGTTTCTAGCCTACATCTTGCTATCCAAAGATTAGTATTATTTCTTTTATTAAAACTTTATTGGTTTCGAGAAAAACTTATAGTATGATAACCAATATTATGCAGCAATTTAAAGACATTTTATTCAATCCATGTACAGGCAGTACTGTTTCAGCAATATTTTTATAAAGAGATAACGTTGGTAATTGAGATGACTATGTATCAATGCATTATAAATAAGTAACTTAGTTCTTGTGTTAAACTTGTTCTTAAATTTATAAATTAAACCTATAGCTGGTCCAATTTTTGCTTTATGGCTCTGAATATGTGTGTCCCATGACAAATTACTTTGCAAATACACACCTAAGTATTTTGTTTGAAAGGTTTCAAAAACTTCTTTCCCATCTATAAAAATACTAAAACTTAGATTGTCAGAATACGGCTTAAATCTTGTTAACTTCATTAGCCTTACAAACTCTGATATTAACGCTAAATCTCGTTCCATATGTACCTTCAACGCAATTTCATTTTCATTTCATTTATAAAAAAGACATATATCATCAGCATATAAAACCAATTTCCCAAATAATCCCAGGTTCATCAAGTCATTAATATAAATTGTAAAGAGTAATGGTGCCAACACACTGCCTTGCGGGATATCATTGTCAACAGCACCAATAAAGCTTTTGCAGTTATTAATTTAAATAGTTTTCCAGCAACTTCATCGCTCGCGTATTCAATCCATAATAATGGAGTTTATTTATTAAAATCTTGTGAGCCTTCGAAAAGTCATAAAAAACACCAGCCCCACCTCTAAAGCCGTTGTCTAGTCCTAGACAAATATTATTTACAACATTTACTACTGCTTCCTCCGTACCACAACTCTTTTTAAAACCAAATTGACATCTATATAACAAATTATGTTCGTCTAAATACGTCGTCAGCTATTTGCACAATATTTTTTCAAAAATTATCAACTTCAGTGGCATGGCTTTGCTTCGGTATTGGTATTATTTTGGCAATTTTTAATTCATCTGGATACACCGAAGAATCAATCATATTGTTAAAAATTTTAGACAAATAAGGAGAAATGTCATCTTTACATTCAAAAAGCATTTTTGGAGGAACAAAACATCCAAATCAGTTGTCTAAACGAAATTAAATGATTGCTGTCTTATATTTAATGTTCTTAGCCCATTACAAGAATTACCTGGTAATTGTTCAATATGTTGCTTAAGTGTCTTTGTAATTTCCATAAAGTATTTATTAAACAAATCACATTTAACTTTATTGTCTGTTATAAAATCTCCATTTAAGCTTTTAATATTTATTTCGCTTTTTAGTTTTCTACCTAGCTTGTCATTAATAAATTTCCAGCATTTTTTTTTTTTTTTTTTTTTTTTTTGCTTTTGCTGAATATTATTTAAGTTGTTATAATAGTTCTTTATGATGACATTAAAATATAAATTTCTAAACATTGCCTTTTATATGTTTTCTACATAAAAATTAATTATCTAACCATCTATTTATCTACCTCAAATTTAGTTATTTAACTCCATTTAATTTTTTCATATAAGAAGTAAATGTATAAGTAATCTTTTATACTCGCCTTCACAAACTTAAACAATCATTCCTTTACAATATGTATTACTCTATTCTATACATATTTATACTTTAAATTCAATTATTTATTATTGGTATGTATATATATGTGTATGTGAGTAAGTCTGAACGAATGTATTCAATTACACAATCTGTTAATACATCTCGATTTACCAATCTAAAGTGAGTGAAAAAATAAAAAAAATATATATATATACTGCTGCTTGCATGCATACATAATAGTCTAAGAATGGTAAAAAGTTCAACTAGTCGGATCACATGTGTTACAGTCAGTTTCTGTTTCAGTGCCATTTCCTTTTATTTCTTTTTTTATTTAACAGTTTTTTTTTCATTCATCCTTTTATCAATTTCAAATTGAAATAAATATGGTCCAAGAAGAAAAATGCTGCAATTTGCATTGCAATGAAGTTTATTCAAGCATCAAAGACATATACATACATATATGCATATACACTTATGCAAACTATATATAAACAAATATAGAAAATTAAATTTCTGTTTAAGTAATAATTGTAAAAGGAAAAGCGTATGTTTAACATGGATTTATTTGAACAACACTGAGTGACAAATGAGTGGTCATTTGTCATTTCATATGACTAATGCAAAATTATATACAAAACTTTTTGAGAGAAATATTTCTCAAAAAATCTAACAGCTTGTAAGTAAAACAAAAAAGTATTTATTTTAAAATTTGCATAATTTTATAATTTTTTATGCTTTTGTATTTACATAAAAAAAAAAAATAGATGCTTCTGTAAGTCTGCTTTCCTAAGATTTTTTTTCTAGTTTAAAACTCCTTTCTACTTTTTTGTTTTTTGCTATTTTAAACTCCCATATTATGTGGTGGTCCACACAGACACACATACATATTAATCTTATAAATAAACTTTACTTAAAGTTCACTTTAATATACAGTTATACATATAAACCAACAAACACAAAACACTCTATTTTAACTGTTATAAATTGTTTTTTCTTGTTTTTTTGTTGTTTTTCTTTTTTCTACTTTAATGTAAATTCACTCACTCCCTCTCTTTGCTATGTTTTGCTCTTTTTTAACTCCCCAGAGTCTTTTTTACATAATACCAGTGTTGCCAGGAGATGAGAAAAGAGAGGCTAAATTGAACTTTAAAAATGATCAAAAGAGGCTAAATGCCTCAAAAAAAAAAAAAATTAAGGCCAAAAAAAAGTAGGAATCTTTTTTTTTAAATTAAAAATCTATTATAGTATAACATAAAACGACTGCTAGCAAAATGATGCAATGAAAAATCGCCTTAAAATTCCCATAAAAATTTGGCTTATATTTCTAACAAAAAATTACCCAATGTTTCCAAATGATTTTTCATAATTTTTCAACTATAATTCCTTTTTGATCTACATTCTACATTTTTGAATTATTTTTCGCTTTTATTTCGACTATATATATTTTTTAATTGTATTCATAAATAGTTTCTATGGCCAATGAAGCACATTAAAAAATTGTATAATAAATAGCACGCTTTTATAGTGAAAAATCACTCGAGAAATGGCATAGCGTAGGTTATAGGCCTTCTTGAGGACCTTATAAATCCCCGTATAAAAAATGCATCCAAATTTTGAAACAACATCTAGAAAAAATAAAATTATTTCCACAATTTTTCCAGTTTAACTGCGATTTATAAACATTTTTTCTGTAAAAGCCTATACCACGATACAATGATTTTTAAAGGCATTTTTATGTAAAAATAACGATATTTAGTATTTTCAAATCAGACAAAACTGTCCAGCTTATTCAGTTTTATGTAAAATCATTTAATAAAACTTTTCATACATTTCCCATTTTTTCTCAAAAAGTAGGCACTAAGTAAAAAATATAAAAAATACAAAAAATATACAAAAAATATTCAAAATTTTGTATATAAGTGTTTAGTCTTAAAGAAAGAAATCAAAAAATTAGAAAGAAAAATATAGTCTGTCAAGGTCGACTATATGATACCCTACAACATTGTGTACGAGCATAAAAATTCGGGAAGGGGACTTATATTACACCTGTGGAAAATTTTACTAAATGCAAAATAAAATAAACAAATACGAAATAATGCGTTGGTACTAACGTCTAGATGATTTTATCTACTTTAGGGCGATTCCTGGAAGTGGGTACCGATTCTCATAAAATTTAACAATGTTGTTTCTACTTACATAAAACTTTTTTGTGTTGAATATTAACTTGATACTAACATTCGTATGGGATTTATGCACATTAAAAAGATTTTCGGAAGAGGGATTTATGTGGGAGCTATGGTCAATTGTGGACCGATCTTCATAACATTTGGTACAAAGATTGATATTTGTACAAAATTTCTTTACACCGTATTTCATTAAACTATTCTTATTTTTAAGGCATTTTTTAAATGTTTAAACTTTACTCCGGGGGACATTTGTATGGAAGCTGGGTGAAATAATGGACCGATCACAACCAATTGCAACAGACTTCGTCTTTGTATCACAGAAGTCCCACGTGCTAAATTTCATTGAATTATCTTTAAAATTTCGACCCCTACTTTGTGCACAAGGTTTACATGGACAGCCAGCCAGTCAGACGGACGGACGGACATTGTCAGATCGATCTAAAAAGTCATTCTGAGTCGATTGGTATACTTTAAGATAGATTGTGGATAACTTTTTCTATGCGTTATAAACATCAGCAGAAACGCATAATACCCAAACATTCAATGGTGGTGTAGGGAACAAAAATCCAAAATCAAAATTTTGAAAAAGATAAGGAAAATTTAAATTTAAAAATGTAAATTATATCACTATTTATTTGGAGTCTATATACTTTCTAAGTCAATTTATAGATCTTAAATTTACTTTAAATTCAAGGAGATACGATATCTTTAGTGTAGTATCTACCCCAAAAATGGTCGATATTTAGGGAGTGTTTCGAAATTTATGAAAATTGTTATGCGATGTCTTCAAGAAGATCTACAGCCCACACCAGATTGTTTTCAAGAGAAAATAAAAGGTGCCACTTTGTAGCAGCATGTAATCTATTTAGTAAGTAGATTAAGCGCGGCAGGGGAAATTTTGTGTTGATTTTTTATGCGAATAACTATACAAAATTGCTTAAATGGATGATTCTGTAAAAATAAAATCATTAATAAAATGTATATTCTTCGTTGTTGAAATAGTAACATTTTAGCTTTTTAAGGCAATTTTATGAATCAAAAAAGGCTAAAAAAAAGCTACAAGCTAAAACGAATATTTTGAGGCTAAAAGCAAAATAAAAAGGATAGATTTAGCCCTAAAAAGGCTAAACTGGCAACACGGCTTAATGCATTTACATTTGTTGTGTTTTGTTGGTTTTATTGTTATTTTTGCAATAAACGTTTTACTGGCCATGTGTGTACATTTGTTTTTGTCTTTTGTGGTGCCACTGAATGTGTGGTTGTGTTGGTATTTTTCTACTTCTTTTTTTTTACTCTTTTTGTTTAAGTCTTTTCCTGTTATTTATTTAAACAGCACCATGACAAAACATGTGCTGTTTGTGATTGTTTGGAATTGAAACACTTTTAAACTATAAGAATAAAAATGAAATGAAATTGCATTTTGTTTAACAAAATTACTATTTATGTGCCAGTGTTGGTTTTAAGAAAATTTGATATAAAATAACCCTGCAAACATTTTCTATTGCAGAAGTCACTAAAAAGAGTCTTTCAGAAGTTGAAATTAATCTCCAAAACTATTGCCAAATTATCGTTGAAATCATCTTCTGGCGGGAAGAGCTGTCCCCCGTGGAATATTCTGCTAAAAGTTCGAAGTATCATTTTGGTCTCTTCTTGAAGATGATTTCCCACTTCTACTATTTCTGTATTTATAATTAAAATCAAAATTTTTTTTAATATCTCATAATTATTTTTATTTCTCACATATCTGCATTACAAAAGAAATAATTCACATACAAATTATTTTGTATTTGGGAAACTCCAAATAAAATCCCCATGAGAAACCATGATGAATTTCGATATCTTTAAAAGAAGAAACGATGATTAATAATAATTTTTATAATCAAATAAGTTAAATTATTACTGAAATACATGATTTTGCTTGCCTCTCTTTTATTTAAAAACTTACAATCTTCCTAACACACGCCAAGAAGATTAATGCGCAATAGCAATGTATTTTATTTTTGTTAAATTCGAATTGTCGTCATATTATCTTCCAGAAGTGACTACAAAGTATACTTCTGGAAGATGAAAGAACGATACTAATGTATTTTGATTTTGTAAATTTTCAACAATCTTCAAATATTTGAAGGAAACTTTGGGATCAAACTATTTCTTATACATACTATACAAAATACATACAACTATTTTATAATTTTACATACCCCTAAATGTATAAATATTACTACAACCAAATAGTTGTACATAGAAATAAACCTGTACAAATGCCAATAAAATTTTTATTATATCAAGCATTTTATTATTTTGTATTTTACAAAATAAGTTGAGTACAACGAACAACTAACAAATATTAAATTTATAAATTATACACTTTCAAATGAAAGTGTGGTTAAAGTGGTTTATCCGTTCCACTTACAACTTTCGTATGGAAAAATAAACCCTAAAATAAATTATTATATTCATGAAACAAAAGAAGAATAAATTGTTTTAGAAAATTTACGCGAAACAATAAAGCTTGATTAAAACTATAAAAATGGTTAAAAGAAATCGTAAAATAATAAATTTATTGTGCAAAAAAAATAAAATGAAAAAGTACAATATGGTGGTAGAAGATTTAACAAATTCTCTTAAATAAATTGCATAAAAAGAAATCGTAAATGATAACATCTCTTATTATTACAACTATTAAAGCTTTTTTAAACATAGTTTGAATACAGTAAGTAGGTTGTAAGTAGGTTTTATAAGTTATCAAAATGAAAGGTTTGTAAAAATATTTCTGCAAAAGCCTTGAAATGAATATTTGATTTTCTGCGACAGAACTTTAAATCTGTATTTTTGCTTATTAAGATATTTATTTTCCCTACCTTGTTAAGTTACCATATTGAATACGGCAACAATTATCTCAACCAAAAAATTAAAGTTGAAAATTATTTCAAAACACCCCAACTTAAATTTTCTTAAAATATCAGAAAAAACAACCAGCAAACGTCCACCAAATCAGGTTCTTTTTGAGAGAATTCATCCCATTTTTAAGAATTTTTTCCTTCAAAATATGCTAATTTATAATACATAGAATATAATTTAGCTTCATTAATTTATCTTAAGCAAAAAGAAAACCCAAGTAAAATATTTTTAAAAACCTTAACTGATTCGGAAAAATTAATCAAAATTTATTTGTTTTATTTGTTTTATAAAAGAAATACAAATTTAGTATGATATTGATTTCTCATTTTAAAAATAATTAGAACATTTAGTCTGTTGTGCTACAAATCAATATGTATATTTCTATATAAGTAGTGAAATCGAAAAAAGCTTAACATATATAAAATTCAATAATTTGGAAATACTTGATATTAGAGTTTTGATTTTTTTTTTTTTATTTAATTAATATTATATTCAAGAACACAGAAAAATATTACGTTTATAGTTCTAACCACTACTTATGAACTCCTGAACCTTTTTTTGGTTACCCTTCCATTAAGGTTTGATAGTTTTTTCAGTCTTTTTTTTTTTTTTTTTTTTTTGAATACTTCGCCCATCTTCTTTTGAAATCTTCGATATTTAGGGACACCTTTTTTGTGCTCCCCAATTCTCTTTTCACAATATCTCTCTACAATTTAAAGGATTCACCTCTCTTGGTGTACAAAAACTATGTTATTATTTTGGTACCACTCCAGAACTTTCTTACCTTAGTGACATGACGGGCTAAAAATATGTGGACATATTGTGAAAGGAAGAAGATTTTTTTGAAAACATTTTTTGATGTGTATTTCGGTAACAAATGACTTGTTTCTTTTGCCGCAACTGCATAAAGCTTGCATTACCAGGAGTTTTTTTAGGAAATTTTGTTTGCTTTTGGGTCCTAAATTTATCTTCAACATTTCCTTGAACAATAGCAACATAAATATTTTGACCCGGAAGCTGCGAAAAAATTGATTTTAATTTGATTTTAATTTCCGTGCTCTATTCTTCTATTCTTCTAAATTTTTTGTAGCATTCCAGTCTGGAACTTTTTGGACTTTGTATGTTTTCAAGCCTGCACTAGCTTTAATTTTTCACTCCAAATAGTCAAAACACTAAGTTAACCGTGCTGTTTTTCTACCAGATGTGTTTGAAGCTCTTTTCTATATACTTTAAATTTTCTTGGCCATCTTATCAATGTTCAAATTCTCCAGATATTGTTTAATAACATTCGAAACAGTTTAACGGTATAACCCTAATTCTTTGGAAAATTTCTTGTAGGACCAATTTAGATTTTTTTGAAAATTTTTCATAATTTTAGCACGTACTTCAAAAAATATTTAAATATTGCTTCCAAAAAATTGCAAAACGAGTATTAAGATTTTTTTGAACTCACTCCTTATATATAATTTTCAAAGTCTGTTTTCTTCTTCCAGAGCTTTTTGAAGCTCTGGACATAGAAAATTAAAATTTGGTTTACTCATAAAACTATTCGTGCTACAAATCCTAACGGAGCCTGACTGAAATTTCTATCAGGCAGCGGAAATACGCGGATTTATATAAATTTTCCTAAGTCTATTTTCTCTTTCCAGAACTTTCTGAAGCTCTCAGGCGATATAGAAAATTAAAATTCGGCTTACTTTTAAAACTGTACATCCTACATATCATAGCGGAGGAAAATTATGAAATTTCGATCAGGAAATAGGGATACGAGGATTTATATGTAATTTCCTAAGCATATTTTCTCTTTCCAGAGCTTTCTTAAGCTCCCAGACGATGTAGAACATTAAAACTCGGCTTGCTAATAAAACTATTCGTCCCACAAATACCAACGGATTTTGAAATTTCTGTCAGAGAGCGGTGTTAAGGGTACTTATGTATTATTTCCTAAGCATATTTTCTTTTTCCAGATCAGCGAAAAACAGAAAGAGGGACATAAAAATTTGAATGTGTTTGTGAGTTTTATTTGTTTACGCTCTTTGTTGCGAATATATTTGTTATATCCAGAACACAAAAAATAATAATTTTTTCTTGCGCTCTTTTTTTTTTTTTTTTCTTTATATTCATACTCAATTGTTTAGCTTTGTTAGCATTCGTGTTGTTTATGTGAAAATGCCGAAATCACAGAGCTCTGGAGTGCTATGTGTGCCTTTGTCTGTTCCAGAGCCTTCTGAAGCAAAAAACCTGACGGTGCCTGGTTTTTAAATTTGCTATTTCAAATTTGTTTGTTCTCCAAATCCAATCGGGAACTAATTTTGTATTTCGATCAGGAAGAGCATTTACGTAGATTAATTTTGTTTTTTTTTTTTTTTTTTTTTTTTTTTTTTTTGAAAAGTTTACTAATTTTACATTTTAAGCAAAATATACCATTTAATTCTAACAGCTTCAAATCTTATAACTTCGATTAGGGAGAGGAAAAGTGTCAAAATGTTGTCATATATTTTTTTAAAAGATTTTTTCTTATTTATTTGTACATATTTTTATTATTATATTTTTTCTGTCATTGGCAGACTTATATACTAGTGTTAATACAAATGGCAATTAATTAGAATTTCTATTTCCATTTAAATCGAAACAAAATAAATCCTTTTTTAATAAATATGTCTTCCGCATTGCATAAAAGCCTAAAAACACACAATACTTTTTCTATTGTTTTATTTATTTTTCTAAAGACAACCAACTGAGCGTATGATTAACATTTATAGCAAAGTTTAACACATTAATATATTTCTATCAATTTTCTTTCAAATAATAAACAAGTGGTGGTATCATTTTTTAAAGAAAATTTCATATTAGAATTTTATAAGAAAAGAAAAATAAATATTTATTCAAATTTCTTTTTTATTTGCAATTGTAAAGATTCTTAAAGATTTTTTTTTTTTTTTTGTATATTAAGAACAGCAAGCAATTCCCAACGTATAATATAAATCTATCATATTTTTCCTTAATAGTGATTTCAATTTAGTTTCTTTTAAAACAGTTTTATTATTTTAGAAAATAATTGCTGAATTAATTAAATAGTTTGTATTTAATATTTTTATTGATTATGTTTTATATATAGATTTTTATTTTTTAATCTTTCTAATAAGTTTTTATTATATTCTTTTCTTTTTAGGTAAGTTTGAATCAATGTTTATATATAAATTAATTGGACAAAGCTTATTGAAGTTGACCATAATAATTTAAAGGTAACAAAGAAATAAATTATTTTGTATATTAGATAATTAAAATGTTTTGGCATATCTATGTATTTCTCAATACTCCTTCTTGGCACACATTTAAATATATTCAATTATCTAAATTTACGGTAAATAGTCAAAGCACACAATCAAGTTTTTCTTAATTTTTTGAAAATCATTATAATTAGCTCTATAATTAGATTATAAACAAATATGTATGTATATAACATATTACGTATATAGTAGGGTATTAAAAATATTCGGTTTTTATATTGTACGAATAAAACGAATAATTTGAATAAGAAATTTTAGTTCAATCGAATTATTCGAATAATTGAAACAAAATAAATAAAGGAAATTATTTAGGTTTTTGTAAGTTTAATTTAAAATTTTATTGCAAAATACTACAAATAATAACTGAAAAGATACCAATTAATTTAGAATATCTTTAAATAAACAATCTCAACGTTAATGCAATATATATCTAGCAAAACAAAAAGAACTGAAAAATAGCTGAAAATATCTTGATTTTAACATCGGGTTGTCATTGGAAGGAAGTACTTATCCAGCAAAAACTTTGCTTTCTTGGTAAGCTAGCAGGTACAATTGGAAATAAAAATAAAATACTTATTTTTTTCTTGAATAACTAGTTTTTTTTATTCTAGTTGTCCACAAATTCATGTAGCTCAAAAATATGTATCTAAACGAATATCAAAATAAAACGAAAAAGAAAAAAACAAAGAAATGTTGCCGTCAGTGAGATTTGAACTTGGACGCAAATTAGCCATTCGTTTTTAATGACTAACATCTTACTCAGTACACCATCTCGCACTTCATTTTCTAAGTAACAAAAACTTTTTTTTAGTATAAAATATCTTTTTAGACATTTTATTATAAAAAACTAACAGCATCAGAAAGGGGTTGGACCAACAACCTTCTGGTTGCTAATCCAGCGCTCTAGCCAACTCATTCACATGATTGCAATTTTACTGTGCTATTATACTACTGAGTACTTGTTTATGTAATACAGAGTGGGCAAATAATAATGACGCCTAATTACCGAGAAACTACTTTAATAAGTAGTTGTCATTACCAAGAAGTTTTTGCTGGCTAGTGCTAAGAAAGAACTGCAAAAGTTCTTTTTTAACCCACGGTTGTCATTGGCAGGATGTTCTTTTTTATGTTTCTTTTTCATTGTTTTTGAAGTACTTCCTCTTAAAACTATGTTTATGAAATTTTTTTAACAAAAAGATTGTTTTAGCCTTATTAAAAGATAATAAAAATACTTTTAAAGTTGTAAAATTTTTCATTTCTTAGTAATTATTAACCTATTTTCCTGCTCAAAATACACTTATCTTCATTGTTTTGGAAGTAATTATTAATAACTTGTGAAGTGGTGAAAATGTTCTTCTTTGGAAGCACTTTTTTGGAAAATGTATCTAGCTGGGTAGTAATACATACCTATATGAAAAATAAAATTATAAATTCTTTAACAAGATAATCATTGATACTATATATTCACTAGAGATCAATTTCTGTTTTCAGATTATCTAATCATTAAATTAAAGTGTTCAAAATGCATCGTTTACACTAATTGGTATTTTTCTAAGACTAATTATTAACTTTGAAAATATTGTTGACAAAAAGTTAACATTACCATATGAAACTGTGGTTTTTGTACAGTTTTTTAGTTCGCCTGAAATTTTTCGAAAATTTGAGTTAAGTTGTTTTTACTCGGACGAATTTTGACAAAACGACTTAATTCTAATTTTGAAATTTTCTAGATCTAAAAAACAAATACCTTAGAAAAATTAGTTTTCTAAAAGAGCTATATCTCCACAACCGATTAGTGTTAACAATTAATCTTCAAAAGTTTCCTTTCATGACTAAAATAAAATACGCAAACTAAAATCTTAAAAAAGAGTAAAATTTATATTAGTAGATTAGGTTGATTTCATTCTTTTGTTTTTATAAAATCTGATTTCGAAAAAGCTGTTTCGCTACCGAAATGGTAAAAGGTGAACTTATTTAAATTTAGTATAAAGAAATATGTTTTTTATAAAAATTATAATAATTAATTATAATAAAATTCTTCGAATATTTGTTCCTAAAAAATTGCTCGAATAACTCGAACAGACATTACTCGAACGAATACCCTAGTATGTACCTTTCACCTCATTTTGGGGGAAATTTTTTGTAATACATTTTCATTTCTAATACATTCTAAAATAATATGTTGAAAGTTTTTTTTTCAAATGATTAAGAAAAAACGCAAATTTTTCCTTAGTATTATTAGTAAAATTATATATATTATTAATTACTCTGTAAGATAAGACTTCAGGGATGACTAATAACACTGTGCTACACGAAGATAAAAAATATAGCTGCAGTGAGCATAATCCAATTATGTTATAATTATGATATTATTATAATTATGATTATAGTTTTACATATAACTGAACAATCTTATTATATTATACCACATTGTTATATTATGATTCTATTTTATCATATTATTATATGTTTATATATATATATATATATATATATAATCAGACAAGTATTGAAGTTTTCCACTACGTTTGTAAAAAGGATAAGTATTACATTTATTTTTATCATTTTATCGTTATTAGGATAAGTATTATATTTATTTTTATCATTTTATTGTTATTAGAATAACAATATTAATATGGTTTAAAAACAGAATATGGTTTAAGAGCAAGGAAAACGACTGCAAATATTAAATGGAAGTAATGATACGTTTCATATTAGGAAAATTTTGTTTCAGGTAAAAATATTTAATAACGTATAATTTTTGCTGTCAATCATATTAAAATGTTTACTGAGTGTAAACATTAAATGTCAAAGTTAAATTAAAAAAAAATAAATGAACACAGAGTTATTAAATTTTAATAAAATTAACAATGAGAACATAATATTGTTGTAGTGATAATACTGTAACCATGTTTTTTATCTGCGTGTAGTGGCAAATTTTAATAAGGCAGGCACCATCCTGCAAAGTTAATTCAAGTACGTCGAAATTCAATGGTCATTATCTTTTTTCGAAATTAGTGCTCGTATTGGCGATATTTGGATTTAAACTTTATTATGAAAGTAAGACGAATAATAGAAAATTAGAAGTAAACGACATTATTTATGTATTTTATGCAATAAGTCAGTTGAATATATACTCAATTATAGAATAAATTAATTTCAGCCCGATGTTTTATATATTTAATTTTTTCTTTACCCTGCCAGCATTTGGAAGATAATCTTCCATGAAGAAAATTACGCAATATTTTCCTTTTATTATTTTGTATGAAATTCATCATAGCAATATTTTTCTAACATTGTATTTTTATCAGTTTAAAGAAAATTAGACAATAAACAACAAAAAATATATAAAATTTCAATTCTTTTTATTACTTTTATCCTCAAAATATCGCCCTCTTTTCAGTAAGGTGATTATTACCTCCGCAATAAATTGATGATATCCCATTGAGATCATCACTTTTATTTTTCAGTCACAATTTTTTCAGTTGTTGAAAAATTGTTAAAAAATTAAAAAATATTGCAGAAATTTTTTTGTCTTTTAGTAAAAAAAAAATTATATTTTATGTGAGTGTTTCAGTTTTCGTGCTTTATGAATTATGTGCATGCATGCTTTACAATATGTTAAAGATTTCTTTATTGTATTGTTTCTAAATTTATTTAGTTACTATATATTTAGTACATCTTCTAGAAGATTATCTGATGATTATCTAGCAATATTGCCTATTTTTCTTCCAGGCGTATTGATTTCCTATTGCTTAGATCTATCGTCTATGACGCACAATCGCTCCACATGGGGGATACTTCCGCAATACGAATATGATTATTGCGGCAATAAAATTTTTTTTCTAAGCAATATGAATCCGAATCAAATTCGTATTATTTAAATTTTCAAATATATGATTTATTATTATTTTTTTTTTTTTTTTTTTTTTTAATTATGAATAAAAATGCTTAAAGTAAGTAAAAACTATAAACTTATTAGTCTTATATGCCATTTACACCAAACAAAAACCAGTAGTTTTTAGCTTTATTTGGTTTTTTAATAAAAAAACTACGTAAATTTGTTTGCTTTTTCTATATAAATCAAAAACCATTTTTAACTAGTTTTTATTGAAAACCAAATAAAAAATACAAAATAACTATTAATGATACATCCTGTTTATCAAATTATAGAACAGTAGCTTTTATATATAAAAAGAAAAATAAAATTTCAAATTTATAGAAATTAGTTGTATTGTTTATGAAATTATTACAATAAATAATTTATTAAAGATGGTTAAAACATGTTTTAATATTGAAACTATGTATTCTCTGATCAAATAAATAGCAAATAGAACTGAAATAAAAAAAATATGCAAGAAATGTGAATGTGAAAAAAAAATGTGAAAAACTTCATTGGGAAGAATTAAGGTATGTAAACGATGTAGTTTTTGAAATTTTATTTTTCAAAAACCAATTAGTTCTTGTTTTGATATAAACGGCATATTATTGACGTATGAATTGATATATATCTCTATAAAGCTCGTAAAACAAAACTGATTTTCTTTGCATTTTTAAATTCCTTTAAAAGTCCTTTATATACTATAAATACATACACAATTATAATCTCTTTCTTTACTTTACTTTATTACTTTTCATTTCTTTTAGATATATAACTCAAATAAATGTTAATTATTTATCTTCACTTTAAGCTCCTTTATATACTCCACACTGGTCAAAAATCCTACTTTTTTTATGAAGAAATTCCCAAAAAATAGTTTAAGAAATTATAAAAAGTGGATATATTAGAAAATATAATGTGGCAACGTTGACAGTTTGAGAAGGCATTCAAATTGGTAATTTAATATTATTTTTAACATTTTTATTAAAATGGAACTGGAATCATAAAAGCTGTATCGCAATACCAGAAAAATATATAGCAACGTTGTTTAATGTAAATTCCTGCCTAGGAGATGTTTTTTAAGACCATCATTTTAAATTTAATTTAAGTCGTGTATTTATTTATCTTTATTTTTGAGTTATGTGGTCTTATGGGTGTTTATCAAGGTAATCTATAACTTTGAAAGACAAAAATTTATCTTTGGGTATGAACTTGTACGAATGTAAAAATGTGAAAGTATTTTTTATGTAGCAATTTAGACAGCGCCAGCAACTCTTGAAATCGTAAATTTTCTTACAGTTAAATTTTGGTAAATCTGTCTACTGTACCAAAAATATGTATTATAGAGGTTTAAGAAAAAATGCTTAAAATCGGTTTTAATAAATATTATTATCAATTTATACGCATTTAAAGTAATAAACCAATTCTGCATTATTGATAATGTGTTGATGAACCTTTGTTTTGGATAACTTCAAAAATTCGGTCTGTCATTGATTCGACTAATTTTTGAAGAAACTCACTGTGAATTTCTTCCCAGGTTTTCTTAATTTTTAGTTTTAACTCCGTTATTGTCATTATGGTTTAATTCTGTGCATTTCTTACGTAAACTTTACAGATCATGTACCCTCACAAATTCTCCATTGGATTTAAATCCAAACTGCAAGCTGGCCAGTCCAATAGTGGAATACTAGATGCAAAGAAAAAATATAGTTATAGTGACCATAATTTAAGAGCAACATATTATGATTGAAACATATGATCACAGCAAAATATAGAAATGATTATAAGTAGTAATTATTATATGGTTCTACTTTGTTATATTATGATTCCATTTTATCATATTATTACCTCATGTTATCATACATATTATTATTCTATATATTCTATATCATATGTTAATAAAAATTATTGTTATTTTTATAAAATTTTTATTGAGAAATTATATATATATATATATATATATATATATATATATATATATATATATATATATATATATACATTCAATAATAATAATATTTACATATTCTTATTAGCCATATTCAATTGTGTAACCAAACCTTGCCTATTTATATTTATTCATATATAAACTAAATGAGAATTACATTGAAGTTAGAAAACAAATGTTACAAAAATTTATGTATTTAGAAACAAACAAGAACTGAATTTTTCCGCTAAGTTTGTGAAAACTATATGTATTATATTTATCTGTAACATTTTATTGTTATAGGAATAATAATATTAATATGGTTTAAAAACAGAATATGGTTTAAGATCAAGGAAAAAGACTGCAGATATTTAATGGAAGTAGTGATATACTTCATATCAGCAAAACTTCGTTTCTGAAAAAATATTTAATAACATATAAATTTTGCAGTCAATCATATTAAATTTCTTGTTGAGTGTAAACATTAAATAACAAAATTGAATCAAAATCATTATTATTATAAACACAGAGTTATTAAAATTCAATAAAACTAACAATGATAACATAATATTGTTGCAGTGACAATATTGTAACCATGTTTCTTCTTTGCGTGTACGTTCATTAAACAACGGTTGCAGCGTTATCCGGTTGGAATATGCAATCTTCATCCAATTTTTCATTCATAAATAAGAGATGATCATCTTCCAATAGCTCATTATAAATTGCACTTTTCAGTTGGAATAAAATATATCTGCAGCAAAAAAGGCTGCCCAAACCATAACACTGCCTCCACCAAAATTGAGACATACGAATTTCGTTCGACCTCAAATCATGCCAGTAGCAAGAATATGAATCGGTACTATCCAAATTGAATTTCTTTTCATCAGAAAAGATTATTTTATTCCACTCAACTGTCCATTTCATATATTTGCGCGCAAATTTTTAAAGACTTTCCTTATGATCCTGTTTTAACTTTGGTTTCTTCCATTTTATGTTAACATCTGTTCGCAAAGTGTGTGCAATATGTTTGGAAGTGACAGAAGGGTCAAGTTTATTTTTTATTTGTGTAGCATTTAATTTATTGCGGTTATTTTATTAATTTGCCTTTTTGTGAATTTTTGATTACCTTTTATTGGTTTTCGCACTCTGTATTTTTGCCGTTTCTAAAGAAAGCCCCAAATAACTCCTTCCGAACGATTAATTTTTCGTCCAATTTCTTTGTTAGAACAGCTTTGATCACGAAAAAAAAATTGAATTCGAATTTTTTTCTGTTCTGTAAGAAAAGTTCCTTTGGGCATCCTTTAAGATGATGAAATTTCCCAAGTAAAACAAGCATATTTCTAGTAAACAGAGATGTTGCCATCAGAAACTTGTCTTAAGTGAAACGAAATATTAAAATTTTTAATATTTTTTTGCAATAATTTTTAGACAAAATGCGTTTATAGGAATATTCCACTGAAATGATCACCAATATGTAAATTAAAGAAAACAACAAAAGCAAGAAACAAATATTTTTTTTACATAAAAAAGTACCGTTATATCGCGAGTTATTGTAACAATACAACATTGTTTTTGGTTAAGAGAAATGAATATACCTCAAAGAAAAACAAGAATTTTAAATGCTTTTATAGAAATATGCACCACTGTATACACTATTAGATATAGCATCAATTATTCACATGTTTTTTATCTGTATGTGCATAATTTACTCGTATATTTAGTTGCTCCTCAATTTAATAAATTATCTTATAACAAATTGCTTTTACACGTATATATTTTTGAATAGAAAGGGTATTGAAGAGTTTAATATTTAACACTCTTCTTGCTTTGTTACTCAACATTTTTGTTACTTACACAAATAGGTAACTATACATACTTGGTTTTCTATTTTTTATTTTTTTATTTATTTATTTTTTCTTTTTACATGCAATATTAGTAAATAAATTCGACATGTATTTTTATCCTAATTATAGTAGAAGTCAAGTTTCCTTCTATAAATGTGGTAAATTTACAAGAAATTTTATTAGAGTGTAGTATTAAAAATCTTAAATTTTTAATTGTTTATCAAATTTATTTCAATTTAAATTTTAAATTGCGTATTACGTAAATTACTTGCAATTAAATCTTTTTCATTATTTTGTGCATGTGTTTGCATATTTTCTTTATATCATTATTTATGCCAAAATAAATTTAAACAAAGTTTAAACAATTAAATATACAAAGTTTTCAAGAAATTTTAAATACATTAAACTTGGCCATGTACAAATTAACATTTAATATACAAAATTAATTAAAAAATACTCATATTTTGCATGTATACATAAAACACATGTAAAATCTACTCTATTCTTTCTTAGTCTAAAACATGCACGCACTGGCTCAACTTGTGGCAAATATACACTTATAACTTGCAACACGCAATTTCCAAAATGAAAATTTTCAACAAGAAACACTAATGAATAAATTTGTATATAATTTTAATGCTACAACAATGGCAACAAAAATTTACACGTGTAAAATTCAGGCTAAATGCATCATTTCTAATTTAGGTTTGTAGAATGAAAAAAAAACTGCTCTCATTGGAAAGACATTGGAGTTTTATTTTTAAGCGTTTACTATAAGACGTAGAAATGAAATTAAAGTGCATTTTTAGGAGCATGTTATTAAGCATTTTCATTTTTTATTTTTATTTCAGTAATTTTGAAAATTACTTAATTGGCACAATGAATAAAAGCGGATTATTGTTTGCAAAAATCTGATAACGTTTTTTTTTTTTTACTTTTTCACTAAACTAATGTTAGGGTTTGAGAAACGGAAAATGATCAACTAGACCGTTCCCGGAAAAACGGGAAATAAAAATTATAAACTTATTAAACATTTATTGCATTCTATTTTGAAATTTTATTTCGTTCCCAGCAACAACTTTGCTTTCCTGATAAGCTAGCAGGTATAATTGGAAATAAAAATTAACAACTTATTTTTTACCTGAATAACTAGTTATTATACCCTACAACACTATAGGTGCTTGGAGTATTATGAGTTTCTGTTGAGGTACAAAAAAAAATCATCCAACAACCGCATTAAAGTATACCAATCGACTCAGAATCACTTTTTAATTCCATCTAACGATGTCCGTCCGTCTGTCTGGCTGTCCATGTAAAACTTGTGCATTATCGCAATTTTGAAGATAATTCAATAAAATTTGGCAAGTAGGACTTTCATATATATAATCCAAATTTTAATGGAAATTTTGTGTGCGATTTTTCACTAGGTCATTTTGCTAACAGCGGTTCTATTTTTTTTTTTTTAAATTTAACTGAAGAGAAAAAAATTGTTTATAACTAATATATATAAATATATATATACATATATTATATTTATAAATTTATAAATAAAAAACTATAACCACTGTTATCAAAATAACCCAGTGAAAATTTATATTCAAATTTGGATTATATTTCATATGAAAAATGCCCAATATTTTGAAGGTATTCGTCATTTTTGAACTACAATTCCTTTTGATTAATAATTATCAAATTTCTAGGTGATTTTTCACCCTTAAAAAATTGTTTAAATTATATTTATTTTTACATTACTTTCTATGGTTAATGGTTCACAGTGTTAAAAATAATTATAATAAATAAATAACTAAAGTTTATATAATGAGTTAAGTTATATTTAATTCGGAGGATGAAGCGCTGCAGCCTAAAATTTTTGTAAGTTGCTAAATAATGAAATTCTTAAATAGATGAATAAAATTAGTAAAAGCAAATAAGATATGTTTTTCTTCTTTGTTGAAATACTAAAATCAGCCTTTTGAAAGCATTTTTAAGAATCCAAAAGGGCTAGAAGAAAAACTCGAAGTTAAAACGAAAATTTTGAGGATAAAAGCAAAATAAAAAAGTAAGATTTAGCCTTAAAAAGGCTTAACTGGCAACACTGTTTATTAAAAAGATATTTAATACAGTCTTTTCTTAATCCAAGTTATTATTTTATATATCTATATCTATAAATATATATATATATATATATTGGTTCATAAAATTTTGGTGCGCTCCGCAATTTTGTTAAGCATTCCGAACGCCACCAAATTATCCCAATTATGTTCAATTTCGTTTTGTCCATGCGCGTTACTACGATCTCTTTTAAAAAAAGTGTCACGTTTTCAACTATCAACATTTAAGTTAAATGTATGGTCCTGATCAATTATATATATATATATATATATATATATAAGATTTGTACAAATTGCAATTTGTTATATGAAAATATAAAAAGTGTAATTTTAATACAAAAATCCTTTAAAATTTTTGTATTAAATGAATATTTAATACTCCTTCCATTTTATTATGTAAAATAACAAAAAAGAAACTAAGTTCACGCAGTAATCTATGCTATTCCTTTCGAAAGACTGACTTTCTTAAAAATTTTCGATCTTGTTTTCTAAACTTTGAGACTATCTACTGCATTGACTATTTAGGGCACATCAACGAGACATAGCGCAAAATACTCATATTTACAATAAGTATCAAAAATTGAAAAAATTTAGCATCAAAATTCGATACTTTGTATTTAACTGTTGAAGATCTGCACAATAATAAAACAGGTTTCGAATTTATCCATTAGTATCCGATTAGTTTATATAAGATAGAAGAATGAAGAAGAATGAAAAGAAAATAAATAATTTTAAGCCCTTTTTCTAAATGTTTAAACTTGAAACAACGATTATGATTATAAAGTAAATCCTACGGAGCTAAAATTGTTCACTCTATTAGTTTCAACTCTTGTGAGTTGAGATCTGTAATTTAAACTATTTGTTTAAAATAGTATTAGCACAAAACTTATTAAGGATTAGTCAGTTTCAAATAGCTTTTTTTGTTTGCAGTATATTTATATCAATTTCTTTAGTCGAAGTGTTTTAAAAATTTAATTTAAATTTTGCTATTTATTAGTTTTATTCATTGTATATTGTACTATTTTTTTATAATATTATAATAAATATAATAAAAAAAGTTAAATTGAAATTTTTCCGGGAACACGATTTTTTAATTCCCGTTTCCCTTGAAGTTGAAAAGTTCGGGAATTACCAAACTCTAACAAATACACATACATTTTCAAGTGCTTTCAATAATTTAAAATTATTTAGTTAAAACTTTTCTTATAAATTTCTACATGAAACCTGCTTCCACTATAAAACAAGTAACTTCATAACTTTTTCTTCCTAATAGCCTCCAACATGCTGTTGGTGGTAATAACAATCAATATGATTGAAAAATCATTCAATTCATTTAAATTTATAATATTTTAACATGCACAAAAGTTTGTAGAAAATTGCAATCATTTTGTTTTTCTTTGCCTATTATTTCAAGAAAAAAATATATATATTCTAAACTTGTTTGGAGTTAAATTTTTGAATTCATAAGTTAAGTTTTAAAATAAAATTTTGGCAATTTCTTCAACAATAATTGCTGGTTTTTTATTTAATTAAAGTAGAAATTATAAAAAAATATATATTTAACCTATTAAACTCTATGGGGGTTTTAAAGCATTTTTTTGCTTTTATTATTTTAAAAGCTTTAAAGAGAAACAAACTGCAATTTTTCCATTTATTTTTATTTTTTTTTATTTCTTATCTGGAAAATGCAAGAAAAGTTGTAATAATAAAATCTGGGGTATGTTTATAAAACCTCAATTTTAGTTATAAACTTAGTTGTTGTAAATTTGTTGATGTAATGGTAGTAGTACGAGTATGTACCCAGCAGGAAAATATGTTAGTGCTTCATCCTTGTAGGCCTTTGTGAATGCCTCCAGACTACTCCGGAAAATTTTCAACACATTTCACTTTAACTTCTGTGAAAATTTCTCAAAGAAAGCCTAGGCTTCCTTAAAAAAAATCCGGTACTAATTATTATTTCCATTTCATTAGATGCAATATAGAAGGTGTATCTCTCACTTATTAACTTTCTTATTACAGACAAAAATATTTTCCATTACGAAGCTTACGAAGTTCAAAATTATTTGGACTTATTTTAAGTATCGTTTATGAAGGTAGTCCGCATGTCTTTTTTTTAATTCAATTTCAAACTCTTTTGTAATAGCATTGTGCTTAAGAGAGCATATTTATTTATTTATTTATTTATTTAAGAGTTCTTACCTTTTCGCTTCTTTTTGGAAGGAAGAAGTAAAGGCCTTTCCTTAAATGACACGCCGTGTAAAAAAGAAATAGTTTTACCTTGTGGATCCTAAATAAAGCATTTTAGAATGTCTCTTTAACCCTTCTTTTTCCAGCTGGGTAGTTGATATTTGTCAGTGGTAGTTTTAGTAGTGGTCATTAGTTTGAAAACTTGCTAAGAATATAAAAGACGGCAATATCATTTACAGAGCACTATGGGTTGAAAGAGGGGATTATACATACATCTATGAAAAGGAGAGAAAATTAAAAGAGAATTTGTTTTTAGATAGATATCGAAGAGTCTATGCGTCACGAGCTAAGGGGGTTTTTATGCAGCTCTTATACTTATTGGATCCATTTTGTATACATACATACATACATAGAAATTTCGAGATGCTGTGAAAATACCATTTTTAGAATAGTTCCTCCACTATAGATCTCGTAGCTTCATAAATGTTAAGTCAAAAGCAAAAGGACATAAGTTTTTAACTATATTACCGTCTTTTATATACACTCATATTAAAAAATAAGGATCTCCATGAAAACGCGCAAAACATACATATCTTAATATACATATGAATTTATAATAAAAAAATAAATTTAATGTTATGAGTTTCTGATCAAAATTTGCCTCAGCTCTTATATAAGGCGTACGGTATAAAAGAGTCAAATGTGAACAAATTTCTTATTTATGTTTTCGAATTTTTAAAAAATTTTGAAAATTTTCTGTAAACGTTTTTATGTTTTATCTTGCCTTAAGTTACAAACTTAATTGTGTTTATGTCAATAAATCTCATAATTTGAATCCCGGGTTTTCAGCATCATGATTGCCATCCCTAACTCACAGTAATCGTGTAAGTTATAAAACATACTTTTTAATTTTTAGCAATTTAGCAAAATAATTTTTCTCACATCTGATCACACTGCTTCCCCAACATTTTTAGAAATTTGGAGACTTGGGAGATAAAAGCGTAGAATACATATATAGAGACGAACCATTGGCTTAACAATTGAAACAAAATTTATTTATTTTAGAAAAAAGTAATGTATTTTGTTGTTGTATTTTGTGACAACCGACTTAGGTTTTTGACAATTAGTTTCGTCTCTTGTTACTCTCTTGGTAAAAGCATATAGAAAATATACTTCATACGTCTCTTAGACTCTGAAATATAAGAACAAAATTTAAATAGTTTTTTTTAACTCAAAAACATACTCATAGCTGCAAATTTTATGAAATCCAATTATTTAATTAGGTGATATATAAACTTCTGTTATCTAATGATAAACTCATAAAGGGTTACGGAATGATACCGTATTCCACTTTTTGGATATTCCTTTTTTTAATATAAACCTGGAGGTATGAAATTGGAATCATAAGTAGATACAATTGAGATGTATGTTATTCATTTTCTAAAAACACCAATATTATAACTGTCCCTATGGGAGTTAGGATTCATAGTTTAATTTTTCGAGTTTTTTAACTTTTGGTATTACATTTTGATTTTTCTAAATAAAAAATCTACCAGGTTTATAGCTGGCCTATGTAGGAGTCCTGCAAGTCCGCTAACGCAGTAGCGGGTTAAATGCTAATATGATCAGTGTTGTCTTTTTTGTTAATTTTAACCAAAATTGGTTATTTTGTTTTCCAATGTGGAGATGATGACTTTTTCCATTTTGGTTTTTTTATACCCTACACCACCATAAGTAGTTGTATATAACGCATAGAAAAATTTATCCAGCACCTACCTTAAAGTATACCATTCGACTCAGAATCAGTTTTTAAATCGATCTAACAATGTCCGTCCGTCAGTCTGGCTAACTGGACGGCTGGCTTGCTGCCCATGTAAACTTTGTGCACAAAGTACGGGTCACAATTTTAAAGATAATTCAATGAAATTTGATACGTGGGACATCTATGATACAAGGACGAAGCCTATTGAAATTGGTTGTATTCGGTCCATTATTTCACCTAACGCTCATACAAATGTCCCCACGGAATAGAGTTTAAACACTCAAAAATCCCTTAAAAAATAAGATTATTCTAATGAAATTCGGTGCAAAGAAGTTTTGTATAAGTATCAATCTTTATAATAAATTTAGTGAAAATCGATTCACAATTGATCATAGCTCCCATATAAACCCCTCTTCCGAAAATCAATTTAACGTGCATAAATCTCATGCGAATGTAAAAAAAAAATTAAGATTTGACACAAATAAGTTTTATGTAGGTAGAAACACCACTGCCAAATTTTATGAGAATTGGTCCATAATTTACCATAGCTCCCATATGAACCTACTTCCAGGAGTTGCCCTAAAGTTGACAAAATCATCTAGATGTTAGCATCAACGCATTATTCTGTAGTTGTATATTTTATTTTACATTTAGTAAAATTTGGCGCAGGTGTAATATAAGTCCTCTTCCCGAATTTTTATGCACGTACACAATGGTGTAGGGTATCATATAGTAGGTCTTGGTCGACTCTATTTATCTTTCTCTTTTTTTTTTTTTTTTTTTTTTTTTTTTTTAAATCAAAATTTTATTTTTAATAGTTTTGAAAATGCTATTTACTCTGTTAATCTTGCTAATAATAAAAAACAATGAAAAGAGGGTGCGCTAAAACTTCATCACATATTTAAAAACTATAGATTCTTCCTATAACTTCTCATTCCAACTTTAGCTGACAATGAAGAAAACAATTGAAATTAATAGAAAATATAAAGATTTTCTAACATTTAAGCAAAAAGTGAAATTGTAAGAAATGTATATTAGGTGAAGACCGACTATATGATATCCTACACTATTGTTTATGTTCCTTAAAGTAAAACATACTTGAGACAGATCATTATATGGATGCTATCGTTAATCTTATTTGAGCCAAATTTTATTAACATATGAAAATGTATGTTGTTTTAAAGTATTTTGAACTGATTTTGGGGAGAGAACCTTATATAGAAGCTGAATGCCATATTTTATTTATTTTATTTTATATTTATATTAAAGATATTTTATTTGTACAGAATTTTGTAGAAATACGCTTATATGTATTTGAAATGTTTAAGCTTCAAAATATTACTCCAAGAGAACATTTATTTGGGGACTAGGTGAAATAATTTACCAATTTTGATCAACTAAGGAGATTCTGAGTCGATTGTTATACTTTAGGAGGTTCCCCAATATGGTGCTGTAGAGAATAAACCTTGTGCTAGACAACAGAATTAAATAATAATAATAATAATAATAATAAAAATTTAAAAAAGGGCGCTACATTATTTTACAAATATCTGCAATATCGAATGCTTATATTGTAGTTATTTGTAAAATAATATGGTGCCCTTTTTATATTTTTATTATTATTATTATTTAATTCTGCTGTCTTCCACAGTTTTAACATTTTTTCAGTCCCGATGTGTTTCCAATTGGACCACAACTTTGCATACAATTCTTAAATTAACTTATTAAAATTTAACATATGTAAGTGCTTTGGTGCATGAGCTATTGATATTGAATCTTTTCGCCAAACCTCTCAATTAAATATGTTTTAATATAAATCTTCTAAAAAATGGAATTTATATTACCAAATGAGATTGGCTAAGTCCCTATAAAGAATAACTCTTGTTTGCATTCTTTTTCTGTGAACACATAATTGTAAAAGTCAACATTATTTTCTATTACTGTTCGACCCAGCTGTTTTGCAATTCCTAATTTATTGCTTTCGATATCGATTTTTTATTAAACTTTATATCCCGACCCGCTAAAAAATTGAATCAGGAATCACATTTTGATAAACATTGTTTTAAACAGAAAAATTTTGAATCATTTTTTTCCTAAAGACTAACTGAAGTTTATAATTAATGTGCAGAGTATTTTTAAAACCTGATTATATAATAACTTTGAATTTTTAAAATTTGGTTATTTTTTTCAAAATTTTGGTTAGAAAAAAATGTTTTGCCGTGGCAACATTGAATTAAAATATTTTTCTCTCTAAATCTATTTTTAGAATTAAATAAATATCCCATGCTTGAGCCATTGTGCATGTATTATAGACATACATCATGTAACCTATTACTCATACACATACATACATGCTTATTATTATCGTCCACATTATTAAACAAAATGGAGAACCCTTAAAGTTGCCTTAACCTTATTTTTTGACTAGATTTTGTAAAGAAAAGTGAAATGAATGAATGAATTGAAGTACCGAAAACAAAGTTTGCGTGCAACATTTTTTTTCTCCTCCATTTGTTACTCGTTAAAAAAAATTTAAATGGAATAAATGCAAATTTCTTTAAAATAAAAAAAACGGCAATCAAGTCGTTATATACACACACACACTTAAAACCAGCGAGAAGTGTTGGAAGGAAAGTGGTATAAAAAATAGAGTAAAGAAAAATCTATGGTAAATCAACCAACCGCCCATTAAGTTAATGAATTTTAAATTAGGCGCCTTAGGTTTAAGTTTCTTAAAGCTTCTTCTTTTGCTACTAAAATAAAGCTTAACGTGGCTGTCCTACACCTTCGTTTTGAATTTTTTTTTCTTTTTTACATAATAATGTTTTAGTTTTTTATATGAAAAAGTTAAAGTTTAATAAAGAAAACTCTTTAAATTTAAAGTCAATTTCAACATTCCCATCCTTTTTAGGAAATATTCAGTGAATAATTTCTATAGTTATCAAAGCTTAATTAACTATAATTACGATTGTATTAAGTTTTAGCAGAAGAGAGATAGAGAGTATGTTGGCATGTTGCTTTTAATTTGTAATTAAAACTTTTTTATTCCTAGAGACTTTTATGTTTTTCTTTTTTTTTCCATTCCTGTCTTATTTCTTCTGCTTGGTCAATTCTTATTTTTGTATTACTTTCATTGTTCATTAATATGGTCTTTACCTTGGTAATGAAGAAATTTTATTCATTTTGATATTTGAATTCTTAGAATTTTTGTTTAACTAATAAAAAGTTTTTTGCTTTAATATTCTTTTTAATTTATAGTTAATCATATTATTATTGAGAAATAATCTTAGTGTTGAGTTAATTTCTTGTTTCAAATTTAGTGAACAACTTTTAATTTTATCCTAAAAAAAATATACAGTCTTTAGAATATAAAATAATTACTTAATGATATGAATTTTATATGAAACAAAGATATTTTTGGAAATTTGTTTTAATTTTAAAATTCTTTATGAATAGAAAATTATCTATAAAAACAAAATTTACGGAAAATAGAAAGGGAATAACGATTTTGAAAAAAAATGTCTTTAAATAAAAAATTTATCGTTTACGAAATCCACCGATAAAAACCTTTTGAGAATTTTGCTATTGAAATTCAGCAAGATCGGTTCATAAATGTCGGAGATACTCGTATGCCTAAAACCGGTTTTCGATCTAGAGACTTCTTTTTGGCAAAGAAAATTCTGGCATTTTTTCCTGAATTTTTATGCTGAAGAAATGAAAAAAATCGATCCATTAATAACCGAGATATCAGTCAAAATGCTTTTTTGATTGTTATTTGAAGCCCCTATAGATCATCGTAAAATATTTTCTTTTAATTTCGGTTATGTTTTAATCAACCAAATTGATTCATAAATAGCCGTGTTATGGGCCAAAAACTGAAAAAAATCGGTTAAAAATACACACATAGAAACATTTATGCTCAAGCATTGCAATGTGTGTTGTTGTTTTTTGTATAAGCAAGCAGTTTAGTTAGTTAACAAGAGGGAGTATGCCAATGATTATCAGTGTTGTTGTTTTTTGTGTATGAAGTCACTCAACAAACCAAAATTTTTATTTAAAATTTGAGAATGATTTCAAATCAATTTTTTTTTTTCTCAAATTTAAATGTTTGAGAAAGATTTGATAATAATTTGAGGATTCAAAACTGCTTATACGAAAAACAACAACACCAATAGTCATTGCAATGCTTGAGCATAAATGTTTGTATTTGTGCATTCTCAACAAAAGGAGGATTTCTTTTCTCCAAATTTGATGCAGAATTCAATTAGGATTTGAATTAACCTTTGAAACATATAATTTTGCAAATATTTGAAATATGATGACTCTGTGTTTGATAGACAGCTCCCAACAAACGCGATGTCAAACGTTTGAAATATGATGACTTTAATGTTTGATATCAAAAGTGTTTCTCAAACTTGTTTCAAATGTAGGTAGAGGTTTGCATTTTAAGTTTGATTTCAAATTGAGAATCATTTGAGAAAAACGTTTGAAAAACTATACATTCTCGAATTAATATCATTATTATTTTTGAATTATTTTCAAACCTGAAGATAACTTTAAAAATTTTTGAAAAATAGCATATTCTTAATTTGATATTAAGTGTTATTAACAAATCATTAATAAATTTAAAGAGAGAAGTTAACAAATATTTAAAAAATATTTTCTTAATTTGATATTTGAAGCAGTATATTTAAAAAAAATATTTGAAATATTATATACTAATAAATAAATTAATAAAAAAATTATTTAATATAATAATTTAATTTATATTGATAGAACAAAATAACAAGTATATACAAAAGAAAACTACAAAAAATTAAAAATGCAAATGTGGTCACAGTTCACATTTGAAAAAAGTTTGAGAATGACATTAAACAATGATATGATTATAATAGCATTTCTCAATTTGACAATTAATTCCCCCTTTTGTTGAGAAAGCTATTATTTTCAAGTTATTTTCAAATAAGTCTCAAACGTTAGACATTTGAGAAAGGACTTGATTTCAAATCAATCTCAATATAATATCAAATATTCTTGTTGGTATTTACGTATGTATGTGTATATGTAAGTATATATGTATGTATATATGAATGTATGTATGTATATATTCATTGAATAATATTCATATGTATTTTATTTAAATACAAAAAAGTTCAACAAGTTTTTATGATATTTATTTTCAAGCAATATATTCAAATAAAAAATGTTCAAATAAATATTTTCATATTTTTATTCAAAAAAATCCAAAGAGATAAAATTATTCAACCACAAAATGTTCGACTAAAAAAATCATAAATTGTTTTCAATTATTTAAGTTAAGAAGAATAGTAATAATGAAAACAATTGTTTCAGACTTTTTTCAGCAAAAGCAAACGATGTTCCTTGTAGTCTCACCGACTGTTTAAAAAGCTCAGCAAAGGAGAATCTAAAACTAAGTTCAGATTAGGCAAATATTTGACATGAAATATTTCATCATGTTTTCCTCAAATTTGCTACTAAATACAGAGTTGATTTTTTTCTCATTTATTTTAACGTTTTTTGTTTGATGAAACAGGTATCAAATATCGTAAAATACGAGAAGAGAAAAACATATTTAAAGTCTCTTCAGGGGGTAATTCCACACTCGTCATCGAAATAAACTTTAAATCGAAAATAATTTCGATATTACTAATTTTTCTAATGATGTTACTCGATAGCAAACGAATCGATATATTCTTAAGTATTGTGAAAACATTAAATAAATTTGTTTTACAACACTGAATAAATGTAAGAAAATGTAAACCAAAAACAAATATTTTTAAAAAGTATACAACGAAAAACCCTAAATTAAAAACTATAAATTAAATACAAATGACATTTTTTTATTCAATTTCCTTTTCTATTGCGATTTAGACGTGAAATAGAACCTCAAAATCATTAAAATAATAATACAAAAATACTTAAAATAAATAAAATTCCTATCGGAGAGAGGCGTCAGTTTGGTGGCAAGATGTTTCTAAAGTTGGTTAGACCTTTCTTTCATTTAGACACTATTAGACGATAAGCCCTTGGCCAAGTCTGTATGCTTTAACATTATTATTTCTCAGAATCGGACTTTGTATATATCTTTTTATACTTTTGAGTTAAAATAATAAAAAAAAACAATTTTCTTAAATTTATCTATGTACAACAATTTTAATTTCTATTTTCATAGTTCAAAGCTGTTACGCAAAGAAGGAAGATAATTCGAATGCTTCTTTGCTAACGAGTAAAAACTAGCAGTGTTGCATTCGAATGATCGAACGTTATCGAATGCCATCATTAGAAATTTCGATACATTTTATTCGATATCGAATAAAAGAATTCTAAATTATTATTATTTACTCAAAATTATTTTATTAAACAAAAATCAACCACAAAATTTATTTGACATCAATTATTAAATAAATTTACAGGAAAATCTTATTTTTTATTTTGTTTCAATTAATTTAGAACAATTTTCTGTGAGAATTTCGGAATATATGGATGTCTAGGTTATGTTTGTAGTGTTTTTATTTAATGCGTTACTTATCGTGTTACTGATTTATATGGACACCGAACCTCCCTAATGTCCTATCTCTCTCTAAGACCCTTCTTTAATTCCATCCCACCCCGATATGAGTGATACCCATAGCATTTAAACCCATAATGTTATCATAGTAGATATTATATGTCCCGTCAGTAAGAAACCAAGACTCAAGCCGAAGCCAAAGTGTAGGCGTTCACGTACGAAGTCCGCGTCACGTATAAATTTATACATTACGCTCCTTTTGTTACTGTTCTGTCCACCTCGTCCTTCACCTATCATTATTCCCATATACCTAATCTGAGTTGCACATCTGAGACTAATGTTGCCAGATCGAATGAGTACAAGGCAACCCAGAGATAACTTGACCTTGAGCAGCATTATCTCAGCTTTTTCATCGCCATTTCTACGCCTACATAATCGCCCCTCTCACATAAGTCACGAATGACCTCCCCACCCTTAGTCTTTACCTCAGCACGAGACTAGCACTGGGCACGAATGACTAAATAATCCGCTTACGAGCACTAATTGCATGAACTGCCGAGATTCATCAACAGGGAGTCCATCATAATGATTCATATAAATTGACCACAAATGAAACATTTTTTTCATTAGATATGTGGAAATCTTTCATAAGATTCTCACGATTATAGATTAACCATGAGATATGTCGGATTCATACCGACTAAAACCACCTTCTTTGTCATTCAGCAACCCTGCGGAACTATCTACGAAGATATTGCATCGCAAGACAGGAGAGCCTTATCTAGGCTACGTCTGGTATCTAGGATTTCCTCAGATTCTCTTCCGTTCTAAGTTAATCGTGGATACTTTGAATTATTGAGGATATTACATCCAAATTTTCTCTCTTATTAAGGATGATGTCAACAATATTTTGCGGATTCACTTCCTCTTGGTTTGGACAGCTAGGGCAGGTAACTTCGGTATCCTCCGTGGCCTGAGAGGAACTGCGTTAAGTGGTAATTTACTTCTCCATGTCCTCTGTTTAGCCATACATCTATTCTCGGAATTAGTTTAAAAGTCCACTTTTCTTTGCGTCTGTCTTCTCATGTGCTCTGCCATTGTCTTATAGAAGCTTCTCTTTTAAATTTACATACACGAGTTTCTAGTTGATTTTGATCTCTTTTGATTTCATACAAGCGTTTGGCTTCGTCAACCAAGATACCTACGGGAATCATTCCCGCTATGTTGTTCGAAAAGAGCAGCATACCCTTGCATATAGCCACGAGCAACGTCGTTTTAAGCTTTGTTGCTGGCACTTACCACACATGCCTTTCTGCCACCGAAGTAGCTCTTCCAGAGACTTAACTCCCGATGGCCGTCTTCTTTTAGCTCACGCAGAAGACTATTCCACGGGAGGTAGTCAAACGCATCCGTATAGTCCACAAATATGCCTAAGACATATTTGGCGGACGACACACTAACAAATAATTACTCCTAACATACATTCAGGTATCTTCGATACTCCTACCATCGCCAACCTGAAGAGATGCTATGTCTGCCTGCCTACTATTTTTACCTCTACAAATACGATAAACCGTATCCCAGGGGTCAAATAATTACACTACAATAAAGCGCAGAAAAATGTCTTTAAAACATTCGGGTAATTAATTTTTTATAAACAATTAAAACCACTCTAATTTAAAAAAATCTAAAATAAAAACAGTATCTACAAGTAAAAATTTTGCAGTATCTTTCTAAAAAAAACATCAAAATTAATCTTACATTTAATATAAATAGAATTTTTTATCACTAATCTAGAGCTAAAATGTTTTCAATAAATTTGTTGCCATCGAAAAAAAAATATTAAAAAACACGTAGATAAATATGTTATCGTCTTTAATACAGTTCTAACGATTTTATTACGTATAATTTTTATAGATTATGGAAATCACGAATTTTCTATAGAACTGATATAATTCAAATAAATATTTTTCAAAAACATCAATTTAAAAAAGAAATTTAATACTGCTTAACAAATGGATTAAGAATGGCCAAGGACCACTATTGTGGTCCATTATTCTATATTTTATTCATTATCGATGACTGCACATTTTCAAACCATCACCCAAACACGATGCATAGCCCATTATATGAGGGATAGTATTTTGTTCGTAGACACCACTGAACAAATGAGACCAGGGGCCAGTAGCATAAACAGGAACATCATCACCACCATGGGTTTCATCTTCAAATGGCATGGCCGAAGGAAATTGATCGTAAATATCACCAGTTATAACAGTAGTGGGATCAATACGGCGACCGTTTTTAGAATCAAAAGATTTTTCAAAACTAGGACCATTTGCATAACTTAAAGTCATGTGGGGTATTTTATCTTCGGGGTTAGCGGGAGTGCGGCCAAAAATGTCATCACCACGATACTAAAATAAAAATATTTTATATTATCAATACACGCAATGAAGAATGTTCTCAACTAACTTACCGGATAACCACTGTAAGAGAAGGCATGTGAATGATCAGCAGTCACCACAATGAGGGTATCATCTTCACTAGTCATTTCTTTAGCTGCAGCTACGGCTTTACTCAATTCTACAGTCTCATCCAAAGCAATTCTAGCCATATTCTTATGATGAGCCAAATCAATGCGTCCACCCTCAATGAAAATAAAATAGCCATTTTCATTTTGAGACAAAAATTCAATAGCTTTGCGTGTCATCTCTTCCAAAGTGGGTTGGTTGGTGGTTTCATTTGTTTCCAAATGATACAACATATGGTCGTCTTGATATAAACCGAATACACGGTCATATTTCAATAAGTCTAAAGACATGAGTTCATCTCTAGTTTCAATATATAAATTCTTAGGACTTTGTTTTTTATACTCTTCCACCAAGTTCAAACCATCTTTACGTTTACCATTTTTATATAGAGAAGAATCAACGAAATGATGTTTACCACCACCCATAACAAAATCCAATTTACTACCAATTTCTCCCTTGATTAATTGGTAGGCAATATCTTCAACTCCCGAATTGATGCCGCAGTCGGCATTAACTTCTTGATCATTTTCCCAATCACGATGGGCGATGTGGGCATAAACACCACCAGGTGAAGCATGAGTTATGCGTGTTGTTGTAACCACACCAGTGCTCTTGCCCTCATCTTGAGCCCATTTGGCAATAGAATAAACCCAATTATTGCGATCAGCACCAGCCCGACAATCACCCATATCCACATTACCATTTACACCCAATGTACCTTCTTGGGCTTTAACACCACTTAAATAGGCCGTAGAAGTACAAGCCGAATCGGGTACTATTTTATCTACTGCATAAGTTTTAGCCAAACCTGTATAGGGAAATGTATTAAATGATAGATTTTGTTCTTCCCCTCCCAAAAGATTTCTGGCAGCTGCTATGGTGGTCAAACCCATGCCATCTCCCAAAAACATTATGACATTTTTAGCTTGATTTTTATTGGGTTTGGCGTTCAATTGTTTCGTAATAAATTCTTGGCCAATATTTCTCCAATAGTCATTAGTGTTTTCAAATTGTAAAGCACGCTTGAATTGTTTAGGTATTTCGGATAAATCTGGATGCATATAACGATCCCGACATTCTTCATCCTCACGATCACATCTAGGCAAAGCTGTTGCGCTGCTTATAGCCAAAAGAGTAATAGCAGCGTAAATTGTCAAACTTTTCGAAAACATGTTTCCACAAGCGGACCACAAAAGCAACTAACTTTTTTAAAACAAAATACTAAAAAATATGTTGATATAAATGAAATAATCAAATATTATAAAAAATAAATCCTTCAGCGATTAGATTAAATCGATTTCTTTTTTTTTTTTTTTTTTGCTTAAGATATATTTAAACAAAAGACTTTTTTTCTGATTACAATATGGCTAATCAGTGAAGTATTGAAATTTGTTAAATTAAGGGTGTAACATTTTATTGATAACATTTAGAAAAGTTCGAATGTTTAAAAGCTATGAAAGTTTACTAAAATATTAGATAAATTTTGTATGTGTAAAAAAAATTTACTAAATTTTCTTCTTATAGAAATTTGTTTCTCATTAGAAGTTTATCTCTTTACAGAAAATTTATTTATTTAAAATTTTCAAAAAATATTCTGTTAAAGGATTGAGTTTATTAGCTAAACGAATTGACCACTCTTTTTAGTTCTTAGTTTTTAGTTCAGCTCACTCAATTGCAATATTTTGCTCTTTTAGTTCATTCGCTCAGTTGACTTTCAGTGAAACAGCTCGTTATGCAAATGATTTTTAGTAAACATTTCCCATAATAAGCTGTTTAATTTAATGTCAACTGAGCGAATGATAAAAAGAGCGACCTAGTCCAACATTTCTGTTTACTGAAAATCATTCACTTTATAAGCTTTTTTGTTTTTTACAAACATACAAAAATTAATAGCCAAATAGTGATAATAACAAAAACTGATAATAACAAAATTAATTAATTTATTGAATGGATCTTTTTATATACAACGCACAGTGCTTCGATACCATATAACGATGGGACAAAGATAATTGAAACTTGGTATGCATATCAGCTTAGACTTAAGATTAATATATAATAAGTTTTGATAAAATCGAAGCAATAACACACCTACCTCCCATATATGCTGAAATTAAAAAACTCACTTTATTCTAAAATACTGAACAGAACTTTTCCAAAATTTGTAGTAGCCTTTAAAAATAGATTATCTTTGATTCTGCTAATTTATTTCTTAATTGGAACAAGAACACGCCTATCCTGAATTAAAAAGAAAACTAGTTTTTATACCCTACACCACAGGTGTAAAGAGTATATTTTCTCCGCGCTGACAAAAAATCTTATGCGTTTTTGAACAACTTTTCAGGATAGCAAAAAAAAAACAATTTATTTTTTGTATGAAAGCCGTACAAAATTATATCTTAATAGTTTCAATAACTTCGGAACTATTCAAAATATTTAAAAACAGACTAAACTTGAAAATGGACGATCAACAAAGCTTTCGAATGGCCCAATAAAGAAATATCGGAAAATTACACATAGTACTTTTTATCAGCACACTGGCGACATATAAATTTTTTATTCCGTTTGTAATTTCCACAATTTTCTTCAGAGAGCAAAAAAGTTTCTATTTTCTGGATCCTTGTAAGAAATGATATCGACCGTTTATCGTTTGAAATGCTTTTTATAAAGTCCATGATAAATGGCAGAGCCTCTATATAAGCTAGGGATTTCGCTTTTGCAAAGAAGATTTGAAAATTTTTTTTATCGGTCCAATGATAACCGAGATATCGGGCAAAACGCATTTTTGAAGCTCTTGTTTAAACTACGGATTTTGTTTTTATAAAAATTGGCCTAAATATATTTTTTTACTAAATTTCGGTTTTTTTTTTTAATCAAACAAATTGGTTCATAAACAACCGAGTTATGGGCCATAAACTGAAAAAAAATTTGTTAATAATATACACACATAAACATTTATATTAAACTTTGTTATGCCTATTAGTATTGTTGTTGTTTTTTTGTATAAGCAGCAGCAGTATTATAATGCTTTTTTTTTTTTTTTTGCATAAGCAAGCAGTCGTGGTGCAACAATTTAACAAGGCAACAAATATAGCAGCCATTTGTTTCATCTTAAATAAGACTGAAACGTCAAAAAAAAAGAAAACAAAAAAAGCACGTTCAAATTGATGTTGAAATTGGAAAATAATAAGAATAAATTATAAGAAATTTGTTTTTAATGATTTTATAAATTAAATTAAATTAAATTAAATATTTCTACACAGCACTTTTTTCATATTAAAAATAAAAATTTTTCCACCTAAAAAAACGTGCAGACGTAAAAAAATTGACATTTCACCAAAAAAAAAATGTAGCAAATAATAATCAGCTAAGCTTAAAATGTCACCTTATACTGGTTACACAATGCAAGCAGTTTAGTTGACAATAGCAGTATTAAAATGATTTTTGGTATTGGAAGTTTTTTGTACAGTCTAATACGGTTATAACGAACTATGGCTATAGCGAACACTTTTATTCGGTTCGAAATTTTCCCTATAAATAATCACGTTTATAATGAACATGATTTTAGCGAATTTTTGTTTTATAATGAACACAGAACACAGAAATAACTTTTATTCATTACAGTTTAAATTATTGGGCATATAGATATAATTTTCATTAATTTCAATTTAAATCATTGGACAAATAAAGGAGGAAATTTCACTTTATAGTTGTTGACCCTTTTAACATAACGCATACACATTTATCGAAAATAGCTAAAACTAAAACTGAAAATATTATGAAGTTATTATGAAAAATTGAAAATTAAATCATTTTTCCTCAAAGAGTAAAGATCTTAAAACATGTCAATTTCAAATTATAAAAATATAATTAATCTTAATTTGCCACTTGTCAAATGGCTTCTGAATACTAAACAAATATTATTCCTGATATATTAAAATCATTAATTCATATTTAAAAATCATAAATACATTGTAATTACAAATATATGGTCACTAGAACTATATTTATACGCTATATCACCATAGGGGTATTACGCGTTTGTGCCAATGTCTCAGAAAAAATCATCCAACACCCACCTTAAAGTATATCAATCGACTCGGAATTATTTTTTGAGTCGATTTTACGATGTCCGTCCCTCCGCCTGGCTGGCTGTCCACGTAAACGTTGTGCACAAAGTACAGGTCGCAATTTTGAAGATAATTAAATGAAATTTGGCACGTAGGACGTTCATGACACAAGAACGAAATTGGTTATGATCGGTCCATTATTCCACCTAACTCCCATACAAATGTCCTCCCGGAGTAGGGGTTTAACAATCATAAATGCCTTAAATATAGCAATATTTTAACGAAATTCGGTACAAGGAAGTTTTATATAAGTATCAATGGTGCCAAATTTCATGAAGATTGGTCCATAATTGACCATAGCTCACATATAAAACCCTCATCCGAAAATCACTTTAACGTGCATAAATCACATACACATGTTAGTATCAGGTTTATATTTGATACAAATAAGTTTTATATAAGTAGAAATCACATTGACAAATTTTATGAGAATCGCTCTATAATTTACCATAGCTCCCATATAAATCCACTTTCGGGAATCATCCTAAAGTGCATAAATTCGTACAAATGTTAGTATTAACGTAATATTCTGTATTCGTATATTTTATTTTACACGTAGTAAAAGTATCGGTCCACAATTGTTCACATGTCTAATATAAGACCCCTCCATGAATTTTTATGAACATACATAATGGTGTGGGGTATCATATGGTCGGGCTTGACCGACTGTACCTTTCTTACTTGTTTTTCTCAGCGTGTGTGAGTGTTTTAGTAAGAAAACACTTTACAGGATGTAATAGATTTCTTTATTATATTATTTCGAGATTTATTTCGTGACAATTTTTCTATATATTTATTACATCTTCTAGAAATATATCTGGCGGTATCTTCTTGTTTTCACCTAGATGATTATCTAGCAATATTTTTCTTCCAGGCGTATTGATTTCTTATTGCTTAGATGTATCGCCTGTTAAGCACAATCTCTCCCTATGGGGGGAAAATTCCGCAATACGAATATGATTATTGCGGCAATAAAATTTTCTAAGCAATATGAATTCGAATCACATTCGTATTATTTTGCTTGTAGCATAATTACTATAAATTAAAAGTAAAACGTAAATATTTTTGTTTTATAATTAGTGATAATATTACGGCAATAATCGCAAATATAAATCATAATTTTATCTGACTTTCTTTGTGTACCTTTTCTTAAAATCGAAATAGAATTTATAACAAGAAAGACACAAAATTTAAAGAAATTTTTATTATTATGCTAAATAATGGATAAATAGAACTGAATATAATTTTAATAAAGTAAATAAAGAAACACATAAATTTATTATTTTCTTAAAAATTGTCAGCTCAAAGTTTTAATTAAAGAAGTTTTTTTTTTTCATTATTATATTAATCCAAAACGAAAAATAATAAGTTTTCATCTCCATGGTAAAATTACAACTGTCAACCCTTATCACTTACACTATAGACATGAAACAAATTTTTAAATAAACAATTTTAAATGGGAAAATCAAAAAATCAACTATTCTAAACATTGATACTTATAAGAGGACTAGAAAATAATGAAAAATGTCAAAAATGAAAATAGCCATTAACAACTAATTGATTGAGAGACATTGCTTTATTTTTATTTAAAAATAAAACACAAAAAATACATTTATGTATAGATCTTAAAAAAAAATAACTAGAATTTATTTTGCAATTTTAAATGTCATATTTATGTAATAATTTTAAAAACTTATGTTACTTATAATATTACTAAATTCATTTTATATTAAATAACTAGCTAACCCGGCAAACATTGTTTTGCCATATAATTTATTTCTAGTGAATATTTTGGTTTTTAGTTAAAAAATAACGAATATATTTCAATTTTGTGGATATGGGTGAGCGTGTTTTTACCCTTTTTGCTATATTTTACGCCCCAAGTGTTAAAATTTATAGCTTTTAGTTTTAGTTCAAGACTTGTAACTATCATCGGATAATTAATTAAGAAGATATGGGTAGGGAGAGCTTTTACCCGTTTTGCCCTATTTTACGCCCTAAATGTTGGAATTTCCAATGCATATTTATCTTTAAGTTCCTTTCAGATATTACAGTGTCTGCACGCCAAATTTTAAGAAAACCAGTTGATTAGTTAAGAAGATATAGGGAGGGGGAGCTTTTACCCCACTTGCGCTATTTCACGCCCTAAATAATAAAAATTATAAGTTATAGCTCCTTCCAGATGTTACACAAATTTGAAGAAAATGAGTTGATTAGTTAAGAAGAAATAGGTTGAGGAAGCTTTTACTCCTTTTACCCTATTTAACGCGATATGAAGTATACTTTACGATCTATTCTCATAACTAACAAATATACATACATACGGAGGAGTTCAATTACAAACGACGAGAATTTTATATATATATATATATATATATATATATACATACATATATACATACATACATAAATTATTAAAATTGATTACCGCACATAATATTGTGTATATTTACATGCAGACTAAGCCGCCTTAAATGATTTCTTTTTGTATGAAAACAAAATACCAAGTAGTATTAACGAAGTGAAATAGTAATTTATACAAACTATTTTACCTAAAACCTTAGGCAATATTATTAATGTTCTCTTCGAAAAAAAAATATGTTTATATTTTTCTTTTTTATTATGTCAACAGAAAATATGTTTTTTAAAAAAGATAGGTATTGAATTTAAACTCCATAAAAATTATTTCAGAAATGACTTTATATTGGTTATACTAATATGTATTTTATTAATAAAAAATAAATATAATAAAAATAAAATAAATTATTATTACTTACTTAATGTAGAAAAAAAACTAAAGAAAAGTAAATGTCACAAAAAATAAAAAAAGTTTCCTTTTTATCATAGATAATTTTTCCAAGCAATTAACGAGTTGTACAAAAAATTTTAGTTAAATTTTCGAACATAGAAATTACCTAATATTATAGTTCTATTACCTAAAAAACTTTGTAAAAGACATTCTACCCTTGTCTTTAGTGAATTTTATACCAAGTTTTTAAGAATTATTTCCTATGTAGTTTTGTGTGTGTTTATATTTATTAATAATAATTTATTTATTTTTTTTTTTTTTTCTTTCATTAAATCATAAAAAAAATTATTATATTTTTTGATGTCATACTTAAAAGTACACATTCACAAACATACACATAGGCCAACTGAGACAAAATTTAGTGGTGATACAAGAAATGAGCTATAAATAAATTCAAACATATTCATAGTTTTTTTTATCAAATATTAAGTCACAAACACATACATACATACATACATACATACATACACAACTGTATAGTTGTTGTTTAGATGAGTGCAGAATTTGTCGCGATATTTCAATATTTATTTAAATTGTTTATGGTGAATGATGAATGATGAATTTTTCTTAAAAAAAAAAAAAAAAAAAACACGCATTATTTTTCATACATTCTCGCCTGAAACATATAAACGAATAGAAATTATTTGTGTCTAGTTATACTTGGGATTATTTTGATATACAATGTTACAGAAATGCTATTTGGTATAATATACATATTTGTATTTATGTATTGTATATTGAAATTTGAGAAAACACCTCTACATCCAACAGTTTAATAAGTTATTTAGAATACATTTAGAAAATTTTGAAAAAAAAAAATTATATTTGCATTTTATTTTGAGTGATTAATATTCTGAAAATTAAATAACAATAAAAATTTACTTAAAAATATTTCAAAATAAAATAATTTATGACAGAGACGTTACTTCGATAAAATTTTCTATACAAAATTTATGTTATCGTTAAACTTTCTATAGAAAATTGAAGTCATCGTTAAACTTTCTATAGAAAATTGATGTTATCGATAAAATTTTCTATATAAAATGTATGTTATCGTTAAATTTTCTATAGGAAATTAATGTTATCGTTAAATTTTCTATAGAAAATTGATGTTATCATTAAATTTGCTATAGAAGATTGATGTTATCGAAAAATTTCTATAGAAAATTCATGTTATCGATAAAATTTTCTATTGAAAATTGATGTTATCGATAAAATTGCTGTAGAACATTCATGTTATCGATAAAAATTTCTATAGAAAATTTATGTTATTGATAAAATTTTTGTAGAATATTTATGTTATCGATTTCTAGTTATCTAACTTATTTTTCCTAACGTAAATTAAACCTCCTATAGAAAATTTAATGCTATCGATAGCATAAAAATTTAATGCTATCGATAGCGTAAAAATTTAATGCTATCGATAGCGTAAAAATTTAATGCTATCGTTAGCATAAAAATTTAATGCTATCGATAAATTTTCTATAGGAGGATAAGTATTCTATCGATAGCATTAAATTTTCTATAGAAAATTTATCGATAGCATTAAATTTTTTATAGAAAATTTATCGATAGCATTAAATTTTCTATAGAAAATTTATCGATAGCATTAAATTTTCTATAGAAAATTTATCGATAACATTAAATTTTCTATAGAAAATTTATCGATAGCATTAAATTTTCTAAAAAACTTATCAATAACTTGAATTTTCTATACAAAAGTTATCGATAACAGAAATTTTCTTTAGAAAATTTCTATAAAAAATTTATCGATAACATGAATTTTCGATAGAAAACTTATCGATAACATGAATATCTTTAGAAAAGTTATCGATAACAGAAATTTTCCTTGGAAAATTTATCGATAACATTAAATTTTCTGTAGAAAATTTATTGGTAACATGAATCTTCTGTAGAAAATTTATCGGTAACATGAATTTTCTATAGAAGAGTTATCGAATACATAAATTTTCTATAGAAACGATATCGTTAACATTAAATTTTCAAGTAAACTTATCGATAATAGAAATTTTCTTTAGAAAAGTTATCGATAATATGAATTTTTTATAGAAAATTTGTCAATGACTTAATTTTTTTATAGAAAAGTTATCAATAACATTAAATTTCTGTATAAAAGTTATCGATAACATGAATTTTCTGTAGAACAGTTATCGATAACATGGACTTTTTATAGAAAATTTATCGATAACAAAAATTTTCTTTAGAATTTTTATCGTTAACATGAATTGTTAATAGTAAAGTAATCGAAATTTATAGATAACATGAATTTTCTATGGAAATAACATAATAACATACATTTTCTATAGAGAAGTTATCAATAACATAAATTTTCAATAGAAAAGTTATAGATTATAGAAAAGCTATCGATAACATGGATTTCCGTAGAAAATTTATTGATAGGATATGTATTAGCAAGAAGCTTAGTCGTTAAATTTCTTACTAATTCTATGTTTTTTTTCAAGTTTACACCAAATGTGGTTATATTCTAGCGATTCCATGAATTCTGCTTGTTATTTTCTCAAAATTAATTCTGCATATCTTTCTTTTTTGCTGGTGACTTTATCCTCTTACCAATTATAAAATTTACTCAAAAAATCCTAAAACAAAACACATTTACAGTTTTCTTACATTAAATGCATCAAAAATGGTAACTACATTGATACAATGCTGGTATTAAATAAACTAAAAGATTTTAAGAGCAATATAAATATTTTTACTTCAAACTAAGAAAGAAACTCATTAGCAAACAACTGAACTTCATTAAGATTTAAAATGCTCAAACAAGTTGTTTTTACCAAAAAATATAACCGTGGTATGAAATGTACAAAAATTTTGTAAAAAAAAGGCATTCAATTGTAGACAAAATGTTGCTCCTTTGGTACACGCAACAAAAAAAATAATTTTAAAATTTATAATTTACAATTTTAGCACTTCAAAGTAAGCGAAGTGATCAAAGAGAAATCTTAGTTATTTCTAAACAAAGCACAATTGCACAAATTTAAAAGTATTTTTTTTTTTTATATCTTTTAACAAACTTTAATATAAGGACTTTAAGGCAGTGCATAAGAGCCATAAAACAGAACATTGTTTTAATGGCAACTAAGATTACCTCTTCTTAAGCACTAAGTACTTCTTTCCAATGACAACAATATGTTAAAATCATTGCTTTTGAATCTATTTCATTGCTGGGTACCTTCTCCAGATGTGGATCACTTTTATTTAAAAATTAAAAATATTGTTTTTTCTTATCTGAGAAAGTGTTGGAAGTTCTACAAAGAATTTATAAAACCAGTATCTTATAGAAATTAGTATTTTAAATACTTTTTATTTATCCAATCAAAGTGTTAGTGTATTATTAAAAAAATCATGCATATTCATAAAGAAGTACCTTTCAAAGTACCTTAAGTTTTTCGTATTTATAATGTGTGCGTTCAAGTAAAACATAACATGTTTTTTTCTTAAATAAAAGATGGACAGAATAAGATAGTATTAAAATCAAATCAACTACTTGTAGCATTCCTTCTCCAGATTTTTCTGATATATTGTCTTATATAAAGCTTTATTACTAACTATATTATTTTTAATTTTTTTAGATATTTTAAAGTACTTTTACGAAGTTTTTCGCGGTATCTCTCTGTAACAATTTCAAATTAACAACTACAATTAGGCACTGTTTAGGCCTTCTGAACTCTTTTAACTTGGGTACAATTCTGGGGACTAAAATAACATTCCCAATTCTGATTGCTTATACCGTAACTTCAAAATTCTGAATCTGACCAGAAAATGTTAGAAACGCTGTTGCATGTCACAAGTGTCAATAATGTCTTGCTGTGACACTCTTGTTTAAAACTAATACGTTTAAGTATGTTACATTCATAAGATAAGTTAACTTGCAATTATCAGCGAAATATTATAGTCTTACAATATTGGGTTGTACAAATATGTCTCAAGGAAATGAATTGCGTTATTTTTTTTTTTTTTTTTTTTTTTGGAAAAAGTTGTCAAAGAATTTATATAAAGTGTGCGTTCGAATTAAACATAATACAAAATTTCCACAGTAATTCTTACTGTCATTAATTTTAAATATCTTTCCTCATTACAATGTCTTCTATACCCATAAATAAAAAAATAAAAATTTCTGACCATAAAAAATAACAATAAATATGATAATTACAATTACAATTATAAAATGATCTAACTTTATCATATTATGATCAAATTTATTTAATACTTTAAATACAGTATTTATTATGTTATGATCCCGTTTTATAAAATTATGATATGATATTTTCATATTATGATCCTATTCTATTATATTTTGATTTGTTTTTATTACATGTATTTTACAAAAGATTATTAATTGTATATTGTACAAAATATTACAAAGATATTAATTAATAAACCAAATCATTTATTAGCTAATAAATATCTTATTGTTTGAATGACCACGAATATAACAAAAGTTTATCTATTTATATTTATTCATGTACAAACTAAATTGTAATTATAATGAAGTTGAAAAAGCAACATTAAAAACAAAATATATTTAAAAACAAACAAGTTATGTATTTTTCAATCATATCTGTAAAAAACATATTATAGTTATTTGTAACAATTTATTGTTATGTGAATAATATTAATATTAATGGTTTAAAAACAAAATATGGTTTAAAGAAAAAATTTGCTAATATTTAATAGTTTTAGTATTAATGATACAGTTTTTCATAATAATAAAATTTTTTTTCTGGTAAAAATATTAAAAAACATAAAATTTTTGTAGTCAACTATATTAAAACTTTTATTGAATACAAACATTAAATAACAAAACTTAAATAAAAACATTTTTATCATAAACACAGCATTATTGAAATCAATGAAAATTAATAATGAGAACATAATATTGTTGTAGTGAAAATGTCGTTAGATGGCAGCCAAATATATACAAAATAAAATTAGAATTTTTTACATAATATTGTTGTAGTGAAAATGTCGTAAGATGGCAGTCAAATATATGCAAAATAAACTTAGAATTTTTAACCTTTTCTTAACTTACTAGAAAATGCTGATTGAGTAAATTTTGACAATAATATTACATTTCAAGGTTATAAAAACCTTAATAAGGACCTAAAGATTGAGATGATTGATTAAGATGGTTCAGAAAAAGAAAAAACCACAAAAATTAATTCCAAGTCAAAAACCCAGCAAACACAAATGTTTTATACTAAATTGATTTGCAATCAAGCCCTTTCTCGAATGGCAAACGTTCGAGAATTATTTGAAAATAATAGCTTTCTCAACAAAAAGGTGAATTAGTTGTCAAAATGAGAAATATCATTGTTTAATGTAATTCTCAAACCTTTTTCAAGTGTGGATTGTGACCACATGTGGAACATAAATAAAAGTAATTTGAATTTTTTTTCTGAAGTATTCTTTTGTATAGATTTATAATTTTGTTCTATAATATATGTACATATTAATTAATTAGAAAATATTTGATTAAATTATTAATTTATTATGTTATATTAGTATATAATATTTCAAATATAATTTTTAAATATATTGCTTCAAATATGTTTAAGAATGATTTAATTATATTTGATATCAAATTGAGATAATACCATTTTTCTAATTATTTGTTAACTTGTCTCTTTAGATTTATTTAATAACACTTAACATCAAATTAAGAATAAACTATTTATCAAATATTTTTATCTTTATGTTTGATTTTGAAATGATTCAAGGTTTGAAAATGATTCAATAATAACATTTGATATTCATTTGAGAATGTATTCTCACTTGAAACTTAAAATTCAAACCTCTGTCTACATTTTAAACAAGTTCGAGAAACACGTTTGATATCAAACGTTAAAGTCATCATATTTCAAACGTTTGACATCGTGTTTGCTGGGAAAGTAGAAAAGCTCCTGAGAGCTATACCAAACATATTTGGTCGCGTAATGGCACGATATGTTAATTTCTTCAAAATCAAATATGAGCAGCCATTTTAAAGCTGTGCCTAAGTTTTAATCAATCAAAGTCAAAAAATTTTAAATAACAAAACTGAGAAGAACTCTGAAGCTCCTCAATAATAATAAAAAAATAATTAAATAAAAATATATTCAATATTTGGAAAACATACCTTTTTGCTGACTTTTCTCATGTTCCAAGGTACAAATTTTGTATACCGAGTAATTGAGAAAATAGTCCTTAATAGTATCGAACTAAAAAAAACAAAAATTTACAAAACAATTTGTCGTATGACAAGTTTACTCAAAATGCGAGGAGATATGTGATTGTCTTGCCTCTTTTGTTTGAATAAACTAAAATAATCATGACAAAGAATGTCATAAAAAAATATTGATGACACTCTTGACATGCAATAGTGTTTTTAATAATTTTTGCCCAGATTTATAATATTTTCGTTATAATAGATGCATCCAAAATTGGGAATGTTATTTTAGTCCCACAGGATATTAGTTATATAAACTACCCAAAATGTTGACAGTTGTAAAGGAATTGGATCCAAGTTAAAAGCGAATTTAAGAAGGCTTCAGCAGTTTTCAATTGTGATTATTCTAAATTTTAATAGAGAGACACAGCGAAAAATTTCTTAATAGTACTTTAAAATTTTTGTCAAAAGTCATACTTAATAATAACAATAATAATAATAATAATAATAATAATAATAATAATAATTATAATAATAATAATAATAATAATAATAATAATTATAATAATAATAATAATAATAATAATAATAAGCGATTAATTTTTATATAAAATTATATATTGGAAAATCTGGAGAATTAATGCTACATTCCATTCATCTTTTATTTGCAAAAGAAATATGTTATATTTTATCTGAACGCACACCTTAATTACTTAACTAGTTCGATATTAAAATTAAATCGCGATGTATTTATCTCTTCATAACTTTTTAAAGATCACACTAAATGCCAGTAATAGGCTACTTTTTTAATATAAAAATAATAAAAAAAAAATAAATTCTTCTATGTAAATTTAACTTGTCATAAATTAAGCTCTCACCGTCACTTTAGTTATCAAAACACAAATGCAGATCACTTGTCAAACCAATCTTTCAAAAAATATTAAGTGATTTCTTAGGGCTCAGTTTATAACATTGACTTCAAAGTTTAAACAGTACTGAGATCTTTCTACTTTTTAGGAAAACAATATAATATTCAAAAAAATATAATTTCATTGAATAGTTAAGTAAAATATTATTGTGAATTTAGTTCATTATCTCTGAATTTATTGTGTGTGGGTTTTAGAGGTTAATTTACATATTTTCTTTAACTCCTACTCAAAACAAAACACACTGACGCCTATGTCATTCATAATGCAATCTAGACAAAAAAATGTCAACCCAACATGCGCAACTCATAAAAAAAATACAAATGCAATTTTTTTTTTTGTTGCTAAAGTATGTTTTTGTGTGTTTATGTGCATGTGTTTTTCCTTTAACATGTCTGTTTTAATTTTGGCTTTCAGCCAAAACAAATTTGTAGTTCATTCTTTTGTTTGTTTTATTTATTTATTTATTATTTTTTTTTTTTTTTTTTGTTTTTTTCCTTCATTTTTAACATGGTCTATTTGATTTTTCTTTAACAGAGTGCTAGAGGTTTTCATTTTCCCAAATAAATAATGGTACAAATTACGTGTGTGTTTGTGAAAGAGTTTTTTTTTTTTTTTGTGTTTGAATCATTTTGCAACATTAATAAATAATAAAAAAGAGCTTTATAAATTATGAATCGTAATGAAATAAATACAAAAAACAAAAAAAAACACTCATAAGAAACACAGAAACACATTTGATCGGTTTAAAATATGAGCGAAAAAATTTATATATTGTATGAGTGGCTATCTGGTTGGTTGTTAAATGGATTTTTCTTCATTTATTTAATAATACATTTTTAAATAACAATTCTTGATGGTGTGTTGATATAAACATTTAGTTTTTTTTTTTTTTTAACTCATATAAATATTGCTTTGTTTCATTTCATGTTGCTTAAGCTAAGTTCAGATTACGCAAATATTTGACACGAAATATTTCATCTTGTTTCTCCGCAATTTTGGCAACCAAATACAGAGTCGGTTTTATTTAACGTTTTTTGTTTGATTTAACAGCTATCAAATAATGACTGGTAAATCGATTTCGAATATGGCCGGAAATCGATTCTCTTTGTCAAAAAAAAAACAATTATTTTGTAGTCGATTTTTACCAGCCAACTTTATACTGAAATCGATTTGTTAGGCTACGATTAATCGAAAACTCAACCCTGCACAGTAAAAATAAGTTGCAAGAATTGCAAAGCAAAATTTTAAACTTTCTAAAAAAATAAATGTTGGCACAATTTTTTAAAAGATGAAAAAAATCAGTAGAAATACAATTCGAGAAATAATTGTTAATTTTAATGGAAGAACTTTGAGTACTAATTATACAAAATCTATATTCGTTCCCGCAGTGCCGGACATTCATATAAAGCATGTTTCTAATCCTTAATAAAACAAGTCATCCTTTTTTCGAGCCCCTATTCCACCAGAAGAATATGATTATTTCAGTTATATCCGTAGACGACCAATTTCTTTTGCATTCATTCGCCATTTCGATCCCAAGAATACCCTGTTACCAAGACTAGGCTAAGAAGTACAGATAGTGATTGAGTGTAGTTGAGTAGACATTACGACTTCAGATCTTACAAATTCCGTGCCTTAATCTTACAAATTCCGTGTCTTAATCGCGACATCACCACTCAAATTAAAGTCGATAGTCTATATCATCTTCTTGTAGAAAATATTCCAGACTCGGTTCCAGTGTCAGTTCTATATGTAACATTTTATATCACTGCATATTTGGTGTAATGATTAATTTACTTTCTATGTTTTTATAAAATACATGTATTTGAAGGTTACGTTGTTAGAATGATTTGCGGAAGTAGATTAATAATAAATGTATCTATTCTTTTTATTATCTTTTGATCTCCTTCGAATACGACTATTGTATTCAATGTATTATACCCTAAAAATGTTTTATTAAAAGAGTATACTTACTCTCTGGTTTAGTTGTTAAATATATCGACATATAATATATACATATTTAAACGTCTAAGGGTCCTTTAAAACATAACCTAATTTAAGTTTAATTCATTTTTTTTTACTAATTTTACAAATAATAATCGATTAAAAAATCGATTTTGGAGTTCAATTAATCGACTATAAAAATTGATATGAAAATGGTTGATCGAAAAATCGAAAATCGATTATTAACTTTTCATAACATTCACTACTATCAAATGTCGTAAAATATGAGAAGGGAAAAACATTTTAAACGTGTTCATATTAGATGCAAATTATTTTCTCAAAATTATTTGATTAAACACACAACTAACATAAATTTATTTGACATCAATTATTAAATAAATTTAGAGGAAAATCTTACTTTTTTAATTTGGTTTAATGAGTTTATAACAATTTTCGAAAAGAATTTCGTAATATGTTAATGTCTAGGTAATGTTTGTAGCGTTTCTATTTAATGTAAGGCGAAAATTTGTTAATTATTTTAAATGTAAATATTTATAAAATTTATAAAGTAAAATATTTCCATAATAAAGGTAATACGAACTATTATCAATCGATTAATTGCATGATTTAATACGCACATTAATAAAAATTACTTTAAAAAATATATATTAAAAAATTTTTATAAGTAATTAACATTTTTAAACTAGAACAACCCTGTTTCCTTTTTACATCATTTACAAAACAGCCCTGTCTGCAAAATAGCCCTGTCTTTGCAAAACAACCCTGTTTTCTTTGCACGCCACTTCCAGCAGTATAAAAGTATTATTATGGTTGAATAATAAAAAATATTAAAATATTGAAAGTTATTTAAAAAACTATATTTTAATAGATAAAATATAAACTGATGACTTTTGTTTCTTTGTCAATTTATAGCCAGTTTTTCTAATTCGAATCATTTTAGGTTTCTCTCTTTCCTCAGTTATCGTTCGCATCGAGTAATGTCTGTTCACTTTGTTTTTGTTGTATTTTGCTTTTAAAGTATTTTTTTTTTTTTTTTTTTTTCGTAAAAATATTAAAAATTCGACTAAGTTATTTCAATGTAGATATAACCATGCAAATGAAAAATTGTAACAAATAAGAATTAAAAAAAATTGTATTGAGATTTTTCATATCTAAATTGATATTTTAAATAAAATCTTCATTTATCGATCGATATCCAAATGAATAATAAACATACTTGAGGTACAGTGTTGCCAACTCTAATAAACATAAACGCGCAGAAATATTTGAAAAAAAAACAGCGTTAAAAAGGGCTAAATTAAAAACACAGTGGTTTTCAGATAAAATCGAGGTATGCTTGGTGTAAAAGCGCAGAAAAGGTCTAAGATTTAAACCTTTTTTGAAAAGCAGAAAACAAAAATATAAACATTTATATATTTGACATATGCTGCATCTTAAAATATTAATAACAAACTGATTAAATTAAAATACAGGTTATGGAGTTTTTGTTTTCTGAACCTCAATCCAATATTTTTCAGTTCTTTAAATTCATTTCCATTCAAACAATTTTATTTGTTGAAGATAGTTTTTCAAAAATAAGTTTCTTTAAAATTTTTTAAGACTATTTTAAAAATTGACACTGAACTTTTAATGTTGTTTGAAATAAGGAAAAGAAATAATATTCAAACTGTCTGTTTACCCCACTAAAACAATTACTCAAGCAGAAAACGATCGTAATAGGTAAACAAATTTTGTCATATTTGGAAAAACCTAAAAAGGAGCGCGTTTTTTAGTCTCAGGCTAAAAAGTATTTTTCGAAAAGAGTTAAATTGGCACCACTGTTGAGGGAAATTTGCAATGTCCAGGTGGGTAATTTTCTTATTTTTCATTAGAAAATACAATCCGTCAAAATCAAAATAACAAATGACTGATTATGACATTTTCGTTCGTAACATTCGAAATACAAAAAAACAATTTTGTATGAAAATACTTTCGTTTTCGTTTGACTTATCGTTCCATTAATTGTTCGCATAGAAGGATGTCAGAGAAACAAAAATTAGTTTTCGTTCGCTTAGAAGGCGAAAGAAAGCATTTGTTCGACATAGAAAAACAGGCTATTAAAGTTTGCGAACATAAAAACAATTTTTGCAGCTCAAGTCATCGACCGCATCAGCTGTTATTTCCTCTGTTTGATCTTACATTTATTTTGTAAGATCAAACATAAATTCACTCAAAATAGTGGCAAATATTTTATAACTTTTGTTTATAAAATTTTCACACTAGAGGCATTTTTAGTTAAGGCCAAATAGTTTTGTTTGTCCAAAAGCAGCTGTTATTAGTATCTTGTTTGAATCGTAAAAATATTTCGTGTTCACATCACTCAAAACAAATATTTGCAAAAATTGTCAAATACTAGCGTAGTGTGAACTTAGCTTTACTTATACACATGACTTTGATGATGAAATTTTTATATCGAATATGAAAACAAAAATAATAAGGAAAAATATATTACACTTATAAATCAATGAAATGTTTTCATCATTATTTTCATCAAATTTAATAATGAATCATTTATGATCGAATATTTTTTTTATTGGTTTCGAATTATGAAATTATAGGTATTTAATATTTGCGTTAACATTTTTATGAGAATGTTTATTTAATGGGGATTTTTTTTAACTTAATATTTTGTGATTAATTGAAGTGTAAATAATATTTTATATAAAAACTTTTAAAATTAATCACATTCCCATTTCTTTTTTGCAGGAAAATTATACAATTGGGTATAATTGAGGAAGGCAGTTATGAAAAAGATGTACTCTTTTATGTCAACATTGGTGAACCCATTATGGCTCCAGGTAAGCTTATAATTATTCCATATCCTTAGCTTAATATCAAGCACTTTTATAAGTATTTTTTAATATAATAATAAGTTAATCAAACAAGGAAATATAATTTTAAGAAATAAATCCGAAATAGGATAGACAGATACTATTATCAATATTATCTTACCTACATACATACAAACATAACATTATACATACAAGTGTACATATTTTTTTTAACCTGCATAAACATTCATATACAAAACCAACCTTATTTTCTTAACTCAAAAATTCTCATTTTTATTATTTGTATTAAACAAATTGAATTCATCAATATATAATTTATTTATCCCTGAAGTATGCTCCATTTTTTTAGTTAATAAGGCTCCTTAAACATATACCTCTTTCTAACACTATCATTCTCTTTCCCTTTTTATTTCATTACTATTTATTTAGAAGAAAAATTTTAAGCGTATAACAGAAAGAAAAAATATCGGCTTGAGGTTCAATAATAAATGATGCGAATTGAAATAGATTTTATTAAAAGTGCTTGCCCTTTTTTAAGTTTCCTTCTAGTTTTCTTTATATATATATTTTTTTTAGACTCAGAAGTTATGACTATAATTATAAATATGCAAACCAACAACAAATTATAATTATTATAAAATTTTTCTCTCTTCTTTTTTTACTTTTTTTCATTTTTACCTTGGCTATTTTCATTTGTTTTTTCGTTTTTTTTTCTTTCTTTCTTTTTTTTCTCTCTTTAGTATCTACCATGAATTTCAGTAAAAATTAAATTTTTTATTAAACATTCATTTTTATTATTATTACTATCTTGGCGTTAAACATTAAAAAAAAACCCCCGAAAAACACATAAAAGCAAAATTATTACCATAAATGAGATTTTATTGAAAATGTTGTTGTTAAATGCTCTGAAAACATAAAAATTCATGCATACATTTTAATTTCATTTTAATGAAATTTGTTCATTAAAAAGACATTGTGCTAAAGTGATGAAAATGTTAATGGGAAATGTTGGTGAAATTCAGGCGAATATAAAAGAAATACATTTTAGTTTATGCGTTTTTTAAATCAAACGATCAAAGGGGACAAAGAGTGGAACATAAACTCAGTCTGCATCATGATAAGGCAAAGATACATTATGGAGCAATAGTGAACTCTTTTTTGTGACATAATATAAAAATAATTAATCGGGTATGTCATAGAATACAAATTTGTACGAAAGTGAAAATTAAATCGTATTTAGCTTCTACAGAAAAAGAAATCTTCTTTTGTTTTCAATTCACATAAAAATAGTAAAGTGAAATTGATATTTTCACGACATTTAAATGTAAGAAACCTTTAAAAATTGATGTAAACAATCAACGAATATTACTTTTATTAATACCATTTAAAGCATTTTCGTAAATTATCGATAAAAAGACACAAAGTCTAGTTTTGTTAAGTAAACGTAACAAATTTGAAAATTTAATTTAAAATATATTTATATTTTTCAATTCTTCTCTGAAATAATTTTCCATCTTTAATCAATTGGCTCTATTGCACAGTGGTGCAGAATAGAAATTTTTTGGCAATAAATATATAACTTCTAATCGTTTGATTCGATATACATAAAATATCACACAGGCGTATCAGCGTAGTGTGCAATTCTGAATTTGAAGCGGAGCTATATAGGGTATATCTAACATAGAAAATTTTTATTTCTTACAATTTTTATGATTTTTGGATTTAAGTAAAATTTTTGTAAAAAAATAGTTTTTAAGAAAAACTATAAAAATTTGATCTACAATAAAATCATGTTTTGTTAAGATATTTTTATTTTCAGCGCACAATAGTTTTTAAGAAAAACTATAAAAATTTTATCTCCAATAAAATCATGTTTTGTTAAGATATTTTAACAAAATTTTCAGCGCACAATTCCCAAAAAATCGACGAAAATTTCAAAAATGGTTTTTTTTTTAATTTTGCCCACAAAGTCTACATTTATTGTAGGTTTGGAAAAAAACCTTTAGGAAACTTTTTGGAAGACCTAAAAGTTTTCGAATCTGTATTCGGTGTGCAAAACTGTATTTGGTACTTTAGGCTAAATAAATATTTTAATTTAAAATATATTAAATTCGAGGGGGCCTGTACATAGTTCTGTTGAGTGCTTGGGCTTGTTTTTAATTCTAAAGTTATACTAAGACTAATTAAAACCCAGACCTGTCGTGAAAACTGAATTTTCGCGATAACAGAACCCAAAATTTTATTGAAAAATTTGATCTAATTTTTAAAATGAGAATTGTTTTTATTGATATATTTACATTCTAAACAGTTTTAAAGAATTTGAAGATTTTGAGTTGTTTTTTTGGCAAATTATTTTTTAAAATAACAGCTGAATTACGTAGTTCATATAGTGCTGTTGTCGGCTTATCATTTTCCAAAGCCCATATGTTTATCGATGTTATACAATAATCCACTTTAATTTTGTTTGTCTTCATGATCACTATTGTATAAATCCTCCAATTCCATATCTGATAATTCCATTTGCTCCTCATTACTTTTCATATGAAATTCTTCTTGAATCCAGTTGTTTATGTTAGAATTCGTACCACTTTCTGGTGTACGTAAGAACTTTTTAACGAATTTTCTTGCTTTATAATGCAGTAAACCGAAGACTTATGCAACTTGTAATTCACGCAAATTGAATTTGTGGAATCTCCACTTTTAAATTCTTTTTAGATCTCTAATTTTTGAGAAAATGTTGGCTTTAAAATATGTTGAAAATTTTCACAATTAAGACACGAATAAACTGACAAAATTGAAGATCAAAATCATACAAAAAACGGGGATTTCCCTTTTTTGCTTATAGACATTGTAATCAAATTTAAAAAACAGATAAAAGTCGCGAAAATAGAACCCATTTTTCATAAACTGTTGTGATTATAGAACCTGCAATTTTAAAAATTAAGCCGCCGCGATAACTGGGCCGTCGCGATAATGGGTAATAGCGAATACCGAGCTTGAACTGTATCTATGAAGATACCTTGCAGAAAAGTGTTAAATTATTATATATTCTTAAATAAAATTTTATTTTAAAGAGAAAAGAGTGTAAACACCCTTTCGGCAAAAAAAAACACAAAAAATCATAATTTTTTCAATTTTCAAGTTCAAAATCGTTTATTTTTGGACGCAGAAAATATTTATTTATTTATTTATTTTTTATTCTATATAATTTTGTTCTTTGAATAATTGTGTAAAAAATTTACAAAATAGAACCAAAATATTGGGATATATATTGAAAAAAAAAACTGGACCAAGATTTTATAAAATTAAGATAATTGAAATTTCAAATGTAAATAACTTGAACTATAAGAGATAAACAGCACATGCAAGCATGCTTTTCATAGGTCTTATCGATAGCTATAAGAAGATGTAAAAATATTTGAAATCGCATAAGAAACAAAAATTTGGCAAGTGATTAAAATTTGTCTATGTAGCTTATTTTCAGTCCTAATAGCTCCGGTCTTGAAGGGTATGTAGGGTCCTCTTCCCAGACTCAAAATTGTATACTAAGCTCCTACGAAATTTGAAATTTTCTATAAACCCAACTAGTCGATTAGAAGTTACAGATTTATTTCTAAAAAAAAAATTCTATTCTGCCCCACTGTGTAATGTATAGATGCCACATTTTTATAAATATGTTTTTATTTTTATTTTTTATTTTCATATTTATTATAATTAAAATTACAATAAATATTAAAGCTAAAAGCACTAGCAACAATGGCTGTCGTCTTAAAATATAAAAATGTATATTTAATTTTTTTCACATTTGTGAAAACGTATAAAAGCTGAAGAAGCAAAACGAAAACATTACGAATTCCACTCAACGAAAATGTTCACTTTCGAAAAATTAAATGTGAATAATTAAATGTGATAATTAAATTAGTTGAAATTTATTTAGTTGTTGAAAAAAATAAAGATATTGTTAAAGAAAAATATGTCAAGTTTCGCTCCATCTAAGAAAAAAATTAAAAAAAAAAATTATTTTTTAATAACAGATAACATTATATGACGTATCATATTAGCAAAAAAAAAATTACAGTGACTAAAAGAAATTTCAACGCTTACCAATTTCATTTCTAATGTAAATCACGCACATTCAAATATGTATAAGTCTGGTCTTTTTGCGAATCGATCCAAAACTTGTATCTCCATATTTTAAGGTTTTGGATAAGTTTATATAAGTTAGCACTTGTGTTTGGACTTGAGTATGGGATTAATATTATGCTGTAATGCAATGTCTTCAACACCATATTCCCAAAAACTGGTAAATTTTTAGCGCATAGTTCAAGGAAGTTTTGATAGCGCAAAATACTATTGATAAGTACCATCAGACCCACACCTAACTATGAATAACATACCTAAACCATTAAAGAACGTCAACAAAAATCACAGAGAGAGCAAATAAGTAAAACTCATATTGCACAGTGGCTCCAATCGCAAATTTTTTAGTAATAAATCTGTATTTCCTAAACTATTGGCCTGATCAAACAGAAATGTTTAAAAAAATTGTAGAGGAGAACCCAAGATTTCAGAAAAATTGTCTTGCAGTTACCCTGTAATGATACGAGATAAGCTACAGGGTATCAAAGTTGACCAGCTCGAGTATGTAAAAGTTTAAAAAAATTTTAACTTCAACACATCAAGTCCGATTTTAAAGATTTTTATATTTTTATTTTTATTTTTATTTTTATTTTTTTAGAGAAAAGACATGTTCTATCACCTAGAGGAAAACATATTCTATCATCAAGCTATCTCTTACAGTTAAAAAGATATTTACGCTTAAATTTTGAATTTTTGATTTTTTTTCCCCGACTTTATTTTGTTTATCGCGAATAAGTCCTGAGATATATGAAGGGAAAATATGTTAAAAACATTCTATGATTTCGAATATATTCCGAAATAATATGCTGAAAAAATTGTTTGTTTATCTCAATTCGTCTAGCCTTGAAAATTTTTCAAAGTCAGAACCCTGAAATTAGTATGAAAAATTATGATTTTTTAACAAAAATATAGTACAATTCTTTCACTTTTTTCTCAAAGTTTTGTTACTAAAAAAATGTGTTCTTTACATATTGTAAAAGAAAAGACTTCATAAATGGCTAATAAAGAAGTTTTAAACTAATTTAGATTTGTAACCTAGATCCTGCATTGGTTGAAAATGATGAATTTTAGAAAAAAAAATCATGCATATCGATTAAGAAAAAAATGTCACGCGAAATTGTTTCCCAATTTATTGATTCTGTTGAATTAGAAAATATATTTACATCGATTTGGCACTAAACTGCTTCCCGCCCGACCAAAAACTAATGCAGAAGTGCAGATTTTATGGACTTTAAAAGACTTTTTTTAATTGCACAAAAAACATATTTTTACCATATCTTTACTATTATTTCTTAGGTATTATATAAAATAAATATCAATCCTTCATTCCTCAAAAAATCGTTCCAATAGCTTCAACAACCAATTTTTGGGCATTTTTGAAATATTAAAAAAAAAACATTAAAAAATAATACTTTTTCCAGCAAAACTCAGTCTATTTTTCAAAAACTTATAAAACATTTAAAGAATATAAAAATAGACTTATTTACTAATTCGCTGTTATATAACATGTCTATATAGGTTGTTCTGAAAAATATAATATAATGGCCTCAAAACTGAACTCGTGTCAAAAGTCACTAAATTCACTATTTTATAATATTTATACCCTACACCACCATAGGTGGTTGGGGTATTATGCGTTTGTGCTAATGTTTGTAACGCACAAAAAAAAGCCAACCAATGCCTATCTCAAAGTATACCAATCGAATAAGAATTACTTTTTGAGATGATGTAACGATGTCCGTCCCTCCGTCTGGCTGGACGGCTGGCTGTCTATGTAAACCTTGTGCACAAAGTACACATCGCAATTTTAAAGATAATTCAATAGAATTTGGTACGGAGGACTTTCATGATACAGAGACGAAGCCTATGGTTGTGATCGGTCCATTATTTCACCTAGTCCTCATACAAATGTCCCTCTTGGAATAGGGTTTTAACGATCATAAATGCCTTAAATATAACAATACTTTAATGAAATTCGATGTAAGGAAGTTTTTTATAAGTATCAATCTTTGTGCAAAATTTAATGAAAATCGGTCCATAATTGACCTTAGCTCCCATATAAAATCCTCTTCCGAAAATCACTATAACGCGTATGAATCACATACACATATTAGTATCAAGTTTATATTCGACAGAAATAAATTTTATATAATTAGAAATCACAGTGACAAATTTTATGAGGACCGCTCCACAAGTTTCCGTGGCTCCCATATTAGCCCACTTTCGGGCATAAATGCATCAATAAATTCATATAAATGTTGGTATTCATATAAATGTTATTCTGTATTCGTATATTTTATTTTACACTTAGTAAAAGTATCGGTCCATAGTTGTCCACATGTCTAATAAAAGACCCCTCCACAAATTTTGATGGACATGCACAATGGTGTGGGTTATCATATGGTCGGGCTTGACCGACTATATTTCTTAATTATTTATTATGTACTTCCATATGCGCGTATACGTAACACACAATTATACTGGGGCGTGTTGTTTGTGTAAGGAGATAATATTAGTAATAATCGTTTAAATTTATTAAATATGGAATATTTTTGAAAAATTTTCAAAAATTGCTCGTTAAAGCTTTTTGAATGATTTTAGGAGGAATAAAAGGCTGATACGTATTCTATGCTGTGTAAAAAAAGTCTTTTGAAAAGTTGACTTTTTTTATGAAATCTGCTTTCCTGCATTCGTTTTAACCGGGCGAGAAGTCGTTTAGTGTCAAATCGGTCTGAATATATTTCATAATTAAAAAAAACACCAATAAATTAAAAAAATCGCATGACATTTTTTTTTTTTTTTTTATTATCGATAAACATGAATTTTTTTTCTAAAACAATGCTGGATGTATTATGGAAATCTAAATCAATTTAAAATTTTTTCATTAACCATTTTTGAAGCCTTGTCTTTTGATATATGTAAAGAATTTTTTTAACAAAAAAAGTGAAAGAATTGTACCATATTTTTATAAAAAAAAAAATCTATTTTTCATAATTTCAGAGTGTTATGTTTAAACATTTTGCACGGTTAGACGAATTAAGGTAATCAAAAAATTTTTCAATATATTATTTCGAAATGTATTAGAAATTTCAGAAATTTCATACCCCAGGTCTTATTCCCGAAAAACAAAATAAAGTCGAGGCAAAAAATCAAAAATTCAAAATTCAAGCGTAAATATCTTTTTATCTGTAACTTCCATAGTGTCTACATTAGACCATTCTTTTATCAAAAAAAAACGTCAAACTTAACGCGAATTTGTAGAAGATGGCAACAGTTGCACGAAAACAGCAATATGCCGTATTCATTATTATTTTTTATATATGCAGTTTGGCAACTATTGCAACCAAAATAATAATCAGCTGTTTAACTAAGGTTACCTTGTATATATTTGCACTGATTATGACGTTTGTCTTGATAAAAATTTGCCTAATGTAGACACTAGGTTAGGTGACTAAGCAAAGTTTTTCTTTATCCTGCCAAGCACTTTACAGAAATATAAATAAGTTTTTTAAAACTTTTACATACTCGAGGTGGTCAATTTTGATCACAGGGTGATTTTAAGATTACTTTTCTAATAGCTTACGACTTTTTCTACAACATTTCTATACATTTTAATTCGGTGAACATAGTACGAGTAGCTTAGGAGATACAAATTCATTAACAAAATTTTCGCGACCCACTGTGCTGGAAATTTTAAAGCGACAACCAAAAAATTCAAATTTTAACATTCTTTCTTTGTACCAATCAATAGTTTATTTATTTTTTTTTTTTATTATTTTAAATTTATTCATGCTAAATTCTTATAAATATAATGTCAAACGATGTAAATCAAGTCGTCTGTCAATTGAAATTAAAAAAAAATACCCACAATTAACTAACATTTCCTTTTGATAAAAAAAAATAGAAAACACTTATCACAATGTCTTTAAGTACAAAATTTTGAAAAAAGTTAATTAAATTTAGTTTTATTAGTACCCCATCATTTTTAACAAAACACATACAAATCCTTTTTATAAAAATGTCTAAATCATTTAAACACAATAACTTATAAAATTAAGAAAAAAAAATATAAATTTCAACTACAATTATTTTCTATAGTTGAATATAAATATTCGAAGAAAAAAAGAAAAATAGTGAACAAAAAAGTGCAACTAAATGGAATTTGTGTTGATTGAAATAATTAGTTTTCTTTTTAGTATTTTTTGGTTAATTTTTGTATTATTTAGCAAATTAGTTTAGTTTTTATTTTTTTAATTTTCCAAATAAAAAAATATTTCTTTGTTATTTTATTTTGTTTTTTTTTAATATTTTCTTTAATATTTTTTTTAATTCATTACTCGTTTTTTATTAGTTAATATGTTTATTGTACATTTTTCTTTAAATTTCCTTTTGAGTTTTTAAAACAGCAAATTAGTTTTAATTTCTAACACATTCCACAAAAGTTCCACGCCACAAAAAAACAAAAACAAAAAAAACAACATATTTTTAGTAATAAATTACAAATGTTGTGAGAACAAAAAAAAAACAAATAGCCGCCTTAGTTTATAGTCAAATCTAATGGATCGTATGAAATCATGTAGTTTTTAGTATTGTTTATTATTTCTGTTTACATATAGTACTTTTTTATAAAAAAAATTTTATTTAATTATTTTTTAATTTTATTGGTTTTTATTAGTTTTTTTAATATTGATGTGATTGTATATGTTATTTAAGCAAAATCAAAGCAAAAAAAGTAAACTTAGTTATATATGTGTGTGGTTTTATTAACACCTTGTCTTTTTTACCCCAAACAAAAAAATAATTAACACTAAATATATTATTCCTTGTTGATCTTTTGTCCCCTACCCCTTAAAGTGCTTAGCGTAAATAGAGCAATAATAATTTTTCTTAAAGTAGACCCCTTAGGATAGGTAAACCAAAGTGAAGAATATTGATTTATTATTATTTTTTTATATATATAAAAAAGTTCATCATGGTGTCTTTAAGAAATTTATTGAATTTATTTTTTTTTTTTTATTCTTAAATCAATACTTTCTTTTGGTTTACTTACCTTTTATATTTAGTTGAGTAGTTTAGATGAAGTAAATAAAATAAAATTTTAATTCCTTTCTTTAAGCTTCCTAGTAAATAATCCCTTTGTAATAAGTTCAAATTTACTTTTAAATAATTAAAACTAAAAATATGACTACCCAACATTTTTTCGTTGAAATAATCCCAAATCATACCATAATTTTGCTTTCTTCACTCATTATCCTTTCACATATTTCATTCATTCCTTTAGCATTTAGTTTTTCTTTCACAAAATTTTTAATACTCTTTTATTGGAGAAAAATTGCAAATACTGATTTTATTTAAAAGTCAAATGTTAGTGAAATATATTTTAGATTTGTTTTTGAAATGGAAATTGCATGGTTGCTTTTGTTCACAATAATATTAAATAATACTGGTCGGCAAAAAAAAATCATCCCTTAAACACGAATAGGTGGACTATATGGAATTTGATGTGCTATATACGAATCTGCTTTAAATTTTTTATTTTTTTCTTCTATCAAGTCTGTATTTTTTTATGGCGTGTCTCATATTTCGCCCATGGTATATTTCACCATAACTCAAGAATGTTGTGTACGATTTATATAAATGATGAACACAGAAAAAAAAATAAAAATTTATTTTAATTACAAAATTGTTTACTACAATTAATATTGATGATTTTACTGCAGTCATCAAAACGATAATATTAATTAAATGGATTTAATTGATTTTTTTCTAAAATTTCTATCAAAATATTTATTAAATTAATTACTATTATGATTAATTTACTATCACCATATACCCACAAATTGCTGGAGTCCTATTTATCTGACCATTTATTTAGAGTAAAGTATAACGAATTTGTGACAGAAGAATTTGAAATAAAAGCAGGTGTTCCACAGGAAAGTGTTTTTGGACCTACCTTGTATTTAATTTACATTTCTGAATTACCAGATGTGATGATCTGACAGATAAATCTGACTGTATCTACGTTTTCTGATGATACGAAAACCCGCACATAGCATTTAGCCAACTTGATATTTACATCCGACGTGTGGAGACATACTTGAAAATCTGAATTGAAAAGTAATCATGTTACATTCACCCTCAGAAGAAGAAATTGTCCTCCTGTTACACTTAATGATATAAGTATACCCCATTCAGATCACGTCACATATCTTGGCATTCATTTAGATAGGCGACTAACTTGGCGTCGTCATATAAAAAAAATCTTCTAGCATTCACTGGCTAATAAACAGCCAATCAAAACTAAGCCTTGACATTTTAAAACCAATTTGGACATTATGGGGAACAGCCAATAATACGAGTATCGGTATTATACAGAGGGCCCAATCAAAATTCTTCGAACCATCACGGGTGCACCATGGTATATAAGAAATGAAAATATCCATAGAGACTTAGATGTTCCATTGATAAAAGACGAGTTTAAAAATCACAGTGAAAAATACATTATAAAACTGCAGACTCACCCCAACCCTCTTGCAAAACTTCTTCCTGAAGTTCAATTGAATTCAAGGCTTTTTAGAGACGATTTTCCACCACGTTACTAAGAGGACTAATTATTCACTTAGCTTTCTCTCGTTAGAGATAAATTAGTGTTTAGTTTTAAGATTTATATACATATTGTGAGGCCTTAAAAAAGGCAGATTCAATATATATATTTTTTATATTTATATATATATATTTTTATATTTATTATTTATATATATATATATATATATATATATATATATATATATATATATATATATTATATATTATATGGTAATATTTCGGATTATTGTAGATATTTCTATCATATCTAGAAGATAATGTCAACATCAAGCTAAACTTTCTCTTTTAATAACGCTGTCTTAGAGGACCTACTTTAGCAAATTTTTGAATAAATAATTCCGTGTAATTATGCATTATTAGTACCTTAATAATTTTCAAAAATAATTTTCATTAAATAATCTTTTATTCATCTCATAGATTGTAAATTTGCAACTATATTAATTAATATTATTTAAAAATACAAAATGTGTAATCACAAATACATATATTTAAATTTTTTGAGTTTATTGTAGCAAATCCAGTCTTCTTATAAAGGCATCCCTTTTGACAGGATGTTTCAATAAGAAGGACTTCAAAATCATCTACAAGATTCCTTTACAATCTATGAGATGAATAAAAGATTATTTAATGATAATATTACTTTGAAAATTACCAAGATACCAATAATGCATAATTACACGAAATTATTTATTCAAAAATTTGCTAAAGTAGGTCATCTAAGACAGAGTTATTAAATTATTAAAAGAGAAAGTTTAGCTTGATGTTGACGTTATCTTCTAGATATGGTAGAAATATCTACAATAATCCGAAATATTACCAACACATTTTACCAAACATTCAAAGCCATTACTTACCATATAAGAACAATAGTTCTTTGATTTGTGTAATGTCCAATTAGGTTAAAACAGCCAGACAAAGTACATAGAAAGTCGGATTTAGTTAACATTTTATATGAACATGATTTTATGCAGAGAATACAACCAGAAGTTTATGTGAGAAACACTTCGAACTAAATTTTCAAAAAAATTACTCATTTTTTTCAAAATACAAAAACAAAATTATATATGACTACATGTATCTTTTTGTTGCATGAATTAGATTTTTGACATTAGAATCAAGTTTTTCTTTCTCTCACATAAATATCTAGTTATTAATCTATAATTTTATGTTTGTTTTTCTTTCCAAAATGTTTTTATTTTTATTTGAATTTTGCAAAAACATGACAAGTTTTTCCTATTCCCTTTTTTAAATTTATAAGTTGTTAAAAAATTAATTATATAAATTAATAATTTTATTAAATTCAAATTTGAAGCTAAATAACAAATTTATTAAAAAATTATATTTAATAATTTTTCTTGTGAATGAAAAGATGCGCACTAAAAATGTCTTCAAGACACCCTAACATCATTTCTTTTATATGTTTAATATTTTGGGAGTTATTTAGAAATTAGTGTTATCCTGCAAAATTTAAGATTTTGTCCTTAAAAGTTCTTTTAAAAAGAGTGAAAACGCAAAAAATATTTCTGTTTTTTTATCCTTAACATATGAATAAAATAAGCTATATATCATCAAAATTAATGCACAATTCTTTATTTTATTTACAATTAAGTGGAAATACATTGGTGGGCAAAAAAAATTTTTCTCTTTTTCTTCTTTAAACAAAAGTAGGTGGAATAGATGAAATTTTACAAGCTACATAATAATCTCCTTTCACATTTTTCATGTGCATGATATGATCACCTTATTCAGCGGTCACACTTGTATATATAAATAAAACACCTAGAGATGTCGATTAAAATTTTCTAAAGATTGTCTTAACATTATTTTTTATTCACTCAATATTTTCGGAGAGCAAAATTCTTCAAATTTTTCATGAAAATTATATATAAAATTATATACAGATTCTTATTTAGCACGTGAAATTCCATCTATTTTTATTTAAAGACGAAAATAATTTTTCTTTCCTCTATAGTTTATAGGTATATATGTTTCTTTTCACTCAGTTGTGAATAAAATCAATATTTATGCAACAGTATTTTGTTGATATATAGTTTATTTATTTAAAAGCAACACATTTTTGTCGGTTTCATTTCTTAAAAGAAATTTTCAGAAAAAAAATTCTTCGATTTTGCAATTGTTTTTCCGATACTAATTTCTCAATAATTCCAAAACTCTGGGCAGTTAAAACAATAATGTCAAGGTGTCTTAAATATAATTTTTGTCTGCATTTTTTGGTGTTTTAATTGTCTAAATTGTCTAAACAATCCGTTCTCGAGTTATCGTAAAATATAATTGTGTAATCGTCTCAATAAAGGGGATATATAAGACATGTCCATAAAGAAACAAATCACAACCTCGCAGAAAGCAGATTTACGTTAAGTGGGTCAAATTCCACCTAGCCACATTTTTTTTTTTTTTTTATGGACGAAATTTTTTTCTTGCCGACCAGTTAAACTGTTTTTTGATATTGGCTGTAATAATTTTATGATTGAAATTTTCTTTATAAAAAAATTTTTATTCATTCTATTAGAAGTTTAAAATATATGAAAAATAAATCAAATCTGTCTAATCATTTGTATAAAGAAATAATGATTATAAAAGCACAAATAATAATGGATCACTTAATCGAATATTTTACTAAGAATTTTGCTATTGAAAATAAGCAAAATTGGTCTACAAAAGGCTGAGTTGTAAGCTATATACCTCATGCCTTTATAAAAATTGCTTTTAAGGTATGCTTTAAATTTTAATTTCGAATAAATTTTTGGAATGCAAGAATGGAAAAAAAGAAGCAAAAAAAATTTTTTTCCGGCATCACATGAATCGATTTTGTGCGGCCTTCCTAAAATTCATACTGAAGACAGATTTCAGTTTATTACAAAAAATTTACCCCCATTTTCACAAACAATTTTTAAATTTAAAATTCTTTTTAAAATAAATTGTTCATACAAATTTTGTCTCTAAAATGTATTCTAAAATGAAAATTGATTTGGAATACTGACGTTAAATTCTAAATTATTATTTTATAGCCAAAATTGTCTGTCATTATTTCTAAACAAAAAAAACAATCCATTATCGAAACCATTCCATTTTCTATTCATTAAATTTTTATCAAAACACTAGACCTTTTACCAAAATAAATTCTCATACCTAAATAAGGACTTCGCGTGAGAAAATCAGTGCCTACTTTAAGGCTTATAACTTTTGCTGTAAGTAAACAAACAAAATTAGTACCGTTAACTTGTTTATATTTGGAATTATTCTCTATAACTGTGTGCTGAATTTTGTTGTAATAGTATAATTAGTTTTTCCTAACAAAATTCATTCAAACACATAATTTAAATTTATTACCAAAACACATGCCGACCATATAAAACAATTACTGGGAATATAGGTGAGTTGAGACATACAGTTTCTTGAGTCACAAAAAAATGTAAAGAGTTGACGGTCACTGAATTGAGCTCTGAAGTCGAAGAAAAAGTTAAATTACAGACTGTAGAATTGCATTCAAAATTATACATATTTTAAAGGAAAATCTCTACAATTCTGGATGGAATGCGCCTCAATTATTAAATTGCTCAGTATCTTTTATAAAAGCTAGCCTGAAGACCTACAAAGTATAAAAAAAGTTCCTAAGAGGAAGGCTAGAAAAAAATATGGAGACAAAGGACAGCATGAAAATTATTGACATATAGAAGATAATATAAAGTAATTACTTTTTACAACATCCTGGACAAGAACTTCATACAGATATTATGAGAAATGTATTATCGTGCAAAAAAAATCAAAATTGTCGTACAAATTTTTGCTCTGGCAAGTCATTTGTACGTGCGGGAAAAAAAGTACTTTATTCATAAAAAAAAATGTCTCTTTTAACACGAGAAATAAAAGCAACTGAGTGCTCTCGGAAATGATTCCTTTCTATCATTAGAAGGCACAACAAATTGTTATTTTTCTAGCCTAATATCGCATCTCATCATTACAAAAAAAAAAAGTAGCTAAGTGGTATTAAAGTAATAACTCAATTCATTGAAATGTATTGGGTTATAGAAAAAAAGTATTTAAAGAATACTTAAAGCTGAGTAAAAAATAATATAGGTTTTAGAAAGGAATGAACCAATTCCAACAAAAGAAGTAACCGAAAACACAATAAAGCTCTTATGGAGGGTATTCCAGAAAATAATATATATTTTATTAAAAGCAAATAAAAAATTAATCTTTCTTTTAAATTTAAAACTTGAATATTACAGACTTTAACAAAATCAAAATTTTAAATAGATTGACCTATTGATTTAATTTTTATAAGCTAAATGTATGCACAGAATTTTTTCGTGCGCAGTCCTTAGTTTTAAAATATAGAACAAACCCTAGAATTTTTTGAATTTTGTTTAGTTAATGTAAGATAATTTCCCTCTTAATCTAAGGAAAACATTAACAATTCATTTAATATTAAGTAATACCATCATCTTATATTTTACTAAAATCATTACAATTACTTTTACTTTATTTTATTCAAATTCCTCAATCAACATAAAAAAAAATATTCCCATTTTATTTTTTTATCCTTCAACAGATAATAGATCTAATAAAAAGGATGCATTTGTATTTTTTAACAAATTTTTGGGTACGTAAACATCAGTCGATATCTTTTATAAAATATAAAAAAAGAAATCAAGCAATAAATCTAATAATTCAAATATGTGAATACTTTACTTACTCTCTGTCTAAATACTTTTTTTGGTATCTTTTACAAACTTAAACTCTCTTATAAGTTTTATATTACTCTTTTAATTCAGTGTCGTCAATTTGTCCTAAAATATTTTACTTTTTTTTTAAATGTTTCTATTACTACTACATAAATACTACTTAGTTAAATGTTTTATATTTATTTATTTTTCTTATGTATTTCTATAAAAAAAATCATTAATTTTAATATTTAATGGTGTTTAATTGTTTTCTTAAAATGTTTTTCTTAATTATTTATTAAAAAAATTTATTTTTATAAAACTTAATATTTATTAAATACTAAAAATGCTGCAAAGTTTAATTACAATTAAATTACTTTTATAGATAAATATACTGAAAAATAATATACGTATATTATTGTTTTTGTCGTCTATTGCTTCATCCATATTTACATATTTAAACATAAAAGAAACAAGATCCTATATAACAACCCATTTGTTGGTAAAGAATTTTTTAGTTAAGGTAACCAAATTTTCATTCAAATAAATGAAGTTTTGCTGCCATAACTAAAAAACTATAAAAATTGTTGTATTGAATCTGTTTTTCTGTGTTGAATATGTTTAACAAATATTTTAAATTTGTATTACATACTTATACTCTAATGTTGTCCTGTAATACTTATTTTGGTTGGTAACTGGACTATTTATAAAAAAAAATACTCTTATTGGCTTAATATATATTAATATAATTTTTGAATAGAATTTATGTGTTGTCTATATTCGAAAATAAATTTATTTTTTTATTAAAAAGCAAAAAAATCGATGTTTACAAAAATATAAATGAAATATACTCATTTTTTTTTTTTTTTTTATTACAATTTTTACGTTTTCATTGTTTTTATGTCTAATAGAAGGAGACAATCTGAGAGAAAATGCTTAATATTGAATTCTTTTATTTAAAATAATCATAAGTAAATTTAGAAAGACAAAACTGTACAGAAAACTGAACTAGAAATGAACTACAACCGGACCTAGAACTGAAGTAGAACTGAACTAGAATTAGAGCTGAACTAGAACTGAACTAGGACTGAAGTAGAACTGAACTGGAACAGAACTATAACTGAACTAGAACTGAACCTAGAACTGAACTAGAAGTGAACTAGAACTGAACTAGAACTGAACTGGAACTGAACTAGAAATGAACTAGAACTGAACTAGAACTGAATTAGAACTGAACTAGAACTGAACTAGAACTGAACTAGAACTGAGCTAGAACTGAACTAGAACTGAACTAAAACTGAAGTAGAACTGAACTATAACTGAACTAAAACTGAAGTAGAACTGAACTATAATTAAAGTAGAACTGAACTAGAACTGAACTATAACTGAACTAGAACTGAAATAGAACTGAATTAGAACTGAATTAGAACTAAACCAAAACTGAACTAGAACTGAACTAAAACTGAAGTAGAACTGAACTAGAAATGAACCTAGAACTGCAACAAAATTCTAACATAAATGATCTGTTTAATAATTTTAAAGACAAATTCAATGAAATTTAAAAAAATTTAAATAAAAAATAAAATACGTTTAAAAAAGATATTCAAATCCGAGAATTTGATCTAAGGGATAAACTTAAAAAAAAAAAAATGGCGAAATAATCGTAATAACGAAAGATATGAAAAATAATATAAAATATTTAGAAATATATTAAATAAAAAAATTAATTTTGAAAAAAACAATTACTATAAAACTAATTTTTTTAAAAATAGATATAATACGCGTGCAACGTGGCAATTAATAAATCAAATTATTGGCAAAAGAACAACAAATATAGACTCTTTTATAATAAAAAATTTTTATTATAAAATTTATATTATTAAAAGAATATCTGATATCACAAATAAATTTTCGTTAAATTTACATAAAACATAAAAACAATAAATAATCCTGATGATTCGATGGCAAATACAATATACGTTGAGTATACTAATGAAGAGGAAATTTTCAATATTCTAAAAAATATTAACAGCAGAAATGCAAACAAATGAAAGATTTTTAGCACCATTTAACACTAAATTAATAAATTGCAGTTTGGAACAAGCCATTGTGTCAAATATGCTGAAAACCTCAATAGTTAGGCCAATATATAAGAGTGGTAATACATCAGATTATAATAATTATAGGCCAATTGCTATTCTTTCTGTTATAGACAAAATTCTTGAAGAAGTAATAGAAGAATTACAAACTTTCTCAAAAAATATAAAATCATTAACAAAAATCAATTTGGTTTCCAAAAAGGCAAAAATATGAACCAACTTTTAGAAAACTTCTTAAACTATGTCAACGGAAGTTTAAGTAAACATATGTATTTTATAGTACTATTCATCGACTTTAGCAAAGCATTGAATACTCTTTCCCACAATAAATTATTAGAAATACTCAAAAAAAAAAAAAAAATGGTAACAGAGCTAATATATTAAAATGGTTCAAAAGCTACTTGGAATGCAGAAACTATTGTGTAAAAATTAACAGCAAATTGAGTATAAAACAGAAACTAAAACTAAACTTGGACCACTATTGTACTCGTATATATGCAAATGGAATGATGAAATGTATGAAAGATTGTAAAACTTTCGCATATGCTGATGATACCGCCATAATAGTTACCGATAATAACATAATAAACTCCCAAAATAGAATTCAGAAACATCTAAATACTGCTACAAAATGGTATTATGATAACGGCTATATGCTAATACGACTAAAATCATGCATATTAAACCCACGCATATCGCAGAATACAATATAGAAAAAAAATTCCACAACACAGAATGTCTGCACTAGACGTTAATAATAACACCAACAATAATGACTCATGCTCAACAATTTTAGAAATGGTCACCTCGTACAAATATTTGGGAGTAATCATAGACAGCAAATTTAAATGGAAAAATCATAAAAAAGTCTACAAAAGAAAGAAAAAACGTCTTATATAATGTACCACTTAAGTAACTGCGCCACATAGTGTAATTGTCCTTAGCTGAATCGTACATAATACATAGTATAACAGCATGGGGAAATGTCAAATATAAAAGCACATTATAAAAAACACAAAATAGCCTATTAGAAATACTTTTGAAAAAATATCAGCACCACAGTAGAGATAACTTCAACAGCCCATCAAATTCCACCAACATGTATAACACAAACAGTCTTACCAAAAAATTAAATGTGCTAAATTTTAAAAACATATATAATTAAACGATTATAAAATAATTTGATAACGACACCAGATTTTTACATCCAATCGACGACAATCATAACACAAGGATAAAATCGCATGAAAGATACAAAATAGAACGTTTTTCGAATGAATACGGTCGTAATACACTTTTCGTCACGCTGCCTACAATTTTAAATAAAATACCAACCAACTAATATTCTAAATAATACAAATTCCCATAAAAAGTTTAAAGAAATAAAAAAAACACCTCATAAATTTCCAATGAATTGACGTCGAAATTAAATACAAAGAAAAAAGTTTTTATTATTATTTCCTGTAGACAAGCTGAATAGCTTTACGGGGACTGCATTATAAAAAATTTTCCCCCAAAAAAAAATATGAAATAAATAAACAAATAAAAATTGAAAGCAAATAAAATACATAAATATATATATGTGAAAACTTTTGAAGATGATGGATGAATTAACCAGCTCTGCATGCGAGTGATGAAGACATCGAAATATACACAATTAATTAAATTATACATTTGATATAAAGATTTATTAAATTGATAATTTACAGTGTATTTAATTTATGAATTGTTTTATCTTAACTTAATAATAATAAAACTTAATAAAAAAAATAATAATAATAATAAAAAAAACTAGAACTGAACTAGAAATGAAACTAGAACTGAACTAGAACTGAACTAGAACTGAATTAGAACTAAACCAAAACTGAACTAGAAATGGACCTAGAACTGAACTAGAACTAGAACTGAATTAGAACTAAACTAAAACTGAACTAGAACTGAATTATAACTGAACTAGGACTGAAGTAGAACTGAACTAGAACTGAACTAAAACTAAACTAGAACTGAATTAGTGCTGAACCTAGAACCTAGTTAATTAATTAAAAATGCAACTATCAGAAATCGACCTTCTAATCTGTAAAAAAAAATAAACACGATTAAAGCAAAATTTAAAAGATTGTCTTCTTTTTCTCCTATAAAAAATTAAATATCTAAATTCTTCAACATAATTCTTTTTTCACATCTCGTTCTTCATCTCTTATCCTGTATTATTTTTCTTGTCATATAAATACAAAATTTTTTGCTGCCAATTTAAATCTATTAATTTCAAACTGTGTTGCTAATTAATTTAATAAATCTCTTACTAAATTTTGTTAACTAATTATATTGTGTATAAATATTTTTGAACACAATACTTACCTACACACTAATTCCTTTTTACTTTTGTATATAAAAACATATTTATTACTTACTGTTTTTGTATGTATTTGTATGTAGATATTTAAGCTAAAATTAATTTAGAAAAAAAAAATTAATCCATATTTTGTGTATTTATTTTTTTTGCAATTTTTCACAGGCAAACGTAGTGAGTTTCACCACAAAAAAACAAAATGCAACGCACTTACCAATAAATAAAGAGCTTAAGTTTAAAGAAAAAAAAGAATAATAATTATAATTTTTTTTTAACATTTTTTGTATTTTTTTAATGCGTTTCTTTTTTTTATTTTGTAATTTTCACTTTAACACTTTTTAATTTTAAATATGTTTGATTTGATTTGTTTAATTTCTTGTCTGTAGTTAATTTCCTTTTTGTGAAAACAAAAGCACAAAAAACACATACTTTTTTTTCAAAACGTGAAAAAAAATTACCAAAATTCCTTGCGCTTTTTTGACATTTTCTTTTAACCAATCCAACAACAAACTGAAAAAGTTCCCTTTTTAATTAAACGAATGAAGGAAATCTATTATTTTATTAAAGATTTTTTATTAAAATTGTTGATATTCTATTATTGAAAATTGTTTAATTTTTGAGCAAAATTTAAATTTTTAAATTAGAATTTAATTTTTAAACTGAAATTTATTTGAAATAAAATATATCTCAAAAAAAAAAAAAAAACATGGAACCTTTTCGGATTCTACATGCTTCCTGACTGTGAGCTTAATTAACAACTAATGGATTTTAATGTGATGATTTTCGCGTGAACAATAAATTCAGTTTATTCGTGTTGAATTATCTCGAGGCTAAAAAAACTTAACTGCAATTTCATCTTTATGGAAAATATGCATCATTATGACATGCAATTTCAAAGGCTAAAAGCAACTATAACAATCAACTTAGTTGAGAAAATATCAACTTGCATCTTATGGATTGATAATGGCTAATTTGCTATAAAATGCTAAATATATTTAAATACTACGAAAATCATAATTATTACATTTCAGATTACATTAAAAATCGTATAAACAACATGGCTTTACACACATACAAGATTCGTTTATATTTTCATCATTCTCAACCCTTTAAATTGTTGGAAAATTTTTAACTCTAGTTAACTCATATGAATTTCTTTTAAAACTAAAAAAAAAAAAAAATACTAAATGCTGCTATTACTGCCTGTCCCACGATGTCGAACGAAAAATTCGTTTCGACTAATTGTATGGGACACAACAGAAAAAATTTAAATTTGTTGTTTGTTTGTTGTTTTCCATATAAACTATAGAAATGTATTTTTCTTTCGACTTGGTGGAACAGGCAGTTAATTTCTCTGAAGTTTGCTTGTAACCTTTATGCTCCTATTTAATGACACTTTTACTTTTAGCAATGCAATTATTCGAACTATTTAGTATTGTTTTTATAATCTTTAATTTAGATTAAAAGTTGATAATGATAAATTCATATAGGTACACCATTTTATCAGAACATTTCCTTATGAAGTATATTTTTTTATCAGTCCTTATAAGTAGAGTCAATTTAGCGATATCTTTATATCCTTCTATTCATTGAAATATAATTGCCGAAGATCCCAATTAACACTTGTAAAAAAATGATATATTATCATGTCTAGAATTTCCTTATTCAAAATTCTATATAGACATAAATTATGGACCTAGTTCTTTCGCAAATCAAATAATAATAATAATAATAATTTTTTTCTACTAACGAAATCAGTTAATAAACGATTTTAAATAATTCTGTAACTTATGATCCGTTAAAGATATCTCAACAAAATTTGACATGGCCAGAGCTGAAGTATTTTCTAGTTTATTTGGAGAATCAGAGTGCTCTAGCTGGACAATATTGGATCTCCAAATTTGGTCACCCCGTGTATGTATTTTTTTTTTTTTTTAAATAGTCAAAAATTCATTTATGATTTTGTTTTAAAGAAACTTTAAACATAGATATTCCTTTTAAATTTCTATAAAAAATAAGCTGACACGTCTAGGTTATCTCTATTAGTCCTGATTTTTTTTTAATATCCACTAGATAATATTGCTGTAAGAATCATATAAGTATATGGATCCGTTAAAAATTTATAATAGTCTGAAGTTTAAACTTTCTAAAAAAAGTCCATATTTTTGGGCTTTTTTCAAGAAAGGTGTAATTTTTTCACTTATAAAATTTATTTTTTGTTCCAGCCTAAATAATTTGTTTAATAACTTCAATAAAAATTTTAACGTAAATGCGTGTAAACACCCGAAGGCGCTTGAGGCAAGGGTCTCCTCACAAACCCTATCCAAATTTTGTCAATTTCCCATAATTTTTTTAAATTGAAAAATTCTAAAATTCTCAGAACGCAAAGCTGAGATCGAAAGAAATATGTTAATTAAATACCTCTATAGGTTGAAAAAACAAACAAAAAGTATTTTCTGACGAATGACTTTTATAACGACACAGCTTTATATATAAGTGTTTTGAGTATTATGGTAAATAAAACGAAATTAAATTCGGTCAAATTTCTCGAAACACTTAATATTAAGATTTGAAGCATTTATTTTTAAGAAAAATATTAAAATTTAAATGAAAATAAAATTTAAACGAACAAAGATATCCCATTGAAATTTTGACTTTTTCTAAAATCATGGATATAAAAAACTCCCTCCTTTTTGAACCAAAATACCCAAAATCTCTGTTAACTAAAAAAGATAACCTATACATTTAGGGATTTATAAGGACTATATATGTTTAAACATTTTTTTACAACAAAATCATAAATGAATTTTTTAAAATTAAAAAAATACATACAGGAAAAGGCCAACTTTGGAGGTTCACCCACTAGTCCCCTGACCCACTAGAGGATTGTGTTCCTCCAAATCAAATCGAAAACACCTCAGTTCTGGCCATGCCAAATATTGTTCGGATATCTTTAACGGATCACAAGTTATAGAATTATTTCCAAAAAAATAACGTTTTGGAATAACTGTGCAGCCGAGATTTGGAGATTTCCCAAAAAAGAACATTATATTCAGAATGAAATTTATAACCTATTAATAAAAGCGGGTTGCTTGGCTGAAAGCTAATTATATATTATATATGTGTTCAAGTGGTAAAGATATGGCTACTTTTCTTTCAATAAGTCATCTATCAAATGCATGATTTTCTCCCTTGCAGGAGATTTTGGTGTTTTTGAATCAAAAATGTGTAAATTTATTTAGTTATATAAAATATATATTGTAGTGAAAATCAGAATGCAGAAAAGACTTATTCAGATCAATTTTCATTGCTTTCCGATCTTTTCAAATAAAATTACATTGTTTTTTACACAAAAAAAAATATGTTCTCTCAATTACTTTTTTAATTGTGTCAATTATTTAATTTATCAAAACTCAAATTTTCTATTTTTTTTTTTACTAAAAATAAAAGAATTTATCGGCTTTCAATTATTTTTTCTTATTTCATCAATTAATAAATTAATCAAATACAAATAAAAATAAGTGATAATTTGAATAATTTAATGTACAATTTTTTTCAAAGGTTGAATTTGAATTAATAAAATAATTGGATATTTATGATTTGTAATTGAAATTGGATTTAAAATTTTTCTATGTAAAATTTTAATTTAATTTGTTAGAATACTTTGATTAAATTTTGAAAAATAATTTAATTGAAACTTTTTCGAAAATATTCTTTTCTGTGTATGCTTCGTAAATTATAAACCTTTACATAGAAAAAGTTACGTTTTATGATTATGTTTTTTTACGATTACAACATATACAGAAAAGAAAAATTTCAACTAAATTATTAATCAGAATTTTAAAATGATTTCAAATGTTTTTATAATTAAATAAATTAGTCAAAATCAAAGTATTCTAAAAAATTAAATTAAAATTTTACATAAAAAAAATTTAAATCCAATTTCAATTACAAATCATAAATATTCAATTATTTTATTAATTCAATTTCAACCTTTGAAAAAAAATTTTACATTAAATTATTAAAATTATCTCTTATTTTTATTTATATTTGATTAATTCATTAATTCATAAAATAATAAAAAATAATTGTAATAATAATAATTCTTTTATTTTTAGTAAAAAGAAAAATAGAAAATTTGAATCTTGGTAAATTGAATAATTGACACAATTAAAAAAGTAATTGAGAGAACATATTTTCCCGTGTATATTTAGAATTTTACATATCTAAATAAATTTACACATTTTTGATTAAAAAACACAAAAATCTCCTAAAATTGTTTTTTAATACTATTTTTTTCAAATATTCTCTTATGTAATTTACTGTTATCAATTTCTTGTATAGCAAAAATTTTTCTAAATCCTTAGTTCAGAATTTATAAAAAAAAAATGAACTATAAAAACACAAATTTTAAAATTCCAGTATAACTAAAGATAACTTAAAGATATTATTTCGAAAATTCTTGGACTTTTTCATATATTATGCCTTCCACTGAATCTTATTTTTAAGAAATAATAAATACTGAATAAAATTTTAAAAATATTTTCAATAAAATATTAAAAATATTAATTATTTCACTTATGTGCACATTTTGGATTTTTATTTTTCCCATTCTTCCCCACATCGAAATAAATTTTAATAATTTTAAAAATTAGCGGATAAATTTACATATAAGTTAAAATTTTAATAACTATAGGACTTATCCTCCTATTTTTTTTTTTTTTTTTTAATTTTCTACGGTCTTGATTCACTATGTTTTGTTTGCTTTCAATATTTACATTTATACAAGAACCTACCCAAAAAAAAGATTTTTTAAGCATAACTCCAAATTTTGAGAACGCATTGTAAATTTTTAAAACTGATTTATGATGTTCTCAAGAAGGACTATAATGTACACTGTGATATTTTAAATAATTTAGAAAAATTGAGTTTCCATAATTTCTGAAATAGTAAATAAATTTTAGAACTAATTAAACTTTATCTATAATTTACTTGCTTTAACTTTCTACACAGAAAGAAATATTTTTGAAAAAAATTTATATTAAATAATTAATCAGAATTTTAAAATGATTTCAAATATTTTTATAATTAAATAAATTACTCAAAATCGAAGTATTTTAACAAATTAAGTTCAAATTTTACAAAGAAAAATCTATAAACCAATTTCAATTGTGAATAATACAATTCAATTATTTTATTAATTGAAGTTGAACCTATTAAAAAAATCTATTTTCAATAATACAAACTATCACTTATTTTTAATTATATTTGATTAATTTTTTAATTGATATAATAAGAAAAATAATTGAAAGCCAATAAGTTGTTTAATTTTTAGCAAAAGATAGTAAAAAATTTGAATTTTGATCATTTGAATAAGTGATACAATTAAAAAAGTATTTGAAATAGCTTTTATCTTTAATAAATCGTTTAATCGTTTCTGTGCACATATATTTCATATATTTTTATATAAAATATAAAGGTTGGTTATCCTGTTAACCACATATTGTCTTTCTGAAATAGCTTCGATTATTGGCCCACAGAAGGGTCTTTTCATAAAATCGGTTGTTTTCATAAAATCGATTTTTGGTAGAAACATAAGTTTTTTAAATTTTTAATATATTCTTTTTTACAAAAAAAAATATTTACATTTATGTCGTTTCCATATAAAATTATAGCAACAATTTAAAAAAATAAATATTTATTAAATTTGTGTGGGAAATATTTATGAGTTAGAAAAGCGATTTGTATACATTTTTTATATTAAAGCATGCATTCGAATAAAATGTAACACATATTTTTGTTTATAACTTTGTCTGCTGATAACTTATTTTTCCTTTTGTGATCAATATATCTTTGAAAAATACTCCAGATTTTATATTGAAATGAATTTCCAAAATATTTTGTATGCTTGCTACACAATGGAGACTCAAAGAGAAATACATAAGAAAAATGTTTAAACTTTTTAAACACATCCAAATAGGACTTACAAAAAATGGAAAAGAGCAGACAATTAGTTTCTAGAGTAGTAAAAAAGTTAAACAATGACTTTTCAATTGATCAGAAACCTGGAGCAGGTAAAAATAAAATAACGTGCAGCGAACACAAAATCAAAAAGTGAAGTAGTTTTTAAGAAGCATTCCAAAAATTTCCGCAAAGTGACTAGAAGTATCAAATGTTCTGAACGCTAAAGTACAAAATGATATATAGGAACGCAAAAAAGAATGATAAGCTAAAAAATATTTGCTCTCTTTTTAGCTTTATGATTCTTCTTAGCTGCTAAAAAAAATAAAAAATTTTAAATGTTGTTTAATAGATGATGATACGTACGTCATTTCTGACTTCTCACAGCTTCCTGAACAAACGATTTATATAGCAGATGTTAGAGGAAATGTTCCAGAAGAGTACCGTGCCAAAAAAAAAAAAAAATCAAAAAGTTTATTGTTTGGCAGGCAATGTCCAGCTGCAGTGAAAGAAGTGTATTGTAATATCGGGCAAATTTAACTCTGATATTTATAGCAAGAGGGTGTCTACAATTGAGACTGCTTCCATTTATTAGAAAACTTGGAGCCTAAATATTCTTTTGGCCTGATTTGGCATCGTGCTTGGAATGCACAATAAACATAATGTTAATTCTGTTTCGAAAATTTTCAAACCTTTAAACTGCCCAATTGAAAAATATTGTATCCTTGTCCAAAGGGAATTAATGAGGACTAATGCTACGTCCAAAACATTGACTAATTTTAAACATAAGTGGACAGCTAGTTACAAAAATTTACGCAAAGTGCAATCGAATTAATAAAGAAAGGTGTTTCAAAGAAAATATATAAACATTCATATATAAACATTAATTATCCTTTATTGTTACACGTTATAAATCTGTAGAAAAAAAACTCTAAAATTTCATTCATAATTGTAACTTATTCCGGTCAACTTTTATATCAATATTTGTGTGTTATGTTTTATTCGAACGCACACTTTAAGTCTTCACCTAATCAATGATTTATAGGTTTTGTTATTTATTTATTTATTTTTTGTTACTAGCCTTCGCAGTACTTCATCCCTTTTGCTTGGTAGTTGTATAAAAACTACTACTTAAACCAATAATTGTAATTATATTACAATAGCATTTTAAAATAATTGCTTAGAAAAACAATTATTCGTTGACCAACTCTTACCACTTAAACTAATATCGTAGTTTTGCTATACATTTCCAAACAAATCTTTTGTTTATAACTTTTACCTAAGCTACCTACAAAAACAATACTAATAACAATAAGAGGACCATAATTTCAGCTATTATAACTAAAACTAATATTAAAACTTTTTTACTGTTAAATTTTCCTTGAATAACTAGAAATACAGTTGTAAGTAAATTATAACTAAATATTGCTACATATATAACAATTATTTTACTATTGCTATAACAATAAACTTACTAATACTACTCGTATTAGCGCCAGCAACTTCAAACTTCATTATACAACAACTTTCGAAACCTTCCTCAACTCCTTTTGCTTTTACGAAACACAGCCAGCCATGTGCTCTTTTTATGTTTATAATTATACTATTATTATTATTTTTATTATTATTGTATATAATACTTTTATATATACTACAAGTAATAATAGCCAACAATTAATGTTACTATTTTCATATATTTATTTTCAAAATGAAACAAACAAATAAAAACAAAAATAACTACAACAACTTTTATATAAAATAAATATGAACCTTTTATTTGAACAAAACGTGACTCAATTGTTTACAAATATATTAAAATGCGAAATTAATAAAATAACAAAACAAACAACTTCCGATTTGGTCAATCAAAACATCACAACAAAAAAATGAAATAAAATAAAAAAAAAACATTAAATCAAAAATAATATAAAAAATAATCTATCATAATATGAAAAATATGCAACAAATCTGATCTATCAACATGATACCTTCGCCTACAATGACAAAAATATCAAAAAAAAAAAAAAATATGTCACATCTTTACTTTTTCTTTTTTCCATTTTTATCTGTAAATGTATGTATGTATATTTCTCTTCCTCGCTATCTATGTGTATGTGTGTACGCGCGCCATTTCAAACAAAAACTTTTTAAATATATAATGACAAAAACAAAATCATAAAAATAAATATAAAAAAAAATAATAATGAAATCGCCTTAAAACAAATTGAATTAAAAAAAAAAAATCACCAAATCAACCAACAAACAAACAAATAATCTGTGCAAATAATAACCACCAAATAACAAATAATTTTTCCAAACTCAATAATAAAAATAATCATAAATAAATATTTTGTAAGTAAATATTAGTTTTGTATAATATTTTTTAAGTAGTTTGATTTGAAACAGCAAAAAATAAAACCATTCCAAATATCCTGTTTGATTTTTTTTATACCAGCCACAACCAATCAATTTTTGATACCTATTTTTTTGAAAGTAGAATGTACTATACAATTTCTTTTTTTTTATGTTGGTGTTAGTGATTATGTTTTAAATTTTTTTCTGTTTTTTAGTTTATTAAATTAGTATTTGTATATATTTGTAAAAATATCCTTCAATGCCTCTGAAACATTAACCCAATTCACAATTTCGTTATTTATTGTGTTATATAGAGAAAAATAAGAATAACTTTGTGAATAAATGTGCTATTTTCAAATGAACACAAAAATAGAAATGGACTTCAATTACGAAATTGCTTATGTTAATTAAATTTTATTTGATTTTGCTACAGTCAACAAGATGATAATATTAATTAACTAGAATAATTGATTTTGGCGTAAAATTTCAAACAAATCTTTTAATGAAATAAATTAGAATTATAATTGAATGTTTGCCTAAAATCAATTCTGTTTTGTATTAATTCAATTCTATAATTAATTAAATCCTTCTTTCGACAAAAATACATGGATTTTAATATAATTATTTATTTAATTATTAAAAACATTTAAATAAACCACGAAATGCAATACTTAAATATGAGAACCATACCATAGATTAATCTCTTATATATATATATATATATATATATATATATATATATATAAAATTATACAATTTTTCTGTACGAATCCTTTCTAAATATTTAATTCTCGAAAACATATCATAGAAGCCTTCATTTCTGCGGCACGTACCAATAGAAATTTTCAATTATCCTATCAGAGTGCCTTTATATCTTAGGATAATATACCAATAAAAACATTAAAAATTAATAATTAATTAATAATTTAATCAAATATTTAAAATTCATATATACCATATGATTATTATTGAACACGTCTCCGAATACTGAGAAATAATCTACATATTTCGTATTAGTATTTATTTAATAGATATAATGAGCGCAAACAGTTGAAAATGGTTGAAAATTGATTTAAAGTTATTTTATTTCTGTATTTTATTATTGGCAAATTTTTCTTTTTTGTTTGTTTTTAAGAATTGTGAATTTTTCTCAAAAAATTGAAAATCAATTAGAAAGTTAATTAGATTAATTAAGAGTATAATTAAATTTCAATATATATAGTTAATTAATAATTTTATTAAAAATAAATCAGAATCTCTTTCTGAGTCAATTTAACGATGTTCATCCATCTGGCAGGCTGCCTGGCTGGAGGGCTGGTAGCATAGAATACAACTAGAAGAGGCAGTTCAAACTGAATTTTCAAAAAATTTACTCATTTTTTTTTTCAAAACACAACTACATGTATTTTGTTGTTGCATAAATTGGGGTTTGACAACTGAATTAGGTTTTTGTCTGTCCATGTAAAACTTGTTCAAAAAGAACAAGTTGTAATTTTAAAGGTAATTTGATGAAATTCAAAATATATGACTATTTTCGTATATTGACGGAACCTATTGAAATTGGTTATGATCGGTCCATTATTTCACCTAGACCCCGTGAAAATGTTTGCCACTATTTTAATAAAATCTAATACAAATAAGTTTTATATAAGCCTGAATCAGAATACCAAATTTTATCGGTACATAACTAAGCATAGCTCCCATATAAGACCCGAAAATCACTTTAACTCGCATAAATATCATATAAATAACACTAACGAGATATTATTTCACACAAATAAGTTTTATATAAACATAAATCTTAAGGATCGTGACATAATTTACTATGGGTTCATTCCGAAAATCATTTTGAAGCTCAAACGCAAAGGTGTAAGATATGATATTGTCGGTCTTGACCGATTATTACTTTTTTATGGATAAATAGTTTTTTAAAATTTTTGGTAAAATACCAGATTTTTAATTAAAAATTAGATTTCTTGGAAAAAATCAGATTTGAAGTGAAGAATAAGATTTCTAGTGAAAAATCAAATTTCTAGTGAGAAATTTAATTTTTAGTGAAAATTTGAATTTTTAGAGAAAAATCGAATATTTAGCGAAAAATATAATATAAAATATAGTAAAAAATTTTTTAATTTCTTGGTGAAAATTTTAGAATGAAAAATTATTATTATTTTTTTATTTTTTAAGAAATCAACAAATTTTTAATAGAATTCATAAACATCCCTACAAATATTTGGAAGATATATTTACACAAATTTTTTTTTTTTTTTATTATTATTATTATTTGGACGAAAATCATTAAAGCAATATTTTACTAATATTGCATTTTTATCAGTTTAAAGAAAATTAGGCAATAAACAACAAAAAATATATAAAATTATAAATTTTTGTATTACTGGAATCCTCAAAATATCACCATTTTTTGAGTAAGGTGATTATCACCATCGTAATAAGTTGATGATATCCCATTGAGATCATCTGGAAGAAATTAATGCAATACTCTTATTTTTTAGTCACAAATTTTTCAGTTGTCGGAAAATTTTTCAAAAATGAAAAAAATATTGAAGAAATTTGTTTGTCTTTTAGTAAGAGATAGATATTTTATGTGAGCGTTTCAGTTTTCGCGCTTTAAGATGTTAAGATTTATGTGCATGCATGCTTTACAAGATGTAAAAGATTTCTTTATTTTTAATTAATTCAAGATTTATTTAGTGATAATTTTTCTATGTATTTATTACATCTTCCAGAATATTATCTGGCGGTATCTTCTTTTCTTCACCTTTATGATTAATTAGCAATATTGCCTATCATTCTTCCAGGTGTATTGATTTCTTATTGCTTAGATATATCGCCTGTGACGCACCATCTCTCCCAATGGGGGAAACTTCCGCAATATGAATATGATTATTGCGGCAATAAAATTTTTCTTACAAACAATACGAATTCGAATCACTGTCTTATTATTTTGTTTGTAGGAATAGGTTTCACAATTTTATAATCTTATTCTAAATTTCCATATAAATATTAAATAAATTTCAAATAACATATAACACAATAAATCATATAAAATACTTTGTGAATTGGGTTTTTTTTTTTTTTTTTTTTTCTTTGAACTTGCGTTTGTATTTTTTTATTAGTTGATAATTAATTTGATTATTAAAATGCAAATGTTTTAATAAATCAAACAAACAGTTTATGACAAAAACCATTAAATTTTATTGATATTTAATGTCATCGGGTGTTCAACAACAAAGCAATTTTCGCTTTAAATATTTTGTTATAAATAATAAAGTTTGACGTGTATTGAAAGATATTAAAAATAGTTTAATAAATATTTGGAAATACTACATATTTTGGATAATAGAAATTTTATTACAAAATACAGTCATAATCATATGTTATTTACGCATAAAGTAATTTTTTCAATATTTGTTGTTGTTATAAAATATTTTAAAATAATTAATTTGTTGTTGTAATACCTAAAATGTGTAGAGCAGATTATAGTAATCGCTGAAAAATTTCACTATATTTTTCTGATATAAAAAAGAAAAGTTCTTATGCAATTTTCACTTCAAAAATATTTACACGACTTTTTTCAAGATTATTTTTATAACTTCAAAAATCAATTATTATTTCATGTTGATAAACGAGAGACAAAATCTTAATAAATACTACACCGTGGGACCAGTGGGACCAATCGGTAAATTATTGATAATAAATCTGTATCTCTCAAACTACTGGTCGGATCGAATTGAAATGTATAAATAAGTTGTAGAAGAGGACTTAGTCTTTCAGAAAAATTATCTTGAAGTCACCCTGTAACAATGCGAGAGATAAGCAACAGGGTGAATTTTTGATTTTTTTTTTTTTTCGTAGACTTTATTCGTTTTTCGGGAATAAATCCTGGGGTATATGAGGGAAAATATTATAAAAATATTCTGTAATTTCTAATATTTTCCGTAATATATGTCCAAAAATTTTTTGATCTAATCTAGTAGTGAAAAATGTTCAAAGTCAGAACTTTGAAATTAGTATGAAAAATTGCATTTTTTTTAACAAAAATATAGTACAAAAAAACCATTTTCTTTATATATTTCAAAAAACAAGGCTTTATAAATAATTACTAAATAATTTTAAATTGATTTAGATTTGTACCCTACATCCAGCATTGGTCAGAAATACTGTATTTTGGAAAAAAATCTTAAGTATCGATTAAATAGGAAAAATGTCACACAAGTTTTTTTTTAATTTATTGATGATGTTAAATTGCAAGATATATTTAGATCGATTTGGTATTAAACTGCTTTCCGCCCGGCCAAAAACGAATGCAGAGTGCAGATTTTATAAAAAAAAACAAACTGTTCAAAAGACTTTTTTTATTTGATTGTAGAAAAAGACATATTAGTATCATATTTTTATTACTATTCCTTATGTATTATATAAAATAAATATCAGTCTTTCATTTCACAAAAAATCGTTCAAATAGATTTAAAAACCAATTTTTGGCTATATTTCAAAAAAAAAATGATATTAAAAAAAAAGAAATTAAAAACCAAAAAAAAGATAAATAATATTTTTTATGCAAAACTCCGTCTACGTTCCAAAAATATTAAAACGGTGTAAAAATTTACTTATTTACAAATTCACTGATATGTAATATATCGTTTTATAAAAGATAACATATTGACCCAAAACTGACAATTCGTGTCAAAACTCACTAAAATCATTTCCATATGTACGTATACGCAACACAAAATTATACTGGCACGTTTGTTTGCGCAACGAGATAATATTCGTAATAATCGATTAAATTTATTAAATATTGTTTATTTTTGGAAAATTGTCAAAAATTGGTTATTGAAACTTTTTAAATGAGTTTTGTAGTAATGAAAAATTGATATTTATTTTACACAATACGTAAGAAATAATGGTAAAAATTTTTTTGAAATTTAAAAAAGTCTTTTGAAAGGTTGACTCTTTTCATTAAATCTGCACTCGTGCATCAATAAAATTAAAAAAACTCGCGTTAATTTTTTTTATTATTATTAATCGATAAACATGAAATTTTTTTCTAAAATTTTCCATTTTCGACCAATGCTGGATGTAAGCTGCAAATCTAAATCAATTTAGGTTTCTTTATTAACCATTTAGGTAGCATTGTCTTTTAAAATATGTAAAGAAAAAAATTTTTATTAACAAAACTTTAAAAGAATTGTACTATATTCTTGTAAAAATAAAAATCATTTTTCATAATTTCAGAGTACTCTCGTTGAACATTTTGCACGGCTAGAAGCATTGAGATAATCTTTTTTGATTATCTCAGCATATTATTTCGGAATGTATTAGAAATTATCAAAAATTCAAAATTCAAGCGTAAATAACCTTTCAACTTTAAGAGATACATTAGGGGAGTAAGCATGTTTTTTCTTTATCTCGCCAAGTAGGTTATAGAAATATAGAAATCACAAATCAAGTTTTTTAAAACTTTTGCATACTTGTGGCGGTCAACTTTAACACCCTGTAGCTTATTTCGTATTTTTACAGGGTGATTGCAAAATGATTTCTCTAAAAGCTTGGATCCTCCTCTACAGCTTTTCGGTACATTTCAATTCGGTCAGACTAGTAGTTTAGAAGTTAGAGATTTATTACTAAATTTTTTGCGGTTGGCCCCAATATGCATTAGGACAGTATAAAATCTTATGTTTCAAATTAAACTTTAATAACTCGTAAAAATCCAAAAATAGAGACTAAAGTTATGAAAAATTCTTTGAGAGCTGAGATAATCCAGCGAAAACTTTACTTACCCAGTAAGCCAACATATTACATTGCCAAAAAGAGGTAAATACTTATAATTAGGTTGAAAAAATTCATTACTTTTATATGGTGATGTCCACAAATTCATGGTTTCCCATTACTAAAGTACTTATTTTAAGCAATTAAATAAGTAGCTAAACAAATACCACAAAACCACAAAATTGCTAAAAAAAAAACAATTAAAACAAACTAAGATTTGAACCTAGACAAAAACTTTTCTTCATGTTTTAAAGGCTGTATACGTTAAATTTGTAAATAATAATTTCCTAAAAAAATTTGGTTTTAGTTTGGGATTGAACCGACAACCTTCGTAGTGCTACGCAGCCGCTCTAGCGAACTGAGCCATTGCAGAACTAAATGAACTTGTTATTTACTGGTAACTAGTTATTCCACTATGCAAAGAAATGATAAAAATAATGACGATTAATTACTCGGTAATGAGTCTAATAAGTAGTAGCCATTACCAAAAGCCAACAAATTTTTGCTGGAAAGATTTGAAAGCAGGTTTAAAATGGTACAACGTAATTATGATTTGTATAAAGGTAATTGAAAGAATGCGTAAAACTATCCCTAAAAGTGTATATTCAAATAGGATTAAATACTAATTTTTCTCTGCTTTCTTTATACCATTTATATGGGTGCTATTTGAAAATATGATCCAATTTTAAGGAAAACTTAAAGGCACATTTCTCTTGCTTCCTAAATTATGAGCCCGAAGATTTTTTCAGTTGGCGCTTGTAACTTTAACCTCATTGAAAAATTTACACTTGTGGACACCCTTACATGAACCAGAAAGCAATTCCCTAAAAAATTAGCAACAAAAGATGAGCACATGCCTTTAGGTAATGATTGGTATAATTATCTTCACAATCTCACTATATTATCCTAAAATATAGCGGATACCAAAAAAACATAAAAATGTGTGTAAATACTATTTTCTTTTTATATCAGAAATATATACCAAGATTTTCTCAGAAATTATCATAATATATTCAATACATTTCAGACATTACAACAACAAAACAATTATTTTGAAATATTTTATAACAACAACAATATTTTAATTAGTTTTTCAAATTAAAAAAAAATTGTTAAGGGTCCTCACGAAAATGCGCAAAATCTTCGCAAACTGCGCAATGTGTGCAAGTTTGCACACTTGCAAATGAACTGACAAAAATTGTATGGAAATTCATTTGCACAACACGTATAAGTTTGCGTCTCTCAAACTAGCGCTGTTTAATTGTGCATTTATAAATCAGCTGTGTTTATATTTAAAAGTTATTAATAAGTGTGAAGTAAAAAGTTACAGTTACGTTAATTAAAATCATTAAACCTTAAAGTCATTGCATGTATCTTTGATTTCAATAAAATTTTTACAATTATTTACAATGATTTAATATTTACTTTTACTCAATATTGCACAACATTTGAAAAGGGGGTTCATGAAACATATTGCGCTGTGTATATTTACACAAATGGGAAACTTAAGCTATTTAATGAGTACCCTTACTATAATGTGTAAATAAATAATTATGGCTCTGGCTGTATATATGGGCAAAAATTCAAAAAATTTTGAAATCAATAAAATTTCATTTTAAGCAATTAAATTACAAAATTTTGTGGTTCACGGTCTTTATCGTATTAGTTACAGTTCTTCAAATTTGAGAAATTATAAAAATATGATTGAAACGAACCAAACTCTTTTAATATTTTTGTTTTTTTTTTTTTTTTTTCTTATTAGAGTTGTATAGGAGAATATAGAGTAACAATATTACTTTATATGTTATGGCATCACTATTTGATTAAGAGTTATACGATGCCAAATTCTAAAACCAAAAATTTTTTTATTTTAATATTTTCCTACTTTTTGGTCATTGTTTGTGCGCCCCTTCATGAAGATGCAATTCGATATCATATATTTATAAACGAGGTAATTCTGCTTCGTTTTTGATGTTTCACATTAATGTGCTCCCCTGAATAATAGAGCTTAGATTCCCTAAATCTTGATAAAATAAGGGTGAATTTTGAAAAAAAAAAAAGTACAGTTTTTCGCCAGGCACACTCTTAGGACTACTTTCAGAAAATTGATTTCTTGTGTGAATTGAGTTTTTTCTGGCTTTAACATTGCATAGTCGGAGGAGCACATGAAAATATTTAATTACACTAATTTTAAAGACTTTTTGAGAATTTAGTAAAATTCTCAGATTTTACTTCAGAAATTTTGTTGCCAAAAATTGTTCTAGAATTCTATACAATACATTGGGTGACTTGCTGTAGTTTAATTTAGTAATTATTATTATTATTTTTTTAATCTATCAAAACAAATCAGTTTTAGCGGAAAATGAGCTACTTTTATCCAAATACATTTTACTTAGGCACCTCTAAGGCCCGTCATAAAAACTATCAAAATGTGACTCAGCAGCAAGGTTTTGTCAAAATGTATTCTAAAATCAATAGTGCCCTCAAAAACTACAAAACTTGTAGATTATATGAACTAAAAAGCATTTTCGTAATCTTAACAATGATGACGTTATAAAATCTTCTCTAAAACAGATTATTGGGTGATCTAAATAGTTTCTGGTTATTTTTCTATATATATATTTTAATCCGAAAATAGTTTTAAAATTAAAAATCCACATAAGTCCTTCAGAACTTAGGAAGGATACTGAACGTTAGTCAAATAAGATCCTAAAAATATCTCAGAATAAAAATTCTAACAAAAGGTTTTTGGTTGGCAGGTTAGCACTCCAAATCAAATTTATAACATTAAAAAACTACGTCCAAATTCTAGAAAAAAAAAAAATATATCCTAAACAAGTAAATTATAATCGTATTTAAGGTAGAGTCAGATTAGGCAAATGTTTGTTTCGAATTTGTTTGCCCAAACGTACATAATACGTAGTTTATTTTTTGGTCATTTTACGCACATTTGTTTTTCCATTTTTGTTTGTTTAAACAGACATTAAATGTAGTCAAATAAGCAAAAAAGAAAAAATGTTTACTCATAGGTCACATTTGAAAAATTATTTGTCTTCAAAAATTATTTCATCAAACTCTTGAAAACAATAAAATTATTTTTACTAAAAATATAATAAACAAAGAGAATGATAATTTTTTGGTTTAATGATGTGGAACAGCTTCGATAGCTGTTTTAGAAGGGGAAAAACAAATTAGAAGAAAATGAAGACTATGAAGAAGACAATGGGCTAGGAAGTGGATTTAAAGACAAAATGGGGAAGGGTGTTATGCAAAATTGTAAAAAAATATGGATAAAAACTTCATCTTTGTATGGTTATTGAGCATTTTATATTACAATTAATGTTGTTTAGTATCCGCTATTTTTCAACGCAATATATACACTGCCTGCCACTTGAATAAGGAATGACATTTTTTAAATTTAATTAAGTATATCTCCTAAACTAAAGTTCAAAAAAAAATAATTTTTTGTGCAATCAAATTTCAAAGTGTTGGCTTTAGTTTCCTGAAGAAGCAAAAAATATACATATTTTGTTATACTAAAATTATACATTTAATTAACGACATGTATTTCTGTGTTACTATTTTGTGTGTCACTTGAATAAGGAATTCTTTTAATATTAATTTCTTTCAATATAAACGGCTAGAGAATTTTTAATTTGATAGTTTTTAAATAGTTTTTATTCAAAATGGGACGTAGTAAGGCTCTTAATAACTAAAGAAGAAAAAAATTCTGATTCTGAAATCTCAGGGTCAGAATCCGGTCCAAATAGCCAAAAACATTAATAGAGGAAAGACAGTTGTGTACAATTATTTAAATAAAGTGGAAAGATATGGAAAAAACATGAAAGGGCGGAAGAAAATAGCAACAACTCCAAAAGAAAGACGAAAAATTCCTAGAATTGCATCAAATTCTTCCATACGTGAAAAAAGTGGAGTCAGTGGCAGTCTAAGAACAGTGCACCGTATTTTAAAGTCGTGCCCATACATAGTCCGACGAAAACTGCAAAGAACACCACTTAATGAAAAACGCAAATCACAACGTCTACAGTTTGCCAAAAATACAATGACATGGTCCGACAAATGGTTTAAAGTTGTATTTTCCGATGAAAAGAAGTTTAATATTGATGGTCCCGACGGGTATAACTATTATTTCCATCACCTAAATAAGGAGGAATTATTTTTGAGCCGCAGACACAGCCGAGAGGGCGGAATAATGGTATGGGGCGCCATTTCGTATTATGGTACCATAGAATTGGTTTTTGTATCCAACAAAATGACAACAACGACGTACAAAAACATTCTGGAGGAATGTTTAATGATTTAATGATTTCTTTGGACCCTTACCTTGGACGTACCAATATGACAACGCTCCGATTCATACCACCAGAGCAGTAAAACAATGGATTAACCAACAAGATGTTCAACTTTTGGATTAGTCCCCATATTCACCAGACCTGAATCCAATGGAAAATGTCTGGGGTTGGCTTGCAAGAAAAGTTTATGAAGGAGGAAAACAATTTGAGACGATAGAATCCTTAGAGGATGCAATAACGGAAGCATGGAGTAAAATTTCGCTAAATTACTTAGTTTCGTTATACAAGTCGATGCCAAATCACATTTTTGAAAGGCTATTTCTAAAAACGAGTACTGCCACTCATTACTAATTGAATGCTAGAAGATAATAACTTTCATTTTTATAACCTAAAATTTAAAAATAAATTACAGTTTGCTTAGTTTTAAAATATTCCTTATTCAAGTAACACACGAAAAAGTACCACAGAAATACATGTCTTTAAATAAATGCATAATATACATATTTTTATTATACTAAAATTTTATGTATATTTTTTATTTCTTCAGGAAACTAAAGCCAACACTTTGAAATTTGGTTGCGAAAAAAATTACTTTTTTCTGAACTTTAGTTTAGGAGATATACTTAATTAAAGTTAAAAAAAAAATGTGATTCCTTGTTCAAGTGGCAGGCAGTGTATACCAGCCATATTCTAAAGATATGTACTTAATTTTTATTGTACAAATTGTCGAGAAATCTCTTTCTGATCCATATTAGGGTGTCCGCAAATCTAAAATTTTCAATAAGGCTACAGGGTAATAGAAAACTGAAAAGACTTTTGGGTATATACTTGAGCAAGTCAGAAGACTGTCCCTACAACTTTTTATTATAAATAGTCTACTAAAATCATAATTTTCATATATTTTCGTTATACCGCTTATATGCGCGTTAGTTGAAAATATTGTCCTATTTTAACAAAAACTTGTAGAGACAATCCGCTGAGAGTCTGAGCAAAAACTTCGGACATTTTACTGAGGTGTTCCAAGTTTTTGGTCAGTTATGTGCCCAGTTTGCGATCGTAATTTTATTCTCTAACCCCATTGAAAATTTTAGATTTGCGAATCCCTAACATGGAACAGAAAAATATTTGGCGACAATATGTGCAATAGAAGATAAGTGAATATCTTTAGAAGGTAGTTGGCATAATTATCCTTATAATTTGATTATATAGTCCTGTAATATTATGGATACTAAAAAATTATTAAATCTAACATAAAGTGCGCTAAACTCCAAAACTAACGATGGCATAAAAATGTACTTCAGCAAAATTGTTAGAAATTTTATATTCTATAAATGTTGAAATAGCATCAAAACACGTACGAAGCATAATAAGCGAGATATATGTAAAATCAGATTCTGGCACTTTCAAACACGAATAACTCGCGCAACAAACATGTGATTATCGGTGACTTTTAACAATATGTATAAGACACCCAGACAATGCTATATTCAAAAATTCCAATGTTAAACCATTTTTTCGTATAATTTGCCTGGAGTACCAACTAAGGATATAAAATATAATTACATATCCTGTTTTATTATATTACTTACTTTTATCAATTAATGAAATTATTAAAATGATCAGAAATATTGTAGTAGCGGAATTTATTGCTTAAAACTTATCATTTATTTAATTCTTTTTGCATTTTAATGATTTAGATTGAATACAACTGTTATTTGATATTGTTTTCTCTTGAAAAAAATTTTGTGAGATCAAATAATTATTTGCTTATAAAATAGGAAAATATTGTCCACTATGTTCAAATTAAAAATTTATTTGTTATTAAATAATTTTATTTGACCAAAATCAGCTGATTTGTCAATGGTATATAATCAATGGTGGTAGTGTAATGAAAATACGGAGAAATTATGACTTTAGTCGACTATTTATATCCGTGCTAGGACTAAATGAGGTTCAATTTTAATAAAAAGTTATAAGGACAGTCCTCTAAATTGCTCAAGTATGTACACGAAGTCTTTTCAGTTTGCTATTAAAATATTACCCTGTAAACTTATTGAAAAGAAGAGAAGATTTCTCGACAATTTATATAATAAAAGCTAAGTACATATCTTTAGAAGATGGCTGATATGATTATCCTTACAATTTTACTACATCGTCTTGAAATATAGCGGATACTAAATAACATTAATTGTAATGTAAAATGCGCAATAACCATACAAAGATGAAGTTTTATCCATATTTTTTTACAATTTTGCATAACACCCTTCCCCATTTCGTCTTTAAATCCACTTCTAATTTGTTTTTCCCCTTCTAAAACAGCTATCGAAGCTGTTCCAAATCATTAAACCAAAAAATTATCATTCTATTTGTTTATTACATTTTTAGTAAAAATAATTTTATTGTTTTCAAGAGTTTGATGAAATAATTTTTCAAATGTGATCTATGAGTAAACATTTTTCCTTTTTTGCCTATTTGATTACATTTAATGTCTGTTTAAACAAACAAAAATGGGAAAACAAATGTGCGTAATGAGACCAAAAAAATAAACTACGTATTACTTTGGAAAAATTTTATGTACGTTTGGGCATTTGTCTAATCTGACCGTATCTTAAGTTTAATGCATGTTGCGTATAAGTAATATATTTTCTAATTTAAATAATACTTATACGCCATATATAATTTTAAATTGAATTTATTATTTTTTTTTATATCAATTATTATTTCGCCATTTAACATGTTGGAATCACTTTGTTTAAATAAAAACTCTACAATTATTTACTAAATTATTTTTAAATTATTTTAATCCGTTCATCCTATTTGATAGATGAAACATGTTAACTTTTTAGAACCTTCCTTTTTCTAAATTTGAATATCTTGAATTGTTTAATCTGTTAATAAATTCACGTGTAAAATAGATAAATAAACAAATAAATAAAAGAAAAATTTTAGAAAATTTAAAATGAACACAAATCATATTTTTACCACAAGGTTGGAGTTTTAAATTTATTAAAGTAAAACGAAAAACGAAAATAATAAAAATAACGTTCAAATAAATAACGAGCAAATAGTTAAATCTACATCCATATTGTTACCTATACTTTTTCATGACTTCAATACACTGTAAAAAAAATAAAGTAGCAGAAAAACTTCCTGCAGCACAAATTTAGCCCGTGCGTCTTTACACTTTAACTTACAGACAATAAAGTAAGAATATGGTAATACCAATTATGTAATTATTAAAAAAAACGGTCAAAATAATTTATTGTTCTTCCAGACTTTTCATATTGAAAAGAAAAACAAAAAATCTATTTTTAACCTGTTTTGTATATTATTTGCTTAACACAGAGAGCAGCTTATTCTTATATTTTTGGCATATATGCATATTCTTTTTAATTTAATTTGCTTGGATTTTTATATATTTTGCCTGTCTGTATATATGTATTGGTTTATATTTAATTTTTTATTTGTTTATGTTTATTTTATATGTATATGTGTGTGCTTTATTTTCCGTGTATTTATTTATGTGTGTAATATAAAGATTTTTAGTTGTATATATTTTGTAGTTATTTATGTTCGCTTTTATTTTTATGTATAACTTTTATTTATTTTATTAATATTTTTTGTAAATTTTTTCATTTAATATTAATTTGTATTTTTTGCCTTTATAAATCCTTTTGAGTTGTAAATATTTATATATTTTTTTATTTATTTATTTTTTTTTTTTATTTTTTATTATTTTTATTTTTTTTTTTTTTGTAACTTTTATTTTAAAGAATTTGAAAAATTGAAATCAATAAGAAATTTGTGTTAAATATTTGTTTTAATTGTTGTTGTTTTTATTTTGAAATTCTATTAAATTACAAATAAACACTTTCTACCCTCCAACAAATAGACGATGAATTGGCAGGACTTATACAGGAGGCAGAAAATAAAGCACCTGAAGAGTTGACGGAAGAAGATAAAATGGCTTTACTGGGACGTCCCAAAAATGGTGATATTGTACGCGCACAATTGCGTATTAAAGAAAGTAAAGAATTTAAGGTGAGTGTTTTTGAAGTTATTATCAAAATTATTATTATTATTATTATTATAATTACACAATCTACAGTGTAAAACAGTTGGAATGCACAGTGCGACAGAATTGAAATTTTTTGGAAATAAATCTTTAACTTCTAGTCTACTGATTGGATTTACATAAAATTTCATATAAGCATGTCATAGGTGTGTACAATTATAAGTTAAGGAGCGGAGCTATTAGGGCTTAAAATTGGGCACCTCTGACATGGAAAATGTTTAACAGTTTATCAAATTTTTGTTTTTGATCCGATTTCAAATATATTTCTTAAAGCCCTCTTATAGTTTTCAAGTTATTTGAATTTGATATTTCAACTATCTTTTAATTTTGCCAAATTTGTTTACAGTTTTTTCAATATATTTTTGTATCCGATTTTCTAAAATTGTTTACCCAATTAGTTAAAGAATAAAATTACCGAATAAAAAATCGGAAGTCGTTATCACTTACGAGTTCAAAAATAACCGATTTTCAAATTGAAAAAATAATTATTTTTCCTCTAAAATAAAATTTTCTTTAAGAATATATAATAATTTTATATTTTTCCTAAAGGCATTTTCACAGAAATGATTTCAAAATTAAAAACAAACTCAAACACTTAATTGGACTAAGTACAGACTCTCCGCAATTTGACCTATTTTATATCGAAATGTCGATATGTTCTAAAATCCCAAAGGCTAGTTCTGCAAACCGAATTCAGTTTCAAAAATTCTAATGCCTTCTAAAGACTTTGTCGATGGCTTTTACCATACCTGCAATAAATATGGACTTTATGGGTAAAATTAAAAAAAATCCATGTATGGAATTTTTAAGGAATTGTGGGATTCTTTTAACAAAAACTTAATTTTTCTACATTCTACCATTTCAAATGATAAAGTCAACAATCGCCGAAAATTTTGTTAGGACATCTTAACAAACCAGGATTTTATTAGAGATTAAATGTTTATAGTTTCTCCAAAAACCAATTTTTTACAAAAATTTAATTTTAATTACAAAAATCAGAAAAACTATGGACTTCATCTTTTTTAAATAAACTATCCTATCTAGGTGAATAACATAACTTTTAATTATATGCAAAAAAATGAAGGCAATATCTTTTATAGAACCATAACTGCTTAAGTGCAGAAAAATTTAAGATTTTTGTGAAAGGAATCCCACAATTTCCAAAACCAAAAAAAAAAAATACCAAAAATGGAATCGGTTTTTTTTAATTTTGTCTACAAAGTCCACATTTGTTGCAGATTTGGAAAAAAAAACATTGGCAAACTCTTTAGAACACATTATAGTTTTCGAAACTGCACATGGTTGGTAGAACTAACCTTTGGGATTTTAGAACGTATAGGCTAAAGTCAACATTTTGATATAAAATAGCTCAAATTTGGGAAGGTCTGAATACAGTCTTATTCAGTGATTGGATTAGTTTTTAATTTTAAAATTATTTCCGTGAAAATACCTTTCGGAAAAGTATAAAACTATTATACGTTCTTAAAGTAAATTTTATTTTAGAGAAAAAGAGTGTAGACACCTTTTCGGCCAAAGGAACACAAAAAAAATCATCATTTTTGAAATTTTTAAAATCGGTTAGTTTTGAAAAAAATTACAAAAATATTGGGACATACAGTGGCGAGCAGAAGTGAGTGCATGTTCACGACACTGACTTTCGTCATCCATAAAAATAAAACCATACAAGCAAACCAAAAAATTTTTTTAAATTTATTTTTATTGTTTTATTCGTAACAAATAGAAGTAAAGAAACAATAATAAATTAGCTGAATTCAAATAGTTTGAAAGAGATAACGAAAATAACCCACAAAAAGTCAATTTTGCACGTTTCAAGAAAATTTATAACTAACCCAATTTCAATATTTGGTCCTTACTAGCAATAACTTGACTTACACGGTTTGGCATGCTTTCTACCAAATTTTCGATAACATCTTCAGGAATTCGATTCCATTCTGCATTTGCACGATCCCAAAGGTTGCCCATGTTTGTTGGGACTGCTTTGTACTGCCTGATCCGTCTTTTCACGATTGACCAAAGATTTTCAATCGGATTAAGGTCGGGACTTTGTGCTGGCCATTTCATCAATTGAAAATTTGTTTCAAAACCCATTCCTTTACAATTTTTGCTGTGGGCTTCGGATGACCATCTTGTTGAAAAACATTTCCTTTTTCGGGATAAACACATTTGTCCATAAAATTGGGAAGATGGGTTTGCAGAATCTGTAGATAATCCTCTTTTCGCATGATACCATCTACTAAATGCAGAGGGCCAACATGCCACCATGTAAAGCTTCCCCAAACCATTATGTTTCCGCCGCCATGCTTAACAATTTGCATCATATGGTGTCTTTGAACACGTTCTCCGGGTCTACGCCAGCAGTATTACTTTCCATCTGACTGAAAACGGTTAAATTTGGACTCGTCAGACCAGATAACACGTTTCCAATCATCAATGGTCCAATATCTGTGCTCCTTTATGTATTTCAAGCGCGCTTTAACATTCTTATCGGACAATGCAGGTTTGCTTTTTTTAACATATCCGATGTCTAGCAGTTCATTCGCTAACATTTTTGTTAATTACCAGAGAAGCACCCTTTGGTGTTAGCAGCTTGTTTTTCTCATTTCGGAAATCATTAGTCGAGCATCTGAGTCCGTTAATAATTTTTTGCGACCTTTGACTTGCGATTTGGCAGCCACATTTCGTCTCTTTTGAGCTGTGATCACCGCCGATTGACTAATACCAAGCCACTTGGAAATGGTACGTGAAGAACAGCCCTTCTCGGTCAGGCACAGAACACTATCTTCAATTTCTGTAGATATTTTTCTCATTTTTATGCAAAAAATCAACAATTTATTTGATAGTAATTGACAAAATCTGCTTTAATTCGCAAGAAACACGCTTTAAACTGCTCTACGAACGAGAAGAATAAGACAAGAACAAACATAACGGTAAATCTGCATGATTTCTGCTGATAGGAGAAGTGGGAGAGCGAAAGTAGGTGCAATTCATAAAACGTGCAAAATTGAGTTTATGCGGGTTATTTTCGTTTTTTCTTTCAAGTCCTTTGAATTGATCTCTCTTATTATTGTTGCTTTATTCCTATTTGTTACGAATAAAATAATAAAAATAAAATTCAAAATTTTGTTTGATTTGCTTGTATGGTTTTGTTTTTATGGATGACAAAAGTCAGTGTCGTGAACGTTCACTCACTTCTACTCGCCACTGTATATTGAAAAAACTAAAACAATATTTTGCAAAATTTAGATATTTGAAATTTCAAATGAAAATAATTTAAAAACATGTAAGCATGTTTTTCATAGGTCTTATCGAGAGCTTTAAAAAGATATAAAAAAATTTCAGAGGTAATCTATTTTGAGCCCCAACAGCTCCGCTTGTGAAGGGTATGTGAAACTTAAAATTGTATACTCCTCTCCTAAGTCTGTATGAAATTGTATATGAAATTTTATATGCCGATTAGAAGTTACAGATTTATTTGCCGTATAAAAAAATTAAATTGGATATTCGAGATAAAAATTGAAAAAATCGGTTTTTTGAAAATAACTCCCAATTTTGGTTGTATACATTGAAATTTTGAAAATGGTGCAATAATCTACTTACCCATACCTACAAAACTACAGTAATTACTTTCCGAGTGTATTATTATTTTTATTATGAGCTCCTTGAGATCACCCGTCGCTCACTTTGCGAATCATAAAAATATACTTTAGTGAATCATTTTCGGTATCAAAAAATATGAAAATTATTCGATATTGATATTATTAACGACTAGTGATTATTATCATTGGCAATAGTTGGAAAACTATAGTTTTCTATTTTATTTCACTTCCATTTTATTTCCAATCTTAATTTAAAACTTTTTCTAATGCTCATTATTGTGTTAATATTTAAAGGTACACTCAGGTCTCGATTTGAGTCGTTTAGATTTGCGCCGTTTCGCTTCAGGTCCCTTTATAAGGAGTTTCATATTTGTTAATAACAATGTAAATATATTGATGAAAATTTTAATTGAAAAATGGATTATATTATCTGTGTTAATTTGGAAAATCAAAATAAAATTTATATAAGTATTTTATTTTTGGACCTTTTTTTACAAAAAATACTAATTTTTTGTTATTAAAAATTAACTTCTTTTCTGTTCGAATATTTTTATCCTAGAACAAATTATTAAGAAAATAATGTAAATACGTTGAAAATAGTGATTCGATTTGTGTCGATAAATTTATAAATAAAACATAGAATAACTGCCAGTAAAATTATCCAACAAAAATCGCTCAAAAATTTCCATTCAAACTTGCGATACATATATTTCATATGAAAAATAACCCAATGATTTGTAGGGATTTTTTGTCATTTTTGTACTATAATTCCTTTTTGATGAGGCATTTTCAAAATTTTGTGTGATTTTTCATCTTTATATCATTTATATAAATCCATAAAGTTAATTAAGGCTAAATTTATTGCTAAATATAAATAATCTCAATTTGTTTGTCCAAATAAATATACAAAAATTCTTAAATGGATAATTCTATAAATAAGAAATTATTTTCTTTGCTGTTCAAATGCAAAGATTTTAGCCTTTTTAAGGTAAATTTAAAAATCAGAAAAGGATTTTTCTAGCCTAGAAACTAAAACGAAAATGTTGTGGCTAAAAACAAAATAAAAAGGCTAGATTTAGCCTTAAAAAGGCTAAACTGGCTACAGTGAAGTCTTCTATGTTTTTGCTCTCAATCTCATTAATTTTTCAATTGCTCAAATCCACATATTCTACTGGAGAATTTTCTAAATTAATCTGTAAGAAAATATATTAGATATTTAGATAAATATGTAATTTGCAAAGTTATTTAGATAATACTTACGACTTTTTTCTAAAATTTTATCATATTATTTTTTTATAAAAATTTTTTTTAAATTTCTGTGAACTATGATGCAAGAATGATACTACATTCTCTTTGTGTTAGTCCTTTGCATGCACAAACAAGAAAATGCATACTTTGCCTTAATTTACATAAGAATTCCTATATAAATTAAGAATATTAGACAATTTTTCGAAACATTTAGTTGCGATATTTTATTTAGAAAAATTAAATATTGCGAGAACGATATAATTGAAATTCTCGAAAATTACGTGAATTACTAATATCGAGAAATTACTGAGAAAAGATCGATGGTACAAACATTGATAACTAAACAAGTTTGCAATCGTAAATTGCCTTGATATCTCTGTGGGGCAGTACCAAAGCAGAGTTTGTGGACTATAATTAGACACCAGCAGAATGGATTACATATTTTCTATACTGCTACACACTTCATAAGCATTCGTGGTGTCTTATTCATTTTGGTTTCGTTGAAACCTAAACATGGCGTCCGCCTTGCATTGGATGCAATTTTAAGGAGTCAGTTAGCAGCACCAGGCTTTTGGGGCAAGTAAAAGAGAGATTGAACCTAGCGTCGTAAACGCTGTTATGGATGTGGTTACAGTAGTGCTGTAAGCCGACATCAAGTTCGAAGGACCATTAAAAAAAGTTTGCAATCCAAAATTGCCTTATTGTCTCTGTTTGGCAGTATCAAAACAGAGTTTGTGGGCTATAATTTGGCACCAGTAGAATGGAATACGTATTTTCTGTGCTGCTACACACTTCATCAGCATTGATGGTGTCTTATCCATTTTGGTTTCATTGTGAAGAAGACAATAACACCGTATAACAGTCATTTTCATACATGAAAAACTATATATATATATATATGAAACTAGAGATCATTCATAGTAAAAGGGCGTTCTCAGTTTTTCACCAGTTTTTGACATTTTTTAAAAAATTTTAAAAATATTAGGAACATTATATCAACCCAATACGCTTGTCAAATGAAAGCTTAGAATAATTGCATATTTTGTTTATATGATGCAGCAAAATGTTAACCTTTACTATTTATTTTCAAATATCTATCAATCTGCAGCAATCATTCTCACATACACCGAAAAAATTATTACCGTATATTTTTCAATTAACACAGTTTTATTTTGCATCTATATTTAATAAATATATTCTAGCAAATATAAAATAAAATTTAAGTAAAATTTTATTTCTCACTTAAATTTTTAATTCATTCAATCATCTACTTGATTGATTTAATCAATTTTTTAATTCAAAATTTTTTTTCTGTTTTTAATTTTTTAAAGTTTTTAGTAATTAAAACAATCATTTTGGTGAGAGGTGCAAATTTAAAAAAAGGTTTTAATTGAATGAATTTTTTACTAATATATATGGTGATTGGTGACCCTTTGCTGTTTATGGATACAACTAGAAACCATTCTTGGTATAACTGTGTACGCAATTTTAATCCAGAATTTCAATTTCCCTCCCAAAAGGACTTCAAAGTTTCAAAAATGTGAAATTTCAAAGAATATTATAAAATATTTACGAAGATTATATCAACCCAACATGGATGTTAAATGTAAGCTACGAATCACTGCAATAAAATAATATCTTTTATTTAAATATTGCAGTACAAAAAGTTAAGAAAATATTACTTTTGGAAATTTAACACTTTAATATTATATCTATTAGTTAATTATATACTTTATATAAAGGATATTTTCTTAGCATTTTGTTCTGCTACATTAAACAAAAACTTTTGGTATATTGCAAGGATTCTTAGCTTTCATTTGACATCCATATAGGGTTGATATAATTTTTGTAAATAATTAATATATATATTTTATTTAAGGTCGTGTATTTTTCAAAACTTAAAAATCCTTTTTAGAGAAAATTTGAGGTCCTGGAGAAAAATTGACTAAGTAGTTTTATAATATATGGGTACATATATCGATTTTTTCATGTGTGAGAAAATTTACATGAAATTGTTACACTATATTTTCTCGAGCATATTTCTTTCGCAAACTCTTCGTCTTTACCGAACATTTGCTAGTATCGAAACTCAGGTCAGGCGGGTAGTTATTACGCAAAATTATTTCCAACGAGAAAGTTCTTTAATTGTGATAATTTGGTATCACATTGTACCACACTGCGTATGATCACCTACCCTTTTTTAATATTAGTCATACGTCACACCATATGCAAAAATGTATTTCTAATGTAAATTAATTATTTTCGTCATTCCATTTGTATTCATCTAAGATCCAAAAAGTATATATTTTCTGGATCCTTATTGATAGGGAAGTCCATATAACGATATCCATCTGTCCTTCTGGCTGTTGAAATTACTTTTTAGAAAGCCCCAGTTATCGGATTATTACCGTATATTTTTCAATTAACACAGTTGTTTCATTTTCATCTAAATTTATTAAATATATTCAAGTAAATATAAAATAAAAATAAAATTTGGATAAAATTTAAATTTCTCACTTAAACTTCTAATTCATTCAATCATCTACTTAATTGATTTAATCAATTTTTTAATTCAAAAAATTTTTCTGTTTTTCATTTTTTACAGTTTGTACTAACTGATACAATCATTTTGTGAGAGGTGCAAATTTAAAAAAGTTTTTAATTTACTAATATATTTGGTGATTGATGCCTCTTTTCTATCAAATTATAGGGAATATTCCTTAGAATGACACTGGACACTAAAATCAACAAAATCGATGTATTAATGGCCGAGTTGTCGCCAAAAAACCAAAAAGGCACCCAAAAACGTATTTTTTCCTGCTTTTCTAAGCCCTTATATAACTAGCGATTTCGTTTTTCAACAGAAGATTCCGAATTTTTGTTTGGAAATCGGTTCATTACTAACTGAAATATAGGTCAAAATGCGTTTTTGGACTTTGTGAAACCTCTATATAAGCTTCAGAACTCGTTTTTGTACAAATCTGTTGTAAATATTTATCTAAATTTTCGTTTCTTTTTAATTAACCATATCGGTTCATAAACAACCGAGTTATTGGAAAAAAAATCAGAAAAAATTATTACAAATACATATACAAAACCATTGCAATGACTTTCAGTGTTGTTGTTTTTTGTATAAGCAAGCAGTAGTTGTTGATTGTATATACATACACATAAACATTTTTTATGTATGTTTGGACGTTTTTTAGTTGGAAATAGAAGCATTGCAATGGCTCAGTGTTATTGTTGCTTTTTGTGTAAGCATGTATCTACATACAAACACATGTATATAAATTTAGTAGTCATCAGAAGATTTCAGTGTTGTTGTTTTTTTTTTTTTCTTAAGGAAGCAACGCTTGCTATGATAGTTTAATTTTGTGTTTACATTTTTGTAGTTTGGAAAAAAATTTCAATTGTTTTTGTGAGTATAAATACGAAAATATGATAGCATACTTTAAGGCGTTATTTTTATTATTTGTTGGTAAGGTGGTCAAAGGTATAAAAGATTCGAGATAGCCGAATATAGCGGCCAAACTTATTTTTGCGAAATACGTATAAAATTTTTAATTTCATTCAATTTTATTTCATCTCTTAAATTTCCCCTTCACATCATCTAAAGAATGTTGTGATAATTGCTCTATTTCAAATAAAGTAAGGATACGTATGAACAAAAAATAAAACTGCACCATTCAAATACTTGTCAGCATTAAGTTTGAAGAGCATAAAAGTTAAAAGTTAATTAAATGGATGAGGTACTTTTATATGCAAAATAAAAATAAAAAAAATGCAAAAAAACAAATACCTAGATGCAAAAACTCAGACTGAAAAAAAATTGAAAAATGCAAAAATGTGTGTTCTTTTTTCCTTTTTTTTTTTTGTCATTATTATTTTGTTTAGAATAAATGCACAAAAAGAACACAGCAAAAAGTATAAAGAGCTGAAAAAAAGAAAAAAAATACTTGTATATAAAAACATTTGAGTGGTGCATCATTATGTGGAGAAGTTTATCTCAATGTGAAAAATATAATTAAAAAAATAAAGAAGACAATATTTTTAGTATTTTAATAGTCAAAGATTTTCATTTTCATTATATTTTAGCAAATTGGAATATTCAGAGAAAGCTTTTTTTAAATATTCACCAAACAGACGAAATCGTTTAATTGGTCTCATCTGAGATTCTTGTAAAGGTGTTGATACTTGTAATCAAATAGTACTCTGCTTCAGTTATAATAAATTTTAAACTTTAGAGAAATGGAACCACCCTACTGTGCATGCTAAAAGCATAATCGGTTTTGCACTTTCACAACTTTTTTCTATATGAGAAAGTTTATATTCATACCACACAATTTCCATAGTAATTAAATGAATCGTGCGGACAATATTTCAAAAAATGCACCAGAAAATTAAACGTTTTCTTGTATAGTAATTAATTTTATCTTGACGTTTTTTCTTCTTTTTCTTTTTTTAATAAACAATTAACGGAATAAGCTAGGATCAACTACTTGTAGAATTTCTTTCCAGATGTTTCTGATATATAATCTTATATAAAAGTTATTAGGTAACTAGATAATTTTATGACTTTTGAAAAAAAATTTTAAGTACTTTTACGAAATTTTCTGCATTAGAAGCCGAATATTTCGCTTCTAATAAACTATTTTTTTCAATTTACACAACAATTATTCAATTCTCTTTACTAGACTTTGGTTAAAAAAAAAATCCAATTAAATTAAAAATTAAAATTCTATACAATTAACAAAAATTCTTAAGCTTTATCCTTATTTAAACAGACACGCAGACGGACGGACATAGCTAGAACGTCTTACATTTTCACAGGGACCCTGAATATACATATATATGAGCATTGTGATGTCTTAGACAATTATTTCTACATGTTACACACGGAATGCTAAATTCAATATACCTCCATGTTTGTGTAAAACTAATGTAGGCTAGAGAACATTAGCAATATAAAAATGTTGACCCGGAAGCTGGGAAAAATCTGCCAGTACATACGTTTCGTCGTCCATTATACAACATAAATATTTTTGTATGAAATACGATTTTAATTTCCGTGCCCTATTCTTGGCTTCTAAATTTTTTACAGCATTCCTTTTTGGACTTTGTATGTTTTTAAGCCTGCATTGGCTTTAACTTTTCGCACTCAGAGCACTAAGCTAACCGAGCTGCTTTTCTACCAGATGTGTTTCGAGCTCTTTTCAATATACTTTCAATTTTCTTGGTCTTCTCAATATAATGTGGACCCTTTTTCCTTTCCGAAGCAAATTTCCTATAAATGGTCAAATTCTCCTTATACATTAGAGACATTTTGATATTGGAAACAGTTTGACGTGTGACAAGTTCAAAGGATTGTTTGGAGTTGTCTAACCGCAGTCCGAATGAGTTTTTGCGACGTTTTGTAACTGTGGATGAAACATAGATCAATTACTGTACTATCGCGACCAAGCAGCAGTATAAACAATGGGTTTCTCCGGGTGAACCTGCTCCGAAGAAGGCCAAGGTAAGTTTGTCGGCCAATAAGGTCATGGCAACAGTTTTTTGAGATGCACGCGGGATAATCCACATCTATTACCTTCAAAAGGGAAAAACAATGAAAGGCGAATATTATGCCAACTTATTAGACCGATTTAATGAGGATTTAAAAAGAAAACGACCCCATATGGCCAAAAAAAAGTTCTTTTTCATCAAGATAATGCACGGTTACACACGTGTGCAGTCTCAATGGCAAAACTCTATGAATTGGGCTACGAATTGGTACCTTATCCGCTATATTCTCCGGATTTAGCCTCTAGTGACTACTTCCTATTTCCAAACCTAAAGAAATGGCTCGGTGGAAAGAGATTCAACTTCAACGATGAAATTATTGACCAAACAAATGCCTATTTTAAGTGACGACACTTGCTTATTGATCCGCCCTCGTAAAGCGGTAAGAAAATAATTAGTAACTATTTTGGCATTTCAATCGACTATTATTGACATACAGCAGGGGTCCTCACAAGATTTTGCTTCGCTAGCCCGTCTGACATTGCAATGGAATGACATTGACTAGTTTAAAAATTTGATAAAATGTATGTAAAGATAAAATAATTTAAAAATGTCATTAATAATTGCGACATTGTTTTTGTTACATGAGATCTTTAATATTAGGAGAATTTTTCGGAAAGATTTATTCTTTCTCTTAATTATGATGAATATTATTCTAATAGTTTTAGGGCTTCAGAGCTATATTTGAACTAAAATGCTCTGAAATCTTCTGATATAAAATTTAATTTAACATATGAGTGATATTTTAAACTCTTTTTGATATTCATATTGAAATTATTTTTCCCTCTTAGAGAAAATTTTAACAATCTTATTTTACAGGATGCTTTATTATGGTTAAAATTCGGAAAAGGCATTGAAAAGACTTTATAAAAGAAGTTCTTGACATAATATATATACAAAAACTAAAGGAAGCGTTTCATATGAAAAAGTCGATAGTATCATCAATTTAAAGTGAACTATTTATCTTTTTAATTAATTTTTTTTTTTTTTTTTTTTTTGGGAAAGATTTATTTATATTGTGTCATTGGAGCTTTCTTTATTTGATCATTGTTGTCTTTATCAAGTACATTATTTTCAATTGAAGCAAATCACGGGTTACTTCATTGGTTTTTCTTGCAGCCAGTGCTTGTTGATTCTTAAAAGAACTCATTTAAGAATAATAAAATATCTTAATTATTGTCTTTAATTTATACAAAAATATATTTCCATTTTTAAATAGTTTCATGCTTTCATTGGAATTTTTATTTAAAATAGTAAATAATATTTACATTAAAAAAATTGTGACCCCTCACGAATGTCCTTACCCCTTGTGGATCACGGACCCCAATTTGACAACTGTTGATATATAGAATACAAAATTTTAAAGCAAATAAAGTAATAAATTGTCATTATCAAAGATAAAAACCCAAATAGTCGTATAGTGACATATAAAATATAAAAATAAACATTCAATAGCATTCCAGTCGGAAAACGGCAAAAATCTGCATATATAATCGGGGCCATAGTGAGTGAATTTTGGCAATTGAATCAGGTTTTTTTTCTCTCACATAAATATCTACTTATTAATTTGTGAACGGGTCATTAATCATTCTTTACCTCAGAGTTCTTCTCAATCTTAAATATTTTTTTAGCTTTGATTGATTAAAGCTTAGGCATAACTTTAACATGGCTCATATTTGATTTTGAAGAATTGCTTCTCTACTTCTTGAGCTTGGAATTCATTCTTATGACTTTTTCTTTTCCTGAATCAAGTGTCAACTCATTCTGTAGGTCCTTGTTAAGCTTTTCTATTACCCTGAAATGTAATAATTTTGTCAAAATTTAGTCAATCAAAATTTTTTAGTAAGTTCCAAAAAAAAAAGGTTAAAAAACTTCAAAATTTATTTTGTACATTTTTCTTTGACTGCCATCTGCTTGCGAACAAATTTCTGGAATTCGATGTGCTATGGAAGCTAACATATCTCTAGAATGTATTGTAATCAAGGAAGATATTTAAAATTTACGGCAATAAGAGTTATTACGAAAATTTTGTGTTATATTTTATTCGAACTCACACTATAATATTCTCGAAGGTATTAACTTAATAATTCCAAAAAATTTCGACCGAGCACGCATTTTGATCATCACATTTTTTTTTTTTTTTATAAAATTCAGCATATATAATCTACTCCCCTATGCGCTACATATAGCGTATTAATCTGCAACAAAACGTGAACGGTTCATATTTTATAAACCTCTAAAGTTAGACACCTCGAGTTTTTTTGACAAAAATGAGTAAAATTTAAATTGAATAACTTTTATGTGGATTACTAGGTTTCAACAATCTTGGTATCATCGGAAAGGTCTGAGATTCTTCTTTATCATAGAGGCATAACAACTAAATATCTTACTGTCGCAGGGACCCCTTAAATAAAAAAAATATCCTTTATCCTTGGATATCTTGAAAAATGGTATATTAATTTTTATTATTTGTTGCACAATGTTTACAATCACCTTATAATAATTATGTAAAAATTACAAAATGAGATCACAATGGGATCAAAAGTTACAACAGTTCTTCTTTACTAAAAAAAAACCTAATATTTAATAAAAAATGCATTAGTTTTTAATAAATATTAGGTTTTTTTTTTTGACATATTGATATACGTATTCAAATTTTAATATAACATATCACTATTTATTGAGGTAAGTCGCATATATATCACATTATTCATCCCGAAAAAATATTTTGATATTATTATAGAAATTTCAGGAACACATTAACAGACTTTTAAACCACTGTAACTCACTTTACAAAATTCGCCAAATTATTTTAAAGATTATTTACTCAAATTTGGTACATGAAGTAAAATCTACTGAAATTGATTATGATCTGTTTATCTATATCTCATACAATTTTTTTTTCTAGGAATAATAGTTCAACGCATATAAGTTTTGTACAAGTATAGATTGTCGTACCAAATTCTATAAAAATCGGTCCATAATTGATCATATTTTTCATTTAAGTTCCGCTGCTTAAAAATGACTTAAAAGCGCACACGTGCACACGTGTGATGTATTATAGGAGAATGAAATATATTCTATTGGATGTAATTCAATTTTACACGTTATTAATGAAGCTATTTTTACACTGCCTGCCACTTGAACAAGGAATTACATTTTTTTTTTAACTTTAATTAAGTATATCTCCTAAACTAAAGTTCAGAAAAAAATAATTTTTTGCGCAATAAAATTTCAAAGTATTGGCTTTAGTATCCTGAAGAAATAAAAAATATACATATTTTGTTATACTAAAATTATGCATTTATTTAAAGACATGTATTTCTGTGGTACATTTTCGTGTGTCACTTGAATAAGGAATATTTCAAAACTAAGCAAACTGTAATTTATTTTTAAATTTTAGGTTATAAAAATGAAAGTTATTATCTTCTAGCATTTAATTAGTATTGAGTACTGCCACCATTTTTAGAAATAATCTCAAAAATGCGATTTGGCTTCGACTTGTATAATGACTCTAAGTAATTTAGCGAAATTTTACTCCATACTTCCGTTATTGCATTCTTTAAGGATTCTATCGTCTCAAATTGTTTTCCTCCTTCATAAACTTTTCTTGCAAGCCAACCCCAGACATTTTCCATTGGATTAAGGTCTGGTGAATATAGGGGCAAATCCAAAAGTTGAACACCTTGTTGGTTAATCCATTGTTTTACTGCTCTGGCGGTATGAATCGGAGCGTTGTCTTGTTGGTACGTCCAAGGTATGGGTCCAAAGAAATCATTAGATTTTGGAAATGCTTCCTCCATAATGTTTTTGTAAGTTGTTGCAGTCATTTTGTTGGATACAAAAACCAATTCTATGGTACCATAATACGAAATGGCACCCCATACCATTATTCCGCCCTCTCGGCTGTGTCTGCGGCTCAAAAATAATTCCTCCTTATTTAGGTAACGGAAGTAATAGTTATACCCTTCGGGACCATCAATATTAAACTTTTTTTCATCGGAAAATACAACTTTAAACCATTTGTCGGACCATGTCATTGTATTTTTGGCAAACTGTGGTTTTTTTGCAGTTTTCGTCCGACTATGTATGGGCACGACTTTAAGATACGGTGCATTGATCTTAGACTGGCACTGACTCCCCTTTTTTCACGTATTTTTGATACCGACATGGCAGAATTTGATGCAATTCTAATAAGTTTTCGTCTTTCTTTTGGAGTTGTTACCATTTTCTTCCGCCCTTTCATGTTTTTCCATATCTTTCCACGTTATTTAAATAATTTTACACAACTGTCTTCTATTAATGTTTTTGGTTATTTGGCCCAGATTCTGACCCTGAGATTTCAAAATCAGAATTTTTTCTTTTTCAGAGTTATTAAAAGCTTTACCACATCCCACTTTGTATAAAAACTATTTAAAAACTATCAAGTTAAAAATTCTCTAGCCGTTTATATTGAAAGAAATTCAAATCATAGCCTTCCTGATTAATATTAAAAGAATTCCTTATTCAAGTGACACACCAAATAGTACCACAGAAATACTTGTCTTTAAATAAATGCATAATATACATATTTTTATTATACTAAAATTTTAGTATAATAAAAATATGTATATTTTTTATTTCTTCAGGAAACTAAAGCCAACACTTTGAAATTTGGTTGCGCAAAAAATTATTTTTTTCTGGACTTTAGTTTAGGAGATATACTTAATTAAAGTTCAAATAATGTGATTCCTTATTCAAGTGACAGGCAGTGTATTAAATTTGACGCACAAATATTGGTTGCCTGTAGAATGTTATAGGATATATTGATCTTGATCGGATGCCACGACCATATTTACGTCCACTTTTTGAAAACTCTCAAAAGTATGAACCGATTAGCCTAAAGTAGATCGAAGCATAGGGTGTAGTATCCCCCATATAAAGCAAATATTCATTATGGCATATCTAAGGAACTATTACAGTAAATGCCCTCAAAATTCATGGGAACCTTTATCCTATCGCATTGATAAAATGAAAATAGGACAGATAGGTCCAGGGGAGAGGTAGCCCTCATACAAAATATAAAAATATAAATTTGCTCATCCAAAGGAAGAAAAAGGTAAATTTTTAAACAATTTTTACAAGTAATTTTCATATCGAATTTCGAATAGGGTGAATAGGTCCCAGGAGAGTATTAGCTCCAATATAAAGTAAATATTAGTTATCGCATCAAATGGGGTAGCGAAGCGCACCAGTAAAAGCTAGTAAATTACAAATTTAATACTTTGGAATTTTACAAAAATTTGCACGTATTTAAGGAAGATATAATCATTTCAGTGAAGAACAAATATTTTATATATGTAAGTCAATAATAAATTAAAAAAGACTATGGAGAAAAATTTATGGATCGAAATTCGAGAGAAGTTCTAGAAATTTTCTGATATTTTGATATAAATCATTTAACATCGTATTAACAACATCGTTACTTATAAGGATCCAGAAAATGTAAACTTTTTTGCTCTCCGACAAAAATTACAAACGGAATGACAAACTTATATATACCCTTTACACCTGTGGTGAAGAGTATGAAAACTGTATACTTATACTATATAATAATAAATTAATTTTTTTTTTTTTTAACTTCCCTTAAGGTAAAAATATGTTAAAAGTTTTAACATGTTTTTAAAAAAGGTTAAGCCCATAGAAATTAGTGACATATGAACAAAACAAAAGATAAAATCAAATATTTCTTAAAGGGAAAACCCCATTCGTAATAGATCAAATATAACCATTAATGTTAACATCAATGTAAAAAATTTGATATATTTGAGTTGTATATTCACAATAATAGGTCCTTAACTGAACATGATTCCCATATAATCCCCATTCCCGAAAATCAATTAAACTTGCTTAAATGTCACGTAAATATCAATATCGAGAGAAAATTTAACACAACCAATTTGTGTACAAGTATAGATCGCTCCACTAAATTTCATAATGATCGGTTCATAATTGACCATGGCTCCCTTATAATTCACTTTGCCGAAAAATACTTAAACGCGCATAAATCTCACATAAATGCCAATATCGAAATAAAATTTTACATAAATAATTTTCATATACTCATGAATTATTGTAATAAATTTCATAAGGATCATTGCACAATTCACCATAGGTTCCATATAAGGGCCTCTCCCATTAATCATTTTAGTGCCTATGCACAGGTATGTAGGGTATTATATGGCCGATCTTGATCAACACTACTTGTTTTTATCCTTTTCTATTTGTGTTGATACTAAATTTAAAATAAAAGTATCAGAACGCTTAAAAAGATATTAATTTGTTAGTAAAATTGTACTAACTGCTATAGACAAAGTGTTATAACTGCTGAGTCAATTGAGATTCTATTCTGAAATTTTTACACTATAACAATAAATTGATTGTAAATGTCATGCCAAAAATTAAAGAAAATTAGAAGACCCTTTTTCAGAATATCCTAGGAAAAAGGTATATTTTTTTTGTTTTACAGGTCCTTTCGCCAGAAAGATGTGTAATTTTTATGATTTTGTAATAAAAACGAATATAAGTCCTTTCCATTGATTTTGTTAAAATCGGTTAAGGCATTTAAAAGTTATTTACCTTAAACTTTGTTTATTTTTGTTAAAAATGCCTTAGGTGTCCTACTTTAGAGGTCCATAAAACACACATGAACTACAAACGACATGACTAGGGTTATGTAAGCCCCATATTTAAAAAAATCGAAGATATAAAATTTTTTAAACTGTAATTTTTGGTCGAAATTCTTCGCAATTACCCCGTATATAAAATATTAATCATACGCCACATATGTGTATTGAAACATAACTGAACAGTGTTGCCATAAAAGTTAATTGATAACTGCTAAATTGCTCTACAGCAGCAAATCATAATGCTAAATTGTTTTGTGAAAAAAACTAATATTTTCGCTGCCCTTGTTTCTTGTAAAAATATGGTTCAAATGACAACTTGAAATAATTTTTCTTCAGAATTATTTGTAATATAGAGAAATAAAGTAAAAATAGAGTTTATGTTTTAAAATTGACAAGTGACAATTTATTTAGAAATTCTTAAAAAAAAAACAACAAAAAGTATAAATTTAAAAAATACTGTAAAAATGTGCTAAATGTTTTTTAATTTATTTTTATATTTTTATAACTTGTCAATGCATTTCAAGCTGTTCAAGTGCTAAATCTAGCACCGATAGTACTAAAATGGCAACACTGTAGCTGTCAAATATTTTATACAATACTAGTTGACCCGATCCGATCCGCGTTACAAGCCCTAAGCAAACATTGGTGTTGTATTACCACACGATTTAAATAATGTAAATATTTTGTAAATAAACCGAAAACTCAGATTTTTGAATGCAACATTTCGAAAGTTTTAAAATTTTGATATTGGATCATTATTAACGTAGGTTTTTTGTAAATATCTTCGGAACTACATAACCGATTTAAGAATTTGATATCTCGTTTTGAAAAACATAACAACGGCTTTAAAAAAAATAAAATAAAATAAAAAAAGCAAAAAAAAAAATAAATATATGTATATGTCATTGGTGGTGCAATATTAAAATTGGATTTTGCCACGCCCCTCCACCCGCAAACCGAAAATCAAAAATCATAGTCTCACCCGCCTGAATATTCTGAAGATTCCCTGAAAATTTCATCAAAATCGGCCCAGCCGTTTTTGAGTCCATACGTTACATACATACACACATCCTGTTTTATATATATATAGATTATTCCGATCTGCACAATATTCTAAATATCAAAAATTTCTTTATGTTTCAATAATAAATTTTTATTATGAAATTTGAAAGAAACATATTAAAAAAAAAAAAAAAAAAAAAAACAAGATATCATTATCATCTTGGAAATGGTGTTCAATTAACACATAGGATAAAGAAAAAGAAATTGTTGCAATAAAACAGAACTCTATAGAAAAATTAATGCTAAATGCTTAAAAACACTAAATTGCATTTAAGATGAAACAGTTGGCTGAATACAAAACACTTTGACTTTCTATAGAAAACTCCCAACAACAAACCTTTATAGCAACAATAATAGCAACAGCAAAAACCAACTGGGGGAAAAGTGTTAATGCAAAAATATTGTATTAAATAGAAAACTTTACTTTTATTTTAATTTAATTGTATAAACATAAAAAAAAAGAATTAAAACAAATTACATAATCTCACTTTAGCTATTTTATTTTATTTTATTTCATTTTAAATTAATAAGATTAAATTAAAAACAAATTACATATTTTTAAGATATATAACCAAATACTAGTAATTACTTTTAAGGCTGTTAACTTATCGAATTTTTAACCAAAGTTAAAGCTTAACTATAGACAAAATGATTAGTTTGTGTAAAAAAAAAAAAACATTTTAAAGAAAAATTACAAAAATGGAAGATATTATTTTCTAAATATGCTTAATACAAGGACGAATATTGATTCCATTATCATTTTCTTTTCAAAAATGGTATTTTTACAAAAATAATTACAAATTAAGTTTATTAAGCTTCAGTTTGAGCCAAAGTTTGTTGAAATTGAACAAATAAGTCAGAAGATATATGTATTTAAATTTCTGATAATAATGAACTATGAACCGTATTAAAAACGGAACTATAACAAATTTGATAATATTGAAGAATTTTTGTATTTCGGCTTGAGTTTATTGCATTATTGTAAAAGAATACATTGTAAAAGTTTTATTGCTTTTTTACAATTATTTTGTATTCTCCTTTTTTCAATTATTATTGTTTATGTGCTTAAAGCTACCAATTAGGTAGTAAATCAAACAATGTACAATTGTTATTGTTTAGCCACTTATTTATTAAGTAACAATGAACAATGTTGTTGTTATTTGATTTGTCCCTTCTGTTTATTTGCTATTTTTAGAGCCAACACCAGGCACGGTGTAAAATATTACTTGACTCCCCTGTTAAGTATTTCTAAAAGTAGATAACAAACAGAAGGGACAAATCAAAGAACAACAACATTGTTCATTGCTACTTAATAAGTGGCTAAACAATAACAGCTATACATTACTTGATTTACTACCTAATTGGTAGCTTTAAGCATATAAGTAATAATAATTGAAAAAAAATTAAAAAATAATTGTAAGAAAGCTTTATCGTAAACCATTCATCTTACTTATTAACGTATAGGAAAAATAAGTTACAGATTTCATTTCCTGAAAAGTTGTAAGTTAAATAGGTGATGTTTACAGAGAACACCATGGTGGGATCCTGAAGAGTGCTGATGACTATCGTATCTGACCAGAAAATGCACTCCATTCTGCCGAGTATCCAATAAAATTTTTACACTGTATTCTTCTACAATTATTCAATGAACTTAAGCCGAAATACAAAAATTCTAAAAAATTATAAAAAAAAAGTTCAACAAAAAAACTATAAACTAATTAATATTGAAGTACTTCAAATTTTGTATTGACGTAATAAGTGTGTACACCAAATTTTATAAAAAGCAAAGGTAGTGAGGTCAAAAATTTTTCTCAATAGCGTAATTAGTTTTTCTTAAAACAAAATTTATCAAAATTCATGCAAACACATAATTCAAATTTTATAACACCGTGCAACAATTTCCAAAAAAAAAAATTGAAAAAATCCTTATATTCATCAGACTTGAGCCCATAATAAAATAACGTACTCACTTTTTCTCCAGGACGTAAAATTTTCCCTCAAAAGAACTTCAAAGTTTAGAAGAATTCACAACTTAAAAAATATTTAAAAAAACTATATCGACCCAATATGTATATCGAATGAAAGCTAAGAATGCCTGCAATATAACAAAAGTTTTTATTTAAATATTGCTGCACAAAATATTAATAAAAAAATTGTTTTCTTTACATATTTCAAAAGATAATGCTTTGTGAATGGTTAATAAAGAAATTTCAAATCGATTTAGGTTTGCATGCTACATTCAGAATTTGGTCGAAAATGTTGATTTTTAAAAAATATTCATATTTATCGATTAAAAAAAATGTCAGGAAAGTTTTTTTTTAAATTTATTGACGCTGGACGAAAACGTCTGCAGGAGTGCAGATTTGAAGACTTTTTTAATTGCACAAAAAGCAGCATATTTTTACTATTATTTCTTATACATTAATATAAAATAAATATCAGTCTTTCTTTTCTCAAAAAAATCGTTTAAATAGCGTTTGGCAATTTTTCAAAAATATAAATCTTCGAAATCGAACTTGATTTGTAAAAATTAAGATTTTTTGAAACTTTTACATACTCGAGGTGATCAACTTTAACACCTTGTAGCTTATCCCGTATTATTACAGGCTTACTACAAGATGATTTTTCTAAAAGCTTAAGTCCTTCTCTATAACTTTCCTATACATTTCAATTCGATCCAACCAATAGTTTAGGAAATACAGATTTATTACCAAAATTTTTGGTATGGCCTCACTGTGTGTTTATTATGATTTTTTAATGCCACAAATTTGTTAGCATATTTATTTTAAAAATTTAAACAATTTTACTAAAACTAAAGTACAATCTTAATTATCTTTTTAAAAGCACATTAAAAATGAAAATGTGTTTAAATTAAAATTTGCCAAAAATACATAATGTACTAAAAATTGTATAATTCTAGTAAATGAAAAATTCATTTATTTAATACTTTATGGTAAATGTGCAATGTAATGGCAAAAACACATGTTACAATGAGAAATTTGTATTTTACATGAAACATGAAGCAAAATTTCTGACTAAATATGTAACAATTTTTATTGTTGATGTTTTATTGCTGTCATTGTATAGTGTTCATAAATGTATTGTGTTTATGTATTGGTGTCATAAGATTATACCCAATAAACATAGATTCAAACCTAAGAAAATGTTTGGAAATTTTCCTTTAATAAATAACATATTTCCCAAATTTTAATTGAATCTACAAAATATGTGTTATGAAATAAACAAGAAAATTTTAAAAAATGTCTATGATTATAAAGTATAGAGTTAATTTTATTTTATTATACCCTACACCACCATAGGTGGCTGGGGTATTAACACCCACCTTAAAGTATATCAAACGACTCAGTATCTCTTTTTGAGTCGATCTAACGATGTCTGTCCGTCTATCTGGCTGGTGTAAACTTTGTGCACAAAGTACAAGTCGCAATTTTGAAGATAATTCAATGAAATTTGGCGTGTAGGACTTTCATGATACAAGGAAAACGCCTATTGAAATTGGTTATGATCGGTCCATTATTTCACCTAGCCCCCATACAAATATTCTCCCGGCACATTAGTTTAACGATCATAAATTCCTTAAATATTAGCAATATTTTAATGAAATTCGGTATAAGGAAGTTTTGTATAAGTATTTGTGCCAAATTTCATGAAGATTGTTCCATAATTGACCATAACTTCCATATAAAACCCTCTTTCGAAAATCACTTTAACGTGCATAAATCACATACACATATTAGTATCAAGTTTTTATATTTATTCAAATAAGTTTTATATAAGTAAAATTACAGTGACAAATTTTTTGAGTATCACTCCATAATTTACCATAACTCCTACAAAAGCCCACTTTCGGGAATAACCTTAAAGTGTATAAATTCATATAAATGCTAGTATTAACGTAATATTCTCTATTCGTATATTTTATTTTACACTTAGTAAAAGTATCAGCTCAAAATTGTCCTCCACGAATTTTGATGGACATATACAATGGTGTGGGGTATCATATGGTCGGGCTTGACCGACTATATCTTTCTTACTTGTTTTTTTTTTTATTTTATTTTATTTATTATTATTTTTATTCAGTTTCAATTTTTTTCATCAAAAAGTTTAAAACTTAAGGTACGGTCAGACTAGGGAAATATTTGACAGAAACGGACAAATATTTCTTTGCCCTAATGTGACCACAAAATACCTTTGTGCGTGGCAAACAGCAATTTAGCTGATTTTGGGCTAATAAAATTATTTAATAGCAAACAAAAAAGTTTTTAATGTGAACACAGAGAAACAATACCAAATAACAATTGTATTGAAACTAAATTATTCAAATGTAAAAAATATAAATAAATAAATAAGAAGTTTTATATAATAAATTCCACTAATACAATACAATATTGCTGATAATTTTAATAATTTCATTAACTTGCTTACTTAAGCAAGCGAGACAAATTATACGTGTTTGCTGCGCAAGTTGTTCGCGGTTATGGGTGCCAAAATCAGTTTTTTACATATATCTTACTCACAATTTTGCTGAAGTACATTTTTATGCGCCATTATTAGTTTTGGAGTTATAGCGTACTTTATGTTAAATTTAATAATTTTTAGTATGCGCTATATTATAGGACGATATAATCAAATTATAAGGATAATTATACCAACCAACTTCTAAAAATATTCATTACCTTCTGTTGAGCATATTGTCGATAAATATTTTTCTGGTCCATGTTATAGTGTCAGCAAATATAAAATTTTCAATGGGGCTAGACTGGACACATAACTGAGCAAAGACTTCGGGAACATAACTAAACATGTCAGAGGACTCTCTACAAGTTTTTGTTAAAATCTGACAATATTTCCAACTCATATAAGTGGTATAATGATAACGCAGAAAAATTATGATTTTAATCGACTATTTATATACATGCTAGACCCAAATGTGGTCCAATTTTAATAAAAAGTTGTAGGAACAGTCCTCTGACTTATTCAAGTATGTACCCAAAAGTCTTTTCAGTTTACTATTGAAATATTACCCTGTAGCCTTAATGAAAATTTTAGATTTGCGGACACGCTAATATGGACCAGGAAGAGATTTCTCGATAATTTATATAATAAAAATTAAGTACACATCTTTAAAAAATGGCTACTATAATTATCCTTACAATTTTACTATATCGTCTCGAAATATAGCGGTTACTAAACAACATTAAATGTAATGTAAAATGCGCCATAACCATATTAAAATGGAGTTTTAGCAGTATTTCGTTTTTAAACCCACTTCCACTGTTTCTTTTCTTCTTATTTTTTTTTTTTTTTTTTTTTTTCTTCAAAAAAGCTACCGAAGCTGCTCCATATCATTAAACCAAAAAATGTTTATCTTTTTGTTTATTATATTTTTAGTAAAAATAAATTTATTGTTTCCGAAAGTTTGGTGGAATAATTTTTGAACACAAATAATTTTTCAAATATGATCTATGAGAAAACATGTTTTTCTATTTGCCTATTTCACTATATTTAATGTCTGTTTGAACAAACAAAAATGGGGAAACATATGTATCTAATGTGACCAAAAAATAAACTACGTATTATGTAAGTTTGACCAAACAAATTCTAAACAAACATTTGCCTAATCTGACCGTACCTTTAGGTATGTTTGTTCAAAAAATAAAATATTTTACATACTTTATATTAAAGAAAACATTTGTACTCAATTTTACCGCAAATAAATAGACAAAAACAACTATTATGGTCCATGAAATATGACGAACAATATGCTTAAAATTATGAATACAAAATTTCCTTTACAGCTGTAAAAATATATCAATCTATCATTTATGCATGCATTTTAAAATTGTTAAAAAAAACATTTTATAAATATTTGAGAATCATTTGTTTGTTATAGAAACATCCAGCTCAGTTTGGAATTATAAAGACGCTTGAAAAAAATATAATTGTTATATTAGAACCTTTTCGCTTTAAAAGACATAACTTTAAATTTGAAAATAAAGGAAATTCAAACTTAAATTTGAAATAGTTTTTAAATACATAAATATTTAATTTCAAAGGTTTTTGTTTAATGGGTAAACACAAACATATACACGTGCACATACACAGTACAGATGATATAAAACAATGTTATATTGTTTATACTGTTAATTGTTTGTTTGCGGTTGTGTTGAATATGACACTTATGACATTTTCCCTCACAGTCTTTTAACTCTATATAGACATACTTACTTGTTAACACAATCACACGCTCATAATTTTAAACATTCAGTTACATTGTAACTGTAATTCTTCGTTGTTTATTTGTAAAGTTTGTGTGCGTTTAATAATATGAGAATGTTGGCCTTTTTTATTATTGCTACCATATTGTATGGACACTTATGTATTATCTTCATAACTACCTACATACCAGAGCTGTAAATGAATCATTTATTTTTGAATTAATTAGCGAATCATTCATATACTGAATTAGCAAATACTGAATTAATTCTTTCACATAAAAAAATTAATTGAATGAAATTTGAGTCAATTCTAATGAATTTGGTAAAAATGAATTTATCAAAGTGAATTGCAATTCGTTTCTAATTCAAATGAATTTATCAAAGTGAATTGCAATTAATTTCCAATTCATTTAAATTGAATTGATTTTGAATTAATTCAGATGAACTAGAAAAAAGAATTCGCAATTCATTTCCAACCCATTTGAGTTGAATTGATTGAAATTTGAATTGATTTTGTAAGTAAATCTACAGTAAGCATCACTGCCGTTTTGTTATTTTTCTTTATTTGTGAAAGATAGTTTTATGTTTTTGAAATAAATATAACCTAAATATTACCAAAAAGTTTGTCGTTGGTTGGGTGGTCGTGGGTCACAAGATTTCAAAAATTATTGATTGCTTCTTAAATATTAAATGTGTTTTGTCGTTCAGTGTATTTCAAAATAAAAATACGTTTTTCTTGAAGAAACAAACTTCAAACACCATGTTTTCTTTGATAAGGCACGGATTCAGGACAAGGCTTTTGAATGAATTCAAAATTAATTCAATTCAAACGAATTGGAAACAAATTGCAATTCACTTGAACAAATTCATTTGAATTGGAAACGAATTGCAACTGATTTTACAAATTCATTTGAATTGAAAACAAATTTATTCTACAAATTCATTTGAATTGATTCAATTTTCATTCAATTTTTTTTATATGAAAAGAATTAATTCAAAATTTAGCTAATTCGTAACGAATTAAAATCAAAAAAGAATGATTCATTTACAGTTCTGTTACATTGGACTGCATCCAAACATTATCAGCTCTTTTATCGTAACTCCCCCTAGAATCGTTTATTATATTGTAAAAAGATATCGTGTGAATTATTAATGAAATCGGATATCGTTAACCCATGCCGCATTAGACCTGAAGTATGACTTTTTACAGTTTTCAGAAAAATATATATATATTACTTTGCTTTGTAGCAATATGTTAAAAACTCTTAATTTGCATAGAATTATCTAGCTAACAAGATATAAAAGAAAAAATCGGTTAAAAAAATTTAAAGTTATTACGAATTTCCCAAACCTCTGACATGCTTAGTTATGTTCCCAAAGTCTTTGCTCAGTTATGTGCCCAGTCTAGCCCCATTGAAAATTTTATATTTGCGTATGGACCAGAAAAATATTTATCGACAATATGCTCAACAGAATGTGTTTTTTTTTTTTTTTTTTTTTTGAGAAATGTTCAAATGAAATGCTATATTTAAATAAATATGAACCATAATTACTGAAAAATATATTTTTGTTTTTTCAGGATAATTTAAACCCCTTTCTATGCTTTGTTAAAAAATGTAGATTTTCAAATTTTAAAAATTGTGTTTCAAAATTTTAAAAATTATGTTAAACAAATTTTAAAAAACTTCAGATAAAACTATGCAGTTTTATAGACACTAGTACAGGAACTAATACTATGAAAGAATTAGTTCAATACCTTATATAACTAAACCGTACCTGCGATTTGAATTTTGCGGATTTCGGCAGAAAGGCATTTTTTGCAGTTTTTTAATTATAAAGACAATTTTTATTTTGAACTAATATTCAGACTAAACAAAGTTATTAGAAAAAAACATAAGACATGTCTCAAAAAATATAGTCTGAAGATATTAAGGAAATTGGACACGAATAATCTTTAAAACGCCAAGGTCAAAGGTCAAAAATTGGAATATTTAAAATTTTTCAGGAAAACATAACGAAAACTTATTTATTTTTACCTAGATTTGGATAAAATGTTATGGATATATAACTGCAACACTTTCATTGATACTAACAATAAAAAAGGCATATTTAGGCTCAACTGAGCTTGAAGTTAGCACTTTTTTAAACTTACCTATTCGTAAATATTTGTAAAATAAATTAATATCATGGGCAAATAAAACGATAATTACCTCATTCGGACATGTAGAGTCATGATAAACTATAAGAATTCCTTACAGAAATCATTGAATTCAACTCCAGATAAAACACATAATTTTTCGTGATATTTTCCTTAAAAATTTTAAATATTTAAAATTTTTAACTTTAACCTTTTTATGTCAAAGGTATTCCTTGTCTAATTATCTTAAAAACTGCAAAATATATTTTCTGAAATATGGTTTATCTTACTCTGTTTAATCTAAATATCAGTTAAAAAAAAATTGACTTTTTACATAAAAACTGCAAAAAATACCTTTTTGCCGAAATCCTCAAAATTCAAATCGCAGGTACGGCCTAGTCATACAAGATGTTGACCTAATTCTTTTTTAATTTTATTTCCTGTAGTATTGTGTATAAACCTGCATAGTTTTGTTCGAACTTTTTTAAAATTTATTTAACTAAATTTTTAAAAGTTTGAAATTGGAGTTTTGAAATAGCCTTAAAAAACATCAACGTTTTTTAACCAAGCATAGGAAGGGATTTGAATTAACCTGCATAAACAAAAACATATTTTTAGTAATTATGGTTCAAAATTAATGATATTTTTATCATTTCATTTACACTTCTTAAAAAAATTAAAAATTTGTTTATACACTCCTTACGCAAGTGGTCTAAAACACATTAACAGTCTGGGGAATTCCTTATATCTTTCACATTTTAATTAAATTTTTCTAAAATCTGTAAAGAAATCATATTTTCCCTATATAAACATAACACATACATACAGATTTCAGGTCCAAAGCGGCACGGATCAATAATATCCGATTTCAATAATATTTCACAGAATATCTTATTACAACCCAATGAACCCAATGAATGAAGGTGGAGTTACGATCAAATGTATATACATGATTTTTATAAAGATGAGAGGTTATTTAACATTTAATGTCTTGTATTATACACAAACGCACACATACAGTTATTTATGTTTACTAATAAAAAAAAAGAGTTAGCCCTTATAAACTCACATACTCCGGAGTTTTTATTTAGTTGTGTTTGTGTATTTTTCTTTCTAAATTATCTGCAATATATAGAGTTTATTAATTGAAGAATATTTTAAGGAGTTAAATGCAAACTTATTAAAATACTTAATTATTTTAATAAGCTTAATAATTTTGAACAGTTATAAGTTGTATTTTCTCTAGACAGTAGTTAAAGGCTTATGAAAAGAGTTTAATTGATAGCAAGATTATATTGAATAAACAAAATATACATATACCTAAGACTGTTTAGGAACTTGTTCATAAAATACTTTGTATAAATAATTTAAAATTTAGACAGTAAATTCTATTGTGACAGTTGCTAATGATCATCTTAAACCAGCATTTATTGACAAATCAGAAATAAGTGATGAAATTCCTACTGTCCCGTACGAAACTCCTCCAATCGTCCTCTTTAACCCTAAAATTCGGTCCTTGTACGTCCTCAAGCTAGACCGATTGTCAGCTTCACGCTGAGCGAGATCATCAGTGCCGGTACGCCTGGCCCTCTGGAAACGAATTCGGAGTTGCCTGACGGTCCTTCGCATCTCATCATGCTCACGAGTTCAGCAACTAACCTTGCCGGGCCTAGTCTTTCGACATCGGCCAAACAAGGTGTCGTTAGCTGAACACATCCACTCATTTATCCGTTCAACTTGATGATCTATAGTTCGTGCCCTAAAGTCTTCTATTGGCTGCGATAAAGCGGCCGCCTTAACAAATTCCACGTAATTGTCCCAATTCACAACCCTGTCCCTCCACCTTCTAAGAGGTGCTGTCACCCGCGTTCGTTCGTGGTGAGAGACCACAATCTCAATAGGATTATGGTCACTCACGCCCAAATTAGAGAAAAAAAGTGACTTTGAATTAAAATTAAAATATATTTTAAAAAACAAAATAAAAGTTTTAAGCCAGCGGGGGAGTAGTTGAAGGACTTGTCCACAAAATATTTTGTATAAATATTTTTTGAATTGAAAATATTTGAAAATTATTATAATCTCGGAGTGGACGGACGGCATTTGCCCATTTTACCGCCCACCTACATATGAGGTGAAATTTTAATTTAGGGTTGCAAATAAAGTTGGAGATAGTAGATATATATTAGGGTCATCGATTATTCGAGTTTTTGGAGAAACCGGTTTTCGAATAGTTCGAATAATTAGAACTTTAAGAAAACTACTTGCAGTTTTTTAAATTCCAAAAAGAACCCAGTTAACCGGTTTTTTTGCGAAGTAAAAATTTCCATCAAAAGAATATTTCTCTAAAAAACATAACAAATCTTATAATATTCAAATTAAAATTTATCAAATATATAAATAAGAATATAATCTAATAAAATATTTGTCAAAACTGATACTATGTTTTATATAATATCATCAACTAAAATGCAAAAGGACGTAAGCACTAAAAAATCAAATGTTGGTTATTTAGTATATTATTTGGACTGACCCAAACTACATCTACAAAATAAAATTTCATATTCATATTTTCAAAAATTACATCAATATAAACGAAACAGTCGTAAAATGTGTTCTTTTGGCTTGAAGAGTATTTTATATTGTATCTATTTTTTCTTTGAGTGAACGACTAAAAACTTTTACTTAATTGCAAAAAATGAAAAATTTTGCATTTTCATAATGTTTCTTGCTTGCGCTGCAAAAAAAAGTGTGGTTACGGCCCTTTACATTGCGTGAAGATATATAGAAAATGTGGAAAAAGCATGTCTCAATTTTTTTTTGAAATCGATTTTACAGGTAGACCTCTTTCAAATACTACTCCCTTTAAAATTGGAATAAACTATTACTTCAAACATTGAATTAATAGAAAGCCTAAAATATTAAATTGTTTGTAAGAATGTCAGAGATGGAAAATAGAAATCATGAAATGGTACTGAAATCAAGTTAAAGTTATATTTATAACGTAAAGTCTATACTAGATAAATTTTTATCAAGACAAACGTCAAAATCAAGGCGAAACTATACAAGGTGAAAGTTGATTTTTTTTTTTTTTTGATTGTTACAGCTGTCAAACTCCATGTATAACAAATTCTAACTTACTGACTGAAATGTCAAACTGCATATATAAAAAAATTGTTTTTGTACAACTGCTGCCATAAATTCGCATGATTTTGACGTTTGTTTTGATAATTATTGAATGCATGAAAATATAAAATTAATAGTTATTTTGGGTTGCAACCGTATTTGTATGATAAATACGTGAAAGATTAAAGAGACTGACAGATAAAAAACTCAACTTAGAGAGATATTTAAAAAAGTTCTTCTGCTTCCAGGAATAGCTTATGAACTTTGAACTAGGAATTAAATAGCGAAGTCAATTTTTACGAATCTCGATTAGGCGTTCAGAAAAAAAAAGTGATTCGTACCAATGATTTAACGGAAGAATATGGGTAATATTTTCTTTATGCTTAAACTTATGTTAAGATAAAAATAAAACATTGTACTCATTAATTGCAAAATTACTGGTATGTGCAAACTGCAGGTAAATCTCTTCTAGGTATAATTTATAGAATTAATTTCAATTTAACCTTAAACTATATTTATAAAAGATAACAAGAAATTAATTTTATTAGTATTAATCGGTTAGCAAACTTTTACTAAATTTCCATTTAAATATTAGTATTTAGGACATATGTTTTTTGAAATAAAATCTTATTTATAAAATCGGTTCTTTGTGTTAAAAAAAACGGTTTATTCGGTATTCGAAGAATTAACATTTTGAAAGAACCAACAGTACTTATACTGAAAAATCCGATTTCGATCGCCCTAATATATACATAGATTCGGCCAAACAGAATGATATTAATTTTTTTCTTCTTAATTCATTTATTTTCATATATATGTATGTATGTATGTATGTTTGTATGTATTTATATATACCTTATTGCTGTTTTCTTGCTTATTGCAACACTAATGAATTAAAGGATTTTGTTTTTATTATTTAGACAAGACCAATTACATACAGAAATTTTTAATTTAAACTACTTTTTTTCTTACTCGTGCAAATTTTATTTATTTACTTAGTTTGTTGGTTTAAGTATGTACATACATACATATGTACGTTGTTAATATGCAACATATGTTTTTATTACACAAACAGAAAAAATACAAAATAATATACATACATACGAGTATATCCCGCAAACATTTAGTTTTGGTTTACAATTTAAATTTTTACAACTAAATAAAATATTTTTTTTTTTTTAATAAAAAAGATGACTAGAGTTAATTAGAATTGAACACTTATGAATATATGGTCAATTATCGAAACATTTTTAACCTGACTCAAAATGTCTTTAAACCTTAATAAGTTTTGTGGTAATACTATTTTAAACAAAAGGTTTTAGATCTAAACTCACAAGACTTGAAACTAATAGAGTGCAAAATTAATTAAATAATTAATAAATTGTAAAAATTTTTATATGTTCAACTTAAAACCGCTACAACTTTCGCGTCCCCTGCACGAAATGATTAACACGAACTGATTCTACATGCATTTTTTCTTAAGACTTAAAGTCAACATTTTTTGATAATGGCCCATATACTATCTTTTATTACAAAAAAGCTTTCTTCGCCACATGAATATGTTTTTCAATGCTAATTAGGACCAATTATTTCAGGTTGTTATATACATATATTTTTGGTCCATATGAAATTCTAACGTTATCACTTACAAACTACTAACCAGAATTAAATTTAAATTCAGCCAAATTATACTATGCGATAATTTTTGGATCACCAAATATTGCCTCATTGACTCTAATGCCTAATGAAAGAGTAACATATTATTATTGGTTCATATCCTTATTGTAAAAATTTAATGGTTATAAATAATAATAAACATTAAAATTATAATCATAAAATGATCTAACTTATCACATTATGATCAGATAAAAAAATTGTATCATGTTATGATCCAGTTTTATTATATTATGATCTGATTTTCTCATATTATTATTTGATTTTATTATATTATGAATCGGTTTTATCATACATATTATATAAATATTGATCAACATTTCTGTTTCAAATTTATCTTATTATGATCAAATATAATTTTTTCTTTAATTATTTATTTGATTCATTGTATATTGTACAAGACAACAATACAAATGTACATGTTTTTATTAACCAAATTATTTAATAGTTAATCAATATCTAATATTCATTGAATTACATAAAATATAACCAAACGTTGTCTACTTATATTAATTCATATATAAACTAAATGAGAATTATAATGAAGGTAGAAAATAAACGTTATAAACGAAGTATATTCAAAAACAATGAAGTTATTAATTCTTTAACCATATTTGTAAAAAGCATATTTATTTGTAAGATTTTATTATTATTGGAATAATAAATATGATTTAAGAACAAGGAAAAATATTGATAATATTTAATGGTTATAGAAATAATGATATTTTTTTATATTAAAAAAATTTTAATTGAATGTAAATATTGAATGAAAAAACTGAAACAAAAATATTGTTATCATGAACACAGTATTATTAAAATTAATGAAAGTCAACAATGAGAACATAATATGCCCTAACCATGTGCTTTTCTCTACGAGTATCATCAGATTCATTAAATCTCCAAAGAGCTTTTCAAAGTTATTTCGAATTTCGATTTTATGGACTCTTAAACTTCGGATATTTTGGAGCTTTTCTTTCATTATGTGTGTAAATAAAGAAATTTAAATCAAAAATTTTCAATATATTTATGTGTATTTATTATTTTATAGAGTACAAAGCTTCTCTTAGATATTATGTAAGATTATTTTTAAATGACCCTCTCTTTTGATTGTGTGTTAGATATAAGTAGTCACATTATTCAACCAATATTTTGGGCATATATATATCGTACATGCTCGGAAAGGAATTATAGGATATAAAATTAATAAAAAATGCCACGCCCACTTTTTACAAGTAATAGTTTTTTTTTGAAAATTCAAATGAAATTTAGTACATATATAAAGTATTTTTTTTGGAGAAAACTATGGATTAAAATTTAGATTGGATGCCACGCCAAGTTTTTAACCCACTTTCAGAAAAAATCAATTTCCATACTTATTTGATGATATTAAGATAATTAACATAAATTTTTGCATATATAAGGAATAGAAAATATTGTATATTATAAAACTTTTGCTCTATATGGGTGTCACGCCTCTTTTTCGCCCACTTTTATTTTACTGTAATATTTACTTACTACGAAGTAATAAAACACTTTCCTAAAAAGAGTGGACATGCCATTCAATCAGTGCTTCCATCAAGGATATACATATATTTTTATTTTAATCGGTTGAGTAGTTTAGCTATAAGATCAAGTCAAATAAAATAAAAAATATTATGACAAAACTGAACTTAAAAAGGGAGTGGTATCTAGCAAAAATCTAGTAGAATAACATTATATAATAAAATTTTAATTAAATAATTTATATGATTTTTATTTACAATCATATTTAAAAAAAAGGCTCCGAAAAATTCGAACTTGAAGAGGCTATAAAACCGAAATTCGAAATAACTATGAAAAACCATTTGGGGGTTTTGCTACTCTACTGTTACACTTTCATTTTCCGCTAGAATTATAGATGCTGCACTGTGTTATTTATTGTTTTCCTAAACAGTTTATTATTTAAAATATGCTGAATCAGTTCAATAGAAATATCACTTAAGTTTAAAATCTGGGCCAATCTCTGAAAAATTAATATTTTTTAGAAATGTTCTTATTTTATTTTTCATGATTTTTTTTTTTTTTTTTGCACTGGATACTGCGCTGTTCTTCTTTAACTTTTCTTTATAAAGACCTTATATCTTTCAATTGATCGCAATTCTGGAAATTTTAGAGAACAAAACTAACATTATATTTATGTATCTCTCCAAAATGCTCTACTGTAATGTAGCGATAATAAATTTGCTAATAAATTTCTTAGATTTCACTCCTAGGAAAGTACAATTTGGCAATGTATCCTAGATTATTACAAAACAGTCAGCATGAAAAAAAATTATCAAAAAGTGCGCTTTTTTCATTTTAGCAGTCATATCTGAAGTTTTCTTTAAAACTAACTTTAATTTTAATCATTATAGGATTCTGATAGTATTGTGTTTGCTGGAATTTTATTGTGCATACAAACAACACCAATAAACATTCTCAAGGTAAAATATTACCTTGAGAATGTTTATGAGAAAATTTTATTTTTCTTAAGCTCCTTATCTTCTCTGGTTTATATTACAATTTTATTATTTTTGGACACTGACAAGCAGGAAGAAGGAAATGTTTGTTTACACTTTAATTTATTTAGGGAATCATTCTTGCACATGTAACATTAGGATGGTTGTAGGAAGATCCTCGATTTTTTTTTTTTTTTTTTTTTTGTTAGAGAAAATTTCTACCAACTTAAATCATCTAGGAATTTTTCTGCAATGTTATTCAAATAAAACATAACACAAATTGTTCGTAATAACTCTTATTGCAGTTAATTTTAAATATCTTTTTTGATATTGACAATATCTTCTAGAGACTTGTCAGATTTAACTCCTTCCGGAGCGGTGTTATGAAAACTCTACCATTTATCTAATTAATTTTCCTACATTCTGTGATCAATGGTATATTCTTAATACCACTTTTATATGTAGATTTAGGCTTATATTTAACAAAACAAAATTGATATATTTTTTTGTTGAAAGTTTTTTTTCGTTGTTGAGTAAGTTTCTTAAAAACACCTGCGTTAGACTTCATATTTGTATAATTTTCGATAAATAAGATAGTGAAAAAGGTGCTCGAAAATAATAATACCAAAAATAAATAAAAACGTTGAAGTAGTGGAGGTTAAAATTGATAATATAAAAATAATACCACTGCGCATTATATTCATGACTAAAAACAATAAACTCAAATACAACAATATTTCCTATATATTGAAAACAATCGATGGTGAAGTTATTTTGGAAGAGTTTCCATCAGATGCTGATTCAATTGTATATGACGTTGAGGACCTCGATGATCAGAACCAAATCAAGGAACTTTTTGATCAGATCCTTACCGTCGACAATGAAGATAAACACTTTGATCTAATTTATTAAGCAGCCTCGTATTAGTCATCCCACCAAATTGGAATAAGCAAAATTCAGTAGAGAGACCAATTGCATTTATTGGCATGAAACAGGGACTTACATGGCATCCCATGATAATTTTAATATTTTTAATAAAATTATATCAAAAGAAATTATTGAACATATTGTATTTCGAACGAACTTGTATGCTCAACAATCTGGCAAACGCTACACTACAACAAATGCCTCAGAAATACAAGCTCTTTTTTGGAGTGAACTTTCTAATGGGAATAAAAGCCCAGGTCAGCTGTAGGTGCGAGCATACGAGCCTCGTTAAACTCGCCAACCAGTAAGAAGCACAATACGAAGATGTGCGGACTGCAGCAAGACGGGACACCATAGAAGAATTCCGTGGATGTGCTCTACTTGCGATGATCCACTTTGTTTAAGTAAAACGAAATCCTGCTTTAATGAAATCCATAAATAAAGTGATCACATATCACATCCTTGCCCATAATCCTGTAAAGATATTTTTTATTTTTTTTTTTTTACTTTTTTTCCAACAAATTACTCCTGTAAATAAAAGCAAAAAAAAATCTTCTTTAATTTTTGTCGATTTCATATAGTGCGCTGGAAAGAGTTAACAGCAAATCGAATTCTTGAAATCCGGTCGTCTGTACGCATGCAGATGGCAGTCAAAGAAAAATATACAAAATAAAATTTTATTTTTTTAACTTTTTTTTTTAAAGCCACAAAATGATGATTGAATACATTTCGACAAAAGTATTACATTTTAGGGTAGAAAAAAGCTTAACAAAGACCAAAAGAATAGGATGAAACTTGGTTGAGGAAAAGAAAGAGTCACAAGAATGAATTCCAAGCGCAAAAAGTAGAGAAGCTCCTAAGAGCTATGTAAAACATGTTCAGCAACATAATGGCACGTTGTTTTCATTTATCACAAATATGAGCCATAATAAAGCTATGCCTTTAGTCAGTCAAAGCTACAAAATTTTAAACAACAAAGCTGGGAAGAATAACTGTGGGGCAAAGAATGATCAAAGTTCCTCAATAAAAAAAAAATTCAATATTTCCTATTGAAAATTTCTTTTCTCATGTTCCAAGGTACAAATTTTGTATACCGAATAATCGAGAAAATGGTTCTGAATATTATGGAACTAAACACAATAAGAATTTACAAAACAATTTATCGTATGACAAGTTTACTCAAAATGCAAGATATGTGATTTTTTTGCTTTCCTAGTCTGAATAAACTCGAATAATCATAACAAAGAGTGTCATAAAAGATATTGATGACACTCGTAACATGCAATAGTGTTTTTAACATTTTCTGGCCAGATATAGAACTTTGTTGTTATAGTAGAAGTACCCAGAATTGGTAATGTTATTTTAGTTTCACAGAGTATTAGTTATTTAAATTACACAGAATTTTGGCAGTTGCAAAGGAATTGGATCAAAGTTAAAAGTGAATTTAAGAAGACATCTGCAGTGCTCAATTGTAATTATTAATTTGAAATTTAATTAATTGGATCAAAGTTAAAAGTGAATTTAAGAAGACATCTGCAGTGCTCAATTGTAATTATTAATTTGAAATTTTTATAGAGAGATACCGCGAAAAATCTATATATTGATATGTCAGAAAAATCTTAAGAAGAAATGCCACAAGTAGTTCATTTAGTTTTATTCCTAACTTAAAAAATACATGTTGTGTTTAATTTAAACGCACACCTTATATTTAAATATTTAAAAAACCCGAAAGGATTCTTGTCAGGTGAAAATTGTGTTAAAATTTGAATTGAAATTTTTAGGGAAAAATAATTTCGAATATTTTTTTTTAAGGTAATAAACTATAAATACTAAAATAAAAGTTTTAGGAAATGATATAAAATAACTCAAGGTACGTTCACACTAGTCAAATATTTGACCAAAATGACGTAACCACTATAACCGCTATAAAATATTTCCTAATTTTTCTTTCTTAATGGGAAAATATTTTTTACTTATCACTTATCATAGCTGACATTTTACCGAATTTTGTTTAATGCTTTTTTTTCTTACAAAACATTTGCAAGATCAAACAACGGCAAACAATATTTTTGTAAAACTAGTGTTCACGCAATTTTTATCAAATATTTGCCCAATGTGAACATAAGTTATGTTAGGTTATTAGGGCAGCTACACATTTGGGTCCAATTTGGTCCCGTTGTGAAAACCCTGACAGATCATGTATTTCTACCTCACATTTCCATTCCAACGTTCGAAGCGAACCAACCCGACGCATGTATGTAAGAGCTGATCGATCTGACATCGATATCAGATAGAACTGATAACACATGCATAAACGAATTACCAAAATTGGAAGTCCAAAACCCGGCAAGAGTGGGACAGTGACATAAACGAAGCTCCACCGTCTCTTCCTCATCCCGACAACTTCTGCAAAAGTCGTTAAAAGGGAGCCCTAGTCTCCTAGCATGCGCACCAGCTATCCAGTGCCTTGTAACCACGGCTACCAGAGCTCTCAGCCGATGCCTCGATAGTCCCATGATGAAGTTATATCGACATTCATCATAATTGGGCCATAATTGACTCGAGGTTGAATCCTCGATAAGTCCCGCAAAATTATTGATTTGCAGGCCGAAAGCGGTACTCCAACCAGCTCCAGGTTAGAATATCTCGCCATCTTGTTCAGAGATGTTCGGCATTCATGTACCAATCTGAATGTCGAAAAGACAACCGAGAGCATTTTGATCGCGGCCTGACTGTCTGTACAGATTTGGATATCCACTCCGAATACCCTATAGTACTTAACCAGTTCGCCGCCCTCATTAAGGCCGAGATCTCTGCTTGAAGAATGTTGCAGTGTTCTGTCAATTTAAAGGAAATATTTTTCCTATAAGCAGAAATATAGACACCCCCCAACCCAACAGATTTGGACCCATGAGTATAAACCTCAATTGAACCAGCCCTTAATTCTGGGATAGTTGATATGTGAACATAGCTTTAGGAAAATTTTTATGGCTTCCTACAAAGAAAGCCTAAGCAATGGACATACATACTGTTTTATATTTACAATTTATGATATTCATTTGTATGTATGTGTAATAAGCATGAAAATGTTGTTGTTTTTGTTTTCTCTTGTAATTGGAGATGTTATCATTTAATTTTTTAATTCAATTAAGGTTTAGTTAATTTTAGTACTTATATAAAAAGCTTATTATGTGTTTGTTTCAAAACCCTAAAAGTAAAGTGATACAATTAGTGTTTTCTGTTATACTTTAAAGATATATATTTAAAACTTTATGTCAAATATGATACAGAATCATAATTATAATTGACTTTTAAACTGCTGTTATATGTAATAAAAATTACAACATTGTTTTAATTACGTATTATGGTCGAATAATAAAAACACATTAAAAATGCTACAATTTCACAGAAATTGGTTTTTGTTTGGAAAATCCCTTTAATTAAGACTTACACGTGGGTGACTAAGTTTCTGGGGGTAAAACAATATAATAATTATAAAATTATTTTGCTTAAATATTAAAGGCCTTTAATGAAACAAATTTTATTTGAAAATTTTGTTTTGTGAATGAGTTATACATATAATAATGGATAATAAAATAGTTAAAAGAGAAATCAGTTTTCTTTAGATTTCAATTAATAATTTTGGCTTGACCTAACTGTTTTGTGTAATTTTGAGCATTAACTAAAGAGTGGTCCGAAGTGTTTTTTGTCATTTTCAAAATGCAATTATTCAGAAACTAATAAACAAAGACCGGAAGTTCAAGCTTTTTGCCTAATTCGGCACTCCAGCCAACTGATCCACGTGATTGCAATGTTACTGTGCTATTATACTATTGAGTACTTATTTATGTAATATAGTGTAAGTAAATAATTATGACACCTCATTACCAATAAACTACTTTAATAAAAGTTGCCATTACCGAGAACCAAAAAGTTGTTGTTTTGTATTTCAAAAAGATTAATCATTATGGAAAATTTTAAAGAAATCACAAAGATTTTTCAAGGATTGAATTTTTTTCGCTCAGATTTACCACTACTTTTACTCAACAATTGTGCATTGTTACATCGGTTATCGCTATAAGTAAGATATACGCGAACAAAAATCACATAACATAGCGTTGCATTTTTAATGCTCGCAACTGTACCAATTAATATAGCAAGAACTAACTAAAACTCTATCATGGTAAATATTGTCAAGTATTTAATTTATTTGACTATATCTTGCGATCAGTCATTGTATTAAATGGGCTATACATTCCCAAATTTCAATTAGTGTAGTTTTGATACTAAAGATTTTGATAATAAAAATAATGTGCAAACATAAATTAGTATATCTAAATGAAAAAATAAGGTTATAAGAGATAATCGTAAATTATTCCAAAGTGCATAAAAATTCAACATTAATTTTTATTTGAGTCAAAAATATAAATAATTACCTTTAATTGGGGCAAAAACACATCATTTAATAGCCTTTCAAAAATGACAAAAGCACTTCCGATCACCTCTTATTTAATAAGAGAGAAAAAAGTAATTGTATTATTTAGTAAGATATCATATGATAAGTTATATATTCTTTTTGAGATCTATAACTGACTATATATGATACCCCACACCATTGTGTACGAGTATAAAAATTCGGCAATGGGACTTATATTACACCTGTGGCCAATTTTACTAAATGTAAAAAAAAATATACAAATACAGAATAATGCGTAGATACTAACATCTAGATTGTTTTAAGCACCCTAGGGTGATTCCTGGAAGCCGATTTATATGAGAGCTATGGTAAATTATGGACCGATTCTCATAAAATTTGGCAATTTTCTTTCATCTTAAACTTGTTTCTACTTAAAACTTATTTGCGTCGAACATTAACTTGATACTAAAATTCGTATGGGATTTATGCACGTTAAAGTGATTTTCGGAAAAGGGGTTTATACGGAAGCTATGGTCAATTGTGGGCCGATCTTCATAAAATTTGGTACAAAGATTGATACTTGTACAGAAATCCTCTGCACCAAACTCCATTAAAATGTTCTTTTAAGTAATTTTTGTTTAAACTCTATTCCGGTGGGACATTTTTATGGGAGCTAGGTGAAATAATGGACCGATCACAACCATCGATTTAAAAAGTGATTCTGAGTCGATTGGTATGCTTTAAGATGGTAGTTGGATAACTTTTTATATGCGTTACAAACAATAGCACATACTTTTAATACCCCAAACACCCATGATAGTATAGGGTATAATAAAGAAGAACCGATAAAGAATTTAAATGACTTCTTTTTAATAATAATTTTAATATGAATATATATATATATATATATATATATATATATATATATATATATATATATATATATATAAATAATTATTATTTTTATAAATGACTTATTAATATCCTTTTATTATTCGTGTATTTTTTATATTTTTTATTTCAGAATACTGTAGACAAACTGGTACAAAGAGCCAATGCATCTTTAGTAGTTGGTACATCCTCATGGAAGGAGCAATTTATTGAAGCACTTACAGTGAATCCTGGTAAATAGAAAAACTACCAATATATAAATATTCCATTTTTTTAGTTTCTCCTCTTTCTCTTACTCTCTGTTTGAAATGTGCACTCATACATGCATAAATTCACTAGCTCATAAATATTGCAACAGCTAAAAAAAAATGCAAATAAAAACAGCACAAACAAATTTATAATCGTAAGATGCATATTTCAACAGCAAGAGGAGAGTAATAAAAAAATATTTTATTACACATCTAGTTAAAAGCAAAAAAAAATATCCATATAAATTAAATCATTTTCTCCCTTACTATATATTTATTTCATTTTCCTTTTTTTGCTTATTTTCTTTGAGGCGATGATGATGGTGGCGAAGAAGGTGGTGAGGAGGGCATGGCTGCAACGCCATCCTGTTTTGATTATGTAATGCATTTCTTAACATTATTCTGGAAAATCTTATTTGCATTCATCCCACCAACAGGTAAATTTCATTAGAATAAATATAATGAAAAAATAGCTTAACACTTAATAAAAAGAAAACAAGTAAGAATGTTATATTCAGCTTGACCGAATCTATTATACCCACCATCTGCAAATTTTTGTGCCACCCGAATTTAAAATTTCACTTTATATGAAAGCTGGCCAGTAAAGTGGGCAGTAGTGCGATCCAGTAACTTTTAACGATTCGACAATCGCAAAATTGTTATTTGCAGTAACGATTGTGTGATTCACTAAGTACTCTTAAACGATTGTATATAAATATTATTTCGTGTGGCAGCTCTCCACAAAGAAATGCCGAAATAAAAGTAAGGTTCAAAACCAAATAAAAAAGAAAAACAAATAAATTTGAAACAAATCGAAGTTTGTTTAAAAATTTTAAGACCGTGATTGATTAAATTATGTATTTGATATTGATTAAGATGTATTTCTGTTATTGGTTTTCTTCAAAATGACCACTACTCCTAAAAGAAGATTCGCAAACGTAGAAGCACCATCTATAACGTGGAAGCACAGACTACAACCACAAAACAACGACTGAATCATTGGGTTGACTTTTTGGCTAATTTTTGTCAATATATTAACAATACAAAAATTTTTGTCTTTAAGTTGATGCAAACAAATATCGTTAAAAGTGTTAGAGAATAACTAAATCGACAATTTTGTTGTTTACTAATTTTAACGATTCGATTATCGTTAAAATAAGTTACTGAATCGCACTACAGATCACGATCATTTTTACGAGTTTACATTGACCCTTAAACTATTTCTATATAATTTCGTTGTTTTACATGCTTTTGTTTAAGAGTTATCGGCGGTAAAGTATGAACTGGAGTTATGGCGCACATTAAGTTTTTCTAGTATTTGGCCCATAACTTTTTTGTTTATAAACTGATTTTGACCATTTTCCTAAGAGGGAAATATTTAAGCCAATTTTTGTCCCCCTAAGAGATCCTCCCCGAGCTCTATCCTGCTTTCAACAGACGGACAGATGGACATAGCTGGATCGACTTAAAATCTTACGAGAACCCAAAATATATATACTTTATGGGGCCTTAGAGGAATATTTTGACCTGTTACACAGGAATTGACAAACTCAATATACCTCCCCATCTTTTTTGATGGTGGATATAAAAAGGACATCAAACTGAAATTATACTTTATTTCTGTTATATTCTACTCCACACAAACATATATAATAGAACATTGTTTGGTGCGACTATGAATCGGCCCTGGTATACATACATAGTAGTTAGAATTATTAAAGTCTTGATTAATATACCGAAGATTATAATGAAAATGAAAAGAAAACTGAATATTTGAATTTTAAATTATTTTATGTCGGAGAAAAAAGATTGTGGAAATAAAACAAAGCAAAAAAGAGGCAAACAAGTTTTCAACTCAGTATTTTCATTTGCAAATATGCATGTATAATTAAGTTGTTAAGTTAAGCTGTCATTTTTTTTTTTTTTTTTTTTTTTTTTTTTTGAACATTTTGTAGGCCCCGTTTGTATTGAAAGAAAATAAGAAAATTTACTTCATTCTAAGATACCGTTTCTCAAAATGTTCGTTCCATCATTATCCTTTCTTGAGCTGGATCAAAATATAAAAATCTCCTGTTTACGTGTTTTTCGGATTTTTTTTTTTCATATTTCTGAAAATTTGATATCGCGCATTTAAATTTTCCACAAAATTTGAATTTTTTACACATAAATATTTCAAAAAATAAGACCAAAATAATACAATATAATCCATTAGCACTTATACCGAAACGGTTTTTTTCTTTTTTTTTAATTCGAACTTCTTCAATTATTACTCGAATTTTTCGAAACATATTTTCCTTCATATACAAATCTTTCTATATGAAGAGAAATTAAATGAATTAAGCATCAAAATAGGCGTACTTTTATAAAATTTTTAATGAAATATAACACTTTATACTTCTATTAGCAAACAACTGAATAAATTGAATTTAAGTTAAATTACCAAAAAATTTATGCTAGTAAGGTTATTTATTTGCTTACAATTATACATATCTGTTAAATAACACACAGAAAGCGATTTTTTCTTGTGACTCACAACAAATTTTAAACATATATACTTCTTAGCATAACTTTTGTAGATATTTCACTTAAACTTAATTTAGTTCATTGTTAGCTAACAGAAATATGAACCCAGCAAAAAAACGAACAAGTGCTTCCAAGAAAGAACTTTGTTCACCACTTCAAAAGTAGAACTAAATGCATATTTTGCACTTTTTTGGTAGTTAATAAAAATTACTTCCAAAATAGTGAAAAGAAATGTATTTTAGCAGGAAAAAAAATAAATAACTTCTAAGAAAATAAAAATTTTACAAATTGAAAAGTATTTTTATCATCTATTAACAAAGCTAAAACCAAATTTTTATTAAAAAATTTTATAAATATAATTTTAATTAAAGTACGTCAAAAACAATGAATAAGAATTATAAAAAAGAACACCCTACCGATGACAACCATGGGTTAAAAAAAGAACTTCTGCAGCTCTTTTTCAGCACTAAGTACATCCTTTCAATGAAAACACAATATTAAAATCATGACTTTTTCAGCGTATTTTTCATTTCTTTTTTTGGCGGGAAAGTGTAATATATCAGTAAAAAGCTTATAAAAATACGCGAATTTCGATGCTTAATTCGTTTAATTTCTCCCCATACAGAAAATTTTGCTTTTTTATGAAGGAAAATATGTTTCGAAAAATTCGAATAAAATTCTAATTATTTCAAATTAAAAACAAGTAAAAAAAGATATAGTCGGTCAAGCCCGACCATATGATACCCCACACCATTGTGTATGTCCATCAAAATTCGTGGAGGGGTGTCTTATTAGATATGTGGACATAGAGCGAACCTAATAAAATTTGTCATTGTGATTTCTACTTATATAAAACTTATTTGTATCGAATATAAACTTGATACTAACATGTGCATGTGATTTATGCACGTTAAAGTGAATTTCGGAAGTGGATTTTATATGGGAACTATGTTCAATTATGGACCAATCTTCATGAAATTTGGCATAAAGAAAAATACTTATATAAAACTTCCTTACACTGAATTTCATTAAAATATTACTATATTTACAGCATTTATGATCGTTAAACCCCTATTCCGGAAGAACATTTAGATGGGGGCTAGGTGAAATAATGAACCGATCATAACCTATTTCAGTAAGCTTTGTCCTTGTGTCATGAGTGTTCTACGTGTCAAATTTCACTGAATTATCTTCAAAATTGCGACCTGTACTTTGTGCATATGGTTCACATGGACAGCCAGCCACCCGCCTAGCCAACCAGACGGACGGACGGACATCGTTACATCGACTTAAAAAGTAATTCTGAGTCGATTGGTATACTTCAAGGTTGTGTTGGATTATTTTTTCTGTGCGTTACAAACATCAGCACAAATGCATAATACCACAACCAAGTATAGTGGTGTAGGGTATAAAAATATTATTTTTTTCCGGCCTTATTTTTTGGGGCATTTAGCCTTTTTTGACCTTTTTTAAAATTCAATTTAGCCACTTTTTCTCATCTTCTGGCGAGACTCATGGTTAGTTAAGAAAATAAATGCCACAAAAAGAATAAATTTATCAGAAAACTACAAAATCGTGCAAAATAGCGACTAAACTTCAAAGATTTTCTTTTATTCGATTATTATATTTTTCATAAATTCATTGATATTTAAGTATACTAAATAATTCTATACAACTTATTTGAAGAAATTACTGATTTAAACTTTTAGAAACCAAATATATAAAACTGACCCCTTCTGCTATTAAAGGGTTAATTATCAGTAACTTATAATCGTATCGGAATAGGCCTTTCCAATGGTGCCTTAAAATCCAATATATCTTGAAAAATATCTGAAATATATACAATTACATGTTTGAATAAAGAAAATATGACAAAGAATGTCAATAAAATTTTGTTATTTCGCGAATGAAAAAAGATGTAAGATTTATTTAAATACCTATTCCAGGTGCTAATAGTTTCTCTAATATTTTTCTTATAACGAAAATTTTTATAATGTTATTGAAAGAAATCTGTATTTTTAAAAGTGTTTTAAAAATGGTCCAGCTCAAGTAAATAAAATCATTCAGACGTAATATTTTGAGAATCATATAAGAATATACTAATCTTCATTTATAGGGGAATAATTTTGCAACTTTTTTTCGTAAGGCTCTTTACTGTACGAGTATATAAGACAAATAAAGTGGAAAGAGAAAAAGAGCTGTAAACCTTGAACCTCATTTACTTGTCACCTTGTTGTGGCATTGTTAACAAAACGGTTTTATGACTGTCTGAATATACTTTTCCTTGCTACAATTTCTACACAGGTGCATATTCCTATAAACGCACATAAATTTTTTAAACAATTTACCAAAAGTGGGGTTAAAAAATGATTAAGGTGCAACAAATTAATTTTCTAAATTATTTATTAACTTCACTTAAAGAATTAATAACAAAAAACTTAAAGTGTACATAATTTTTTTTTTTATTTATTTATTTATTTTATTTATTTATTTTTTTTCTTTTTCATTCTAAATGTCGTAATTTAATGCCATTTTTTATGGCATTTTCCTATTTACGCACTTAAACTAATGAACCAATTTAGCATTATTAATAATGCGTTGATGAAGCTTTGTTTTGGATAACTTCAAGAATTCGGTCTGACATTGATTCAACTAATTTTTGAAGAACATCACTGTCAATTTCTTCCCAGGCTTGCTTAATTTTTAGTTTTAACTCCGTTATTGGCATTGTGGTTTCTGACCATGTACCCCATGTACATATTCTTCATTGGATTTAAATCCGGATTGCAAATTTTAAACGATGATACTGTTTTAACATAGGCGTACATTTTGGTTGCTTCCATTTTATGTTACCATCTGTTCGCAAAATGTGTGCAACATGTTTGGAAGTGACAGGAAGGTCAAGTTTATTCTTTATTTGTATAGTATTTAATTTATTGCGCGTGGCTTTTTTTTTTAATTTTTTATTACCTTTTGTTGGTTTTCGCATTACGTATTTCTGCCCTTTCCTAAGAAAGCCTCGAATAACACCTTCCGAACGGTTAATTTTTCGTTGAATTTGAATTTGATTTTTTTTTTCCTAGTCTGTAAGAAAAGTTTCTTTGGGCATCTCTTAAGCTGATGAAATTTCCCAGTTAAAACAAAAACATTTCCAGTAAACAGAGATCTCGTCATCAGAAACTTACATTAAGTGAAACAAATAACTAAAGCTGTTAATTTTTTTTTTTTAATAACTTTTTAGACAAATTTTATAGGAATATTCCACAGAAATGATCATCAATATGTTCTGATTGCTAAATTAAAGAAAATAACAAAAGCAAGAAACAAATATCTCTTACATAAAAAAGTATCATTATTTCGCGAGTTATTGTAACAACACAGCGTTGCTTTTGGTTAAAGGAAACGAATATACTTCAAAGAAAAAAATTTTTAATGCGTTTATAGGAATATGCACCAGTGTATAACGTTTTTTGTTTTTTTTTTGCCAATGGCGTGACTGTTATTAAATTTAGCAAATACAATTTAAATGTTGCTTTTTTTCAACAAAAAGATTCAAATTCATCGTCTTTTTTAACAACAAATATTTAGTCAACCACTGTGTCTGTCAGGCAACCAATGAAACGTATACTTTGGCAAACAACAGGTGTCATCACGTTTTTTTTTATAAATTATTCCCTTCCATATAGTTTTAATTTGTTTTTTTTTATTATTTAAATAACATATAAGAATATACTAATCTTCATTTATAGGGGAATAATTTTGCAACTTTTTTTCGTAAGGCTCTTTACTGTACGAGTATATAAGACAAATAAAGTGGAAAGAGAAAAAGAGCTGTAAACCTTGAACCTCATTTACTTGTCACCTTGTTGTGGCATTGTTAACAAAACGGTTTTATGACTGTCTGAATATACTTTTCCTTGCTACAATTTCTACACAGGTGCATATTCCTATAAACGCACATAAATTTTTTAAACAATTTACCAAAAGTGGGGTTAAAAAATGATTAAGGTGCAACAAATTAATTTTCTAAATTATTTATTAACTTCACTTAAAGAATTAATAACAAAAAACTTAAAGTGTACATAATTTTTTTTTTTTATTTATTTATTTATTTTATTTATTTTTTTTTTTTCTTTTTCATTCTAAATGTCGTAATTTAATGCCATTTTTTATGGCATTTTCCTATTTACGCACTTAAACTAATGAACCAATTTAGCATTATTAATAATGCGTTGATGAAGCTTTGTTTTGGATAACTTCAAGAATTCGGTCTGACATTGATTCAACTAATTTTTGAAGAACATCACTGTCAATTTCTTCCCAGGCTTGCTTAATTTTTAGTTTTAACTCCGTTATTGGCATTGTGGTTTCTGACCATGTACCCCATGTACATATTCTTCATTGGATTTAAATCCGGATTGCAAATTTTAAACGATGATACTGTTTTAACATAGGCGTACATTTTGGTTGCTTCCATTTTATGTTACCATCTGTTCGCAAAATGTGTGCAACATGTTTGGAAGTGACAGGAAGGTCAAGTTTATTCTTTATTTGTATAGTATTTAATTTATTGCGCGTGGCTTCTTCTTTTAATTTTTTATTACCTTTTGTTGGTTTTCGCATTACGTATTTCTGCCCTTTCCTAAGAAAGCCTCGAATAACACCTTCCGAACGGTTAATTTTTCGTTGAATTTGAATTTGATTTTTTTTCCTAGTCTGTAAGAAAAGTTTCTTTGGGCATCTCTTAAGCTGATGAAATTTCCCAATTAAAACAAAAACATTTCCAGTAAACAGAGATTTCGTCATCAGAAACTTACCTTAAGTGAAACAAACAACTAAAGCTGTTAATTTTTTTTTTTTTTTTTTTTTTTTTTTTTGAAATAACTTTTTAGACAAATTTTATAGGAATATTCCATAGAAATGATCATCAATATGTTCTGATTGCTAAATTAAAGAAAACAACAAAAGCAAGAAACAAATATTTCTTACATAAAAAAGTACCATTATATCGCGAGTTATTGTAACAACACAGCGTTGCTTTTGGTTAAAGGAAACGAATATACTTCAAAGAAAAAAATTTTTAATGCGTTTATAGGAATATGCACCAGTGTATAACGTTTTTTGTTTTTTTTTTTTTGCCAATGGCGTGACTGTTATTAAATTTAGCAAATATAATTTAAATGTTGCTTTTTTTCAACAAAAAGATTCAAATTCATCGTCTTTTTTAACAACAAATATTTAGTCAACCACTGTGTCTGTCAGGCAACCAATGAAACGTATACTTTGGCAAACAACAGGTGTCATCACGTTTTTTTTTTTTTTATAAATTATTCCCTTCCATATAGTTTTAATTTGTTTTTTTTTTATTATTTAAATAACAATTAGATTACAATATGAATATGAATACAATGCAACAAATATGATTATATCTACAAATTTGAATTGCCACCATGAAACACAGCAATTGCTATTGTTGTACTGTACTACTAACTAACTAACTTACTACACGTTATGGCTCTTGAATAAATGTTTGCATTAAATGTACAATATTTATAAAATATTAGTTTTTTTATTTATTGTTTTAAATTAATTTTAATTTGTTTTTACATTTTCAGATATTGCCGGCGGTTATTTATGTTTTGTTGTATCGATATTTTGCATTGGTGTGGTCACCGCTGTTATTGGTGATATAGCATCATATTTCGGTTGTACGTTGGGCGTCAAAGATGCCGTCACTGCCATTTGTTTTGTTGCTTTGGGTACAAGTATACCAGGTAAGTGCCTCCTGAAATAGGTCTTATTTATACCTTTTTTGGTCTTTTTTTTATTTTTAGTAAATTCTCAATTAATTTTATATTTATAGAAAGTTTTTGATTATTTTTTACTTATAGATAATTATTTTTGATAAATTTTCTTTTAAACTATTTTTAATTTATATTATTTTTATAGAAAAATTTCTCTAAACTTTTCATTTATAAATTTTTGGTTAATTTTTTATATATAGTTATTTTTCGATACATTTCCTTTTTGTGTAAAAAGCTTCTATAAATTTTGTATTTAGAGAAAATTTTCGAATTTTCCATGTATAGAGAATTTTCTTTTTTATACCCTACACCACCAAAGGTGGTTGAGATATTATGCGTTCTTACTGATGTTTATAACACATAGAAAAAGTTATCCAACACCCACCTTAAAGTACTCAGAATCACTTTTTAAATCGATGTCCGTTCGTCCGTCTGGCTGCCCATGTAATCCTTGTGCACAAAATACGGTTCGCAATTTTGAACATAATTCAATGAAATTTGACAGGTGAGACTTTTATGATACAAGGACGAAACCTATTGAAAATGGTTGTGATCGATCCATTATTTCTCCCAGCCTCCATACAATTTTCCCCCGGAATAGAGTTTAAGCACTGAAAAATGTCTTCAAAATAAGAATATAATGAAATTCGGTGCAAAGAAGTTCTGTACAAGTATCAATCTTTGTACTAAATTTTATGAAGATCGGTTCATAATTGACCATAGCTCCCATGTAAACCCCTCTTCCGAAAACCCCATAATATTCGACACAAATAAGTTTTATGTAGCTAGAAACGACATTGCCAAATTTTGTTAGAAGCGGTCCATAATTTGCCATAGCTCCCATATAAACCTACTTCCAGGAATCTCCCTAAAGTGCATAAAATCATCTAGATGTTACTATCTACGTATTATTCTGTACTTTTATATTTTATTTTACATTTAGTACAATTGGCCACATGTATAATATAAGTCCCCTTTCCGAATTTTTATGCTCGCACAAAATGGTGTAGGATATCATATAATCGGTCTTTACCGATTATGTGTTTTTTTTTTTTAATTTCGGTATTTTTTTGCATACATTTTTTTTTCTATTTTATTAATTTTATAATTTGTTTTTATAATTTTATAGTCTTTAAATAATTTTAATTATCTTCATTTTTCATTTTCATTTAACCTCAGATACATTTGCCAGCAAAGTAGCTGCCATACAGGATAAATATGCTGATGCTAGTGTGGGTAATGTAACCGGTAGTAACGCTGTAAATGTCTTCCTTGGCATTGGTGTTGCGTGGTCTTTGGCTGCCATTGTGCATGAAGCAAAGGGCACCGTTTATGCTGTAGAACCGGGAACGTAAGTAAAATGCAATTTATGCAATTACAAAAAAATAATAAATAAATAAAATTGTGTGTGTACTTTACTTTTCCAATTAACTAAATATATTTGTATTATATTTCTTTTATCTTCCCCCAACCTACAGCATTGCCTTTTCTGTAACACTTTTCTGTTCAGAAGCTTTAATTGCCATTCTTATATTGTTGATGAGACGTAGTAAAAAGGTTGGCGGTGAATTGGGTGGTCCCAAAAACATCAAAATTGTTAGCAGTATTATATTGTTCAGCTTATGGATCATTTATTTGCTTGTAAGCACACTGGAGGCATATGGAGTTATTCATGGATTCTAAACACTCCCTCAACCTCATCCAGCAACAGCATCTTCATCGGCAAACATAGTAGCAGAACTTAGAGAAACGCGAATTAACATCAAATGGAAAATAATAAAAACCAGCATTACTATTTGTAACAACTTTTTTTTATACATACATAATATACATTTCACTACTATTACATACAACCAAAAAAAAAAAAAAAAACTAAATTAGAAAAGAATCTACCTAGAAAACAAAAAACAAACACAAGCTAACTTAACTTAACTACTACTACTTAGAGTTACTTAATGTTAGATTTTAAACTAAATACTAAATACTTGGAGTTAAAAACTAAATAACAAAAAAAAAAAAAGAAGGAACCAAAAACTAAATAAATTTTCTTTTTTTATAACTTTTTTCTTAAGTCCAAAACAACAAATAAGTCATATTTATCAACTGAAACCCAAAAACACAGATTGTGTATGAATGCAGACGAGAAAAATGCAAGAAATTTAATGAAAGTTAATATTAGCAAAGCTAAATTAAACTGAAAAAAATTTATACTTTAAAATAAATTTAAATTTTAGATTAAAATTTCGAAAACAAAAACAATCATTTAATTATAAAAGGAGGAGCTTGTTATAAGTTTAGCAACATTTTAAATGTTGCCAATTTAAATTAAAAGCCACAAAGTAGAGAAACAATTTATTAAAAGAAAATTATATAAAATTGTTAGTTCTTTATATGTTTACGTCAAATTTACAGATTTTAGTCACAATTAATCAGAAATTGTCAGAAAAACAATAAAATATATGGAAATTTTGAGTAACACTTTCCTGTAAATTCTAACTAAAACTTGTAACTTTGACAAGTACTGAAACAGAGCTATTATAAATTTCGAATGACTACAAAATTCTTTTTATGTTAAAAACATAATTATAAATGGTTATAAATATTTTCATTGCAAACATTTACATACATCGAATTATTTAAAAAATTATTTAAAACATTTTTAATACGTAATGTTAATTGCTTAATAATTTTAAACTTTAATGTTTTCACAATTTTTCAAAAACACTGTTGATCAATGTTTTAAATTTTTTAAATTTCTTGCAAACAAAAAAAGGCTTGATAATTTAATTGTTGACAAAATTTAATGATATTTTCTAGATAATTTTTTTAATAGCACTGAAATTAACAATTAAATGCTTTAGATCTAATGCAATCTTCGTATAAACTAGCAACAATGTTGGTAAACATTCAAATAAGATTTAGTTGCGTAAACTACTATTTTTAAACAAAATGAAAAAAAAATGTTTCTTCAAACTGGCAACATGATCAATTTATAATTTTCTAAAACTTTCAATAAGATATTAAACCTTAAACTCAAATCCCTTAAAATACATAATGTAAAATTAATTGAACTTTTAAAAAAATTCAAACATAAAAAATATGTTGCTTAAGCTAAAAATATTTCAAACTAATTGAGACTCTAACTAGTCTTAAATTAAAATAAACTTGTTCGCATTTATTACATATGAAAATACAGAAAACTTTAAGAATTAAAATATGTATAAAAAAAAAAACTTTGCTAATTAGGTTCCATGTACAATTTTTCATATCTAAAATTTGAGCAAAATATTTTAAATATTTTAAAGATACTCTACCAATGCATTGTTAAACTAGCAACATATAAAATCTTGCTAAACTACGCCTATAAACATACTCATGAAAAATCCTTGTGTGTATTATATTTTTACTTTTACTTTTTTTAATACAAAAAAAGAAAAAATCGTGAAATTGTGTATTGAAAAATCTCTTGTCATTCTTTTAAAACAGAACTTTACAGATTTGAGGAAAAAAATATCATTTGTATTATTAATGAAATATAAAAAACAATTTAAAATTTAATTTATTTATAAATTGTTATTACAACAACTACAAAAAGAAAAGCCTACTTTATGAAATTATTCAAAAAAAAAAAAAAAAAAAAAAACAACAACAACTATTTATTACTCCAAAATCAAATAGAGAATTTATACTTTATATTATGATTTGTAATTTTTAAGTTATAGCCAAAAGAAAACTAAATTATTCTTTTTTTCTTTGTATAAATTTTTTCATTTATTTTAATGAGTTTTTTTTTTTTTTTTTTTTGGAAAATGTATAGAGATTTATAACTTCGTTTTTAAATCACTTCACCTCACTTTGAAAAGTTTTATGATTTATTTACATGAAATTTTTTTCAAAGTAAGGGGAAGTGTTTTACAAAATTAGATCCTTAATGTTATTTATTATTTCTTTAATTGTTTTGTATTTATTTCTGTTAAATGTTTTGTTTTTTTAATAAAATATTATAAAAAACATATATAAATATTAATGAAAAAATAAACAAATAGACAAGAATTGGTAAAATTAGTTAGTGAAGAAACTTTAAAAAAATTATGTTATTTGATTGAAGAAATATTAAGGCCACAAATTTTGTAAAAATACCTTGAAAAAGACCTCAAAACTATGCTTAGAAACGTTTGAAAATATATGTTTATAAACAATGTTGATAAACATTTTTAATATTTCAAAAATTAAAGAAACGAAAATGGTTAAAAATTAAAAAAAAAGTTCTTAGTAACATTTTAAATGTTTTGTTTATATATGTTTTTTAAAATCTTTTAATATATAAAAAGAAATTATTTAATAACTATTTTGAAGTATTTTAATTAACGAAAAAATTTTCAAAACTCTTTAAAATATTTCTGAATTGATAAACAACTTTAATCTTAAAATTTGTATTTTTCTTTAGAAATACAAGATTTCAATATATTTTTTCTTTATGAAAATATTAACGAAATCTGATCCATTTCTAGACAAAACTTTTCATAAGAGTTTCGTAGAATTTCTGAATATTAACAGAAATTCTGTAAACAATGAACAGAAAATAGTTTTCAATGGTAAAAGTTTTAAATCAAAAAATTTAAAACAGAAAATTAATTAAAAGTTCTGCAAATAAATGTTCTAAATTAATTTGATCTGGAAATAAAATTCTATCCAATTAAAATCTGCTCTAAAGAAAAAATTCCAATAAAAACTTATTTTATTGTTAATACTCTTAACTAATTTTATCATTTCTTGTCTTTTTTCCTTTTGTTTTAATTAAAAAAATTAATATATATATATTTTTTTTTTTTCTTAAAAAAAAAACAGTAAAGAAATCCTTAAACGTTTATACTTGCCATTACATTTAATTTATTTAAAATAATTTTGCAACGAATCTAAAATTTGTACTTTATATTTCTTAAAAATAAAAAAACAATTATTCATGATTTTCATATAAAACAAAATAAAAAATAATAAAAATAAAATTGTTACAACAAGTAATTGTTACAAAACCAAAAAATAAAAATAAACAATAAATTACATTGTAAAATGTTATCAAAACAAACAAAAATCTTGTTAAATTACTATTTATTGTTTTTGTTTTTATATTAATTTTAAAATAAATTATAAAAAAAACTCTTACAACTTGAGTTCCAACTCTTAAGTTTATTTAATAAAAAAGCCATTAAAAATTTTGTTTATATTTTTTTTTTTTTTTTTTCATTTATTTTTGTTTTCATATAAATTATTATAAAAGTAGAATTTTCTCTAATATAAATTAAAAAAAGAAATACATTAACATACAAGAACTGCATTGTTATTTAGATAATTAAAAAAAATATTTAATATATATTTATATTTATTATTTTTATGTTCTTTCTGTATAAATTTAAGTAGAATTTTAAATAACTTTTCTTTTTTAAGTTAAAAAACAAAAATAATATTTAAGTGAAGTTGAACTATATTAAGGAGAAATGTTAAAAAATAAATTTAAATGTTTGTGTAAAAAGAAAAAAAATGTTGAAAACAAAAACTTCCATGACAACAACAAAAAAACGAATTGTTTAAATATATAAAATTAAGTTTTTAAAACCCGCCCAAAAACCACAAATTTACTTTATTTTTGAAAACTGAATTCAACATGAAAAAAAAAAAGTGCTGTCATTTTAAAAATTTCATTTTTTCTTAATTTCAAAACAAAAAATAAATACAAATAAGGCTTATTTCCATTTAATTAATTTAAATTCTCTAAAAGCTTTATTTGTCTTAAAAAAACGAGAAAGAAAGATATAGTCGGTCAAGCTCGACTATATGATACCCTACACCATTGCGTACAAGCATAAAAATTCGTCAAGAGGACTTATATTACACCTGTGGCCAATTTTACAAAATGTAATATAAAATATATAAATACAAAATAATACGTGGACACTAACATCTAGATGATTTTATGCATTTTAGGGCGATTCCTGGAAGTGGGAGCTATGGTAAATTATGGACCGATTCTCATAAAATTTAGCAATGTTATTTCTACTTATATAAAACTTATTTGTGTCGAATATTAACTTGATACTAACATTCGTATGGGATTTATGCACGTTAAAGTGATATTCGGAAGAGGGGTTTATATGGCAGCTATGGTCAATTATGGCCCGATCTTCATAAAATTTAATACAAAGATTGATACTTGTACAGAACTTCTTTGCACCTAATTTCATTAAAATATTCTTATTTTTAAGGCATTTTTGAGTGTTTGAACTGTATTCCGGGCGAACATAGGTGAAATACTGCAACGATCACAACCAATTTCAATGGGCTTCGTCCTTTTATCATAAAAGTCGCACCTGCCAAATTTCATTGAATTATCTTTAAAATTGGTTTATATGGACAGTCAGACGGGCTCATTCTTGGTCATTCTTAGTCGTTTTGTATACTTTAAAATGGGTGTTGGATAACTTTTTCTATGCGTTACTAACATCAACACAAACTTACAATACCCCAACAATCTATAGTGGTGCAGGGTATAAAAACTCACTAAAAAGTGCTAACTAAAATCCTCTATTCGATTTAGCATTTCTTATTAATTTTTCATTTAATTTTCCTTTAAAAGCTCTACTAAATAGCCGGAAACATACACACATGAGCAATAAAATAGGTGTGAATTTCTTTAAAATAAAAATTTTTTTAAAAAATTTTTAAAACTTATATTTATGCTTTGTTTATTAAAAATAACTAACTAAGAAATAAAAATAATAATTTTTGAATTTACCTACATTGATTGGGGTTTGGAGATCGAAAGAGGTTTTTACGAAGAAAACCCATATTTTTCTGTGTATGCAAAATTTTTAAAATTACAAAATTATTTTTCATTTTTGAAACTAAATATTAATAAAATGCAATAATAGCATGAAGGAATATAATTTTTTTTTTGAAATTCTAGGGATAATCCCTAGTGGAAACACATACCCCAAAAGTTCTTGATAGAACATTATACCGTTAGTATTAAAAATTATGATTTTTTCCTTACTAAATGAGCAAGAATGCTTCTTAAATTATTAATTTAGAATTATTTAATTATTTTAGGTAAATGTACTTGATTAATTTAAAACTTCCATATTATGTTCCCAGGACCACATTCCCATCAGACTTGTTGCAGGATTCATATCGTTATCCTTCTAAACTCTCTATAAGAGTAGAATATTTTACTCAGGTTAGAGCACCACGATTATTTCCACTAAATAGTAGCTCAAAAACTTTACATTTTTCTTTTCGTTAAAATGTTTTAGACATAATGCCTCTTGTTCATATAATATGAGGAATTCATCCTTGCAATCATCTTTAATCGCCTTTTACCTCATTTCTTAATAGACAGATTCTCGTGTTTACAATAAAATTACATTTTTATAATTTTTATGTATTATAATGTTTCTATCATAATTTGTGGGTCTGAATAAGTTATTTCCTCTCATCTAGAATAATTTGCATTATCCGAAAAAGTCCCGAAGTTCAAAAAATTGTACAGGAATTTAATTAAAGAGTTATGCTGCAATATAGTGATCCTTCTTACATACCACTTTTGTGGAAGTTTTAGCTTTATAACGGCGAAAGGCGTTCATGAAGTATTTTGGAAGAGTCGGTCTTAGGATACAATCTGAAAGTTTCTGAATAAACAAGTAATTCCTATAATTAAAATTCTGGCTAAATTTGTTAAATAAATTTAAAACAATTATTTCAGACGTATTATAATTCATTAATTTTTATGATAACAGTAGAATATCCTAGCAAGGACTTTTGGGGGGGTATGTCTTCCCTATCGGAAGGATAATAAAGGAAACTCAAAAGAGTAATTATGTCGTCTCATGCTATTATTGACGTTTAATTAATATTTTGTTTGAAAAGTATGAAATTAGTTTCTATTTGCCTACAGAAAAGTATGGGTTTTCTTAAAAAAAACTCTTCCGATCTTCAGACTGCAATGTAGGGTTAGCTCCAAAATTATTTCTTTATTCCTTAGATAGTTATATTTAACAAATAAAGCATAAACATAACTTTAAACAAATAAGAAATATATAGTCGGTAAAGCCCGACCATATGATACCTCACACCATTGTGCATATTCATCAAAATTCGTAGAGGGTTCTTCTATTAGACATGTGGACAATTGTGGACCGACACCTTTACTAAGTGTAAAATAAAATATACGAATACAGAATATTACGTCAATACTAACATTTATATAAATTTATGCACTTTAGGGTGATTCCCGAAAGTGGACTTATATGGGAGCTATGGTAAATTATGGAGCGATTCTCATAAAATTTGTCACTATGATCTCTACATATATAAAACTTATTTGTGTCGAATATAAATCTGATACTAACATGTGTATGTGATTTATACACGTTGTAGTGATTTTCGGAAGAGAGTTCTATATGGGAGCTAGGGTCAATTATGAACCGATCTTCACGAAATTTGGCACAAAGATTGATACTTATACAAAACTTCCTTACACCGAATTTCATTTAAATATTGCTATATTTAAGGCATTTATGATCGTTAAACCCCTATTCAGAGAGGACATTTGTAATGGACCGATCATTACCAATTTCAATAGGCTTTGTCCTTGGGTCATGAAAGTCCTACGTGCCAAATTTCATTCAATTATCTTCAAAATTGCGACCTGTACTTTTTGCAAAAGGTTTACATGGACAACCAGACGGACGGACATTGTTAAATCGACTCACAAAGTGATTCTGAGTCGATTGGTATACTTTAAGGTGGGCGTTGGATGATTTTTTTCTGTGCGTTACAAACATCAGTACAAACGCATAACACCCCAACCACCTATGGTGGTGTGGGGTACAAAAATTTCAAAACATAAAATTTTTAAATTTGTTCATTTGAAGAAATTCACAGCTATTTTATTGTTCATGTGTGTATGTATATTTTTATTAAAAGTTATAAAAATTAAATTTATATCAAAAACCTCGTATCTATCCTATGCGTTCTTGTACACTCGAACTAATTTTTTTGTTCGAGTGTACTTTTTTGTCAGAAAAATTAAATTTCAAAATTCGAGTTTTCTACCAGAAGCACAGAAGTTAGCAAAAAGTGAATTTTTACATTTGTTCGCCTAAAAGTAGGCTTCGAATTTTATCAAATTTTTTTACTACACCAGGGGCGTTATTTGCAAACTATTTTCGACAACAGCCAGGGGCGGTTTTAAAAATAGATAAATCATTATTTTGTTCATTTTTTTTAATGAAATGAAAACACCAAATAAATAAATAAAAAACTAATACATTTCTTTTATTGTTAACTACAATTAAATGTTATTAATATAATGATTATAAAATCTAATTAATGTAATTTTTTGTAATAAATGTAAATAATAATCTTTTTTTATAATAATCATTAAACAAATCAATTATTACATACATAATACGAGTATAAAAAAATATTTACATAAAAAAAATGTGAACATAATAATAATGAAAACAATGTTGTTAAAACTTTATTTTAGTATAATTAATTTTTTTTAAATGTTTAAAATAGTAACAAAATAAAAATAAATAATATATTTATATAAATTAATAAAAGCAAACATATGTAATAATAATTTAATTAATAACAATAAGAATGAAAGCCAAAATAACAAGAGTTAGATAAATATTGAATAGAAATTGATATTTTTTAAAACAAAAGTTAAATATTTGTTTATAAATTTTGAATCTTGAGGAATAACGAAGGTAGAGACAGAGATATACATAAATCTTTAAAAATATTGAATCCTGAAAAGAAATTTACCAAAAACAAAAATGAAACATTTAAATTAATAATGTTTGAAAGTTAGTATATTTAATTAAAATTTATTTGTGTTTATTATTTATGATTTTTTTTATTATTAAATAAAAATTTATTAGTTTTTTGAAAAACTATAAGAAAAATATTAACAAAAAAAGAGTTTTATTTTTTATAATTTCTTAGACTTTTGTTCAGCAATTGGTATATTTTGTGTAGATTATCAAATTGAAAATCTTCTAGTTTATAGTTTTTTTATACTCTTCACTTAAGATGTCAAATTAGTGATTCGATTTGTAATTTATATAATATTAATTTGGGAAGTCATAAAGTGGTTATTTATGCTGAGTCTCAGAAAGCAGGAGAACGGAAATAATAGTGTTTGTTAGCTTCTGTCTGTTGAAACTAACTTTTCGAAAGTTCCATAAAGCTTTCGGACACTTGTCCGAAGCTTTATTGTAAGAAGGTTATAAATTTCCGAGTTATGAGCAAAAAAAAAAACTTTTTTGAATTTACTTACGTATAAGTTTCAAATAAAGTTCTTTCACATATCCTTCACATCCTTTCTCCAAAAAAGTACATTTTTAAAATAATATTTTTTTTTCTAAATAAGAAGTGTTGACTTCAAAAACAAGTAACATTTTTAAGAAGATATAATTTTTAAAACAAAAGTATGAATTTTTTAAGTATTTTTTTTTTTAACAAACTATAATTTTTCAATAAAAGTTCTAAAAAGTAATGACAAAAAAGAAGTAATGAATTACAATTAAAGAAGTAATGAATATAAATTAAAAAAAAAACGATTTAAAAAAGTTTTTTCGCAAGTAATTTTTTAGAAACATTTTTAAAATGGTATGCTTTTTCAATAAAAGCAATTTTCAAAAACGAATTACGAAAAAAATACTGATTTGAAAAGAAAGTACCAATTAAAAAAAAAAAAAAAATACTGACTTTAAAAACAAACCAATTAAAAAAAATCAATTATTCAAAAAAGTACTTACTAATTTTAAGATTGTTAAAAATTAAAATCAAAAAAAGTGTGATTTTACAATAAAATTACTTTTAAAAAAGAAGTACCCTTTTTTCAAAAAGGTACAAATTATAAAAATAAACTAATAACTTTTAAAAAGTGTACCAATTTTCAGAAAATAATAGTACTATTTTTCAAAAGAAGACATTAAAAAAAAACGTAAAAAAACATTTTCATCGTAAAAGGTAATTTTCAAAAAAGATTATCACTATCTTAAAAAAGTACCATTCAGAAAAACTCAACTAGTAAAAATTCAGTGTTATTTTATTTGGACTTAAATTAATTTTACAACAGAGTTACGAGTTACGAGCAACTAAAACGATTTTACTTAAAAAAAATGTGATTTCAATACTTTCCGATGAATTAGTAAACTGTTGACTCATTTAAGACAAATGTTTTGAAAATAAAACAACTCAATTTCACTTGCATTCAATTAAAACCCTTTAATTTACAAAAATTTCAATTCAAAATTGAAAAAATCAGTGAACACAGATTTTCATTTTTGTCCTTTTTAACTGATTTCAAATATTCAAAATAATTTTAAAAAATTCTCAAAAACAAAGGATGAAAAGATTTTTAAAATTAATCAATTTGCTCTAAAACCTCTAGATTATACATTATTAGCAATTTCGATTATTACTTATGAAAATCAGTGAACACAAGTTTTTTAAATAAAATTTACTCATTTAAAAAGAAAAGGAACAAAGAGTTAAAAAACTTTTCAATAAAATAAAAAATTTAATAACGACTTTCAATTTATACACAAAATGACACAACCACACTTTAATTTTTTACAGAAGAAGCTAAAAACGTTAAGAAATTCGAAAATTAAGCAATAAAGTACATTTTTCAATCGTTCACTCTAAACGAGTGTTGCCACACATAAATTTTTTTTCTAATCGAAATTTTGGAAAAAAAAATAACCAAATTAGGAAAAAAATAACCAAATTGGGAAAAAATAACTAAATTTAAAAAATTCAAAGTTATTATATAAAAAATTAATATAATCTTAAGATATGTATTCAGGTTTTAAATATTTTGCATATAATAAAATTTAGATAGTCTTTAGGAGAATAAATATTTAAAATTTATAACAATATTTATCAAAATGTGGTCCCTGATTCAATTTTGTAGGGGGTCGGGATATTAAGTTTAATAATAAGAATTTAATTATTCTTATGATGTGATGTCGAAAGCAAAGCAGATTGTAATAAATTTAGACTTACAAAACTTCTACAATTATGTGTTTAGAGAAAAATAATGCAAACAAGAATTATTTTTTATAGGGACTTAGCCAATCTCATTTGGTAATGTGAATTCAATTTTTTAGAAGCGTTAAAATCTAAAGATTTAAAATAAAAGATATTTAATTGGGAGGTTTGGCAAAAAGATTCAACATCAATTGTTCGTGTACCAAAGCACTTGCATATATTAAATTTTAATAAGTTAATTTAACAATTGTTTACAAAATTGTGGTCCAATTGAAAATACTTCGGGGCTGATAGAATATTTTATTCCAGTTATTAAAAGATTTTGATTAAAAAAAAAAAAAAAAATCAGTAGAAATACAATTCAAGAAATTATTTTTAAAAACAACTTTGAGTACGAGTTATATAAAATCTACATTCGTAAGAGAACGGTACTTGAGCATGCGTTCTCGCAGTGCGTCACATATAAAATGTTGCAAATCCTCAATAAAACAACTTTGGCAGTAATCCTTTTCTCAAGCCCCTATTTGATAATTCGGCCAGAGCAATATGATCATCCGTCTGCGTTTCCGTTATATCCGAATTTGATCCCACCCTGTTACCCAGACAAATCTAAGAAGTATTGAGTAGACATTACGACTTCACTACGAACGAATTCTTCCGGACTCGATTCTAGTGTCAGTTTTATATATAATAATTTATGTAATTGAATATTTGGTGAAATGATTAATTAACTTCCTATGTTTTTACAAACTATTTGAGGTATTTGAATTCTATTGTGATAAATTTAAGACATTTATTGACGTCAATTGAGATCAATTCTTTTTTGTTATAGGTTTGTTCTTTTACTTTTCCATTAAACTGAGTATTTACTGAGTAAATTAAAAATTTTGCTCTCAAAAAACTTGTAAACAAAAAAGTACACGAACGGAAATTAGAGTAAAATTCAGTAAAATAATCACTACAAACAAATAAACATAAAACACCGCCAAAAAATAACAAAGTTTTTATCGAAATATATGCACTTTAGTGAACAAAACTAATTTTTCATTTTGTTATAAGTATATTTATTGTTTTTAATGTAATTTTAATGAATTCATTGCTAACATTTGTTTACATTTTGCTACCATATGATTTACTGGAGTTTCAAGCAAAAATAAAACCAGTAAAATTAGTAAATACTCAGTTTATTAACTGTGATTTTTCTCTCTCAATTTTTTCTCACTTTACTGGATTTTGGGTAAACAAACGCACTTTATTTTTTGATCTTCTTCGAACAGTCGTACGACTATTGTATTCACCGCCAAAATGTTTATTTCAAATAGTATACTGTCTGGTTTTGTTGTCATATTTAAACTTCTAATGGTCATTTAAAACATAATATAACTTAATTTTAATTAATTTTTTATTAATTTTACAAATAATAATCGATTAAAAAATCGATTATGGGGTTCGATTAATCGAGCATAAAAATCGAAATTAAAATGGTTGATAGAAAAATCGGAAATCGATTATTAACTTTTCATACCATTCACTAGTTACAGCGTTTTGAATTTTACTATATATTTTTTAATACATATTAAACCTTTTTGTATATGGATGTATATAATATATATATATATATATATATATATATATATATATATATATATATATATATATATTATTTAACTATTCTAAAAATATTTTATTTTGACATACATATTTATAAAAATATACAAAAACAATATTAATAAAATTAGCGTAGATTCAAAAGTTTTTAATTAAAACACATATAATTTATAGTAAATATAAAACAAGAAAGCCTATACGTCCTATTTGAAAGCAAACCGGAAAGGAAACAACTAAAACTAAGTTTATAATTAAAACAAATTCTAAACAAAACTTAAACGAAGGAAAATATTAGCATTTTTTTTTATATGTATATACAACTCTAATATACAAATTATTTATAAAACATATTATTGCCCCAAAACTTTAGACACATTTTATTTGATATACATGAATATGAAACTTCTACTATTATGAAAAACTATAACTATTTCTAAACTAACTATTATACCCAGCAACTATTAATCTAGCCAATCAATTTTTTATTTGATTTTTTTACTAAACAATTTTCTACGATTTCGAACTATCAATAATAAATAAATCTATTAAATTAATTAACTATTAAGTAAGTGATCAAACAGAATTACAAAAAGGAAAAAAACTTTATAGTATTGTAGTTTTAAAAGAAAATAATTTATATAAACTATAGGTATAAATAAAGTAAACAAAAAGAAAATATATAAAATAAAAATTGTTAAAGATTAATTTAAATGTATAACAAACAAAATATTATTAATAAAATGGAAAAAAAAAAACAAAAGTTAAAATAAATTTAGTTTTATTTCATTGAAATGGCTTCGCAATAAGCATTAAAAAAATAAAATTTAAGTACTTGAAATTTTACTTGAATTCAACTTAAATTCCAATCATATTCTCAAGTATTTTTTAAGTAATTTTTAAAATTTTGTTCAAACATTTTATTATGTTTTTTTTTTTTTCAAATAAATTTAAAAATATAAAATAAATTATATTAAATTGTTTTGAAAAAAATAAAAAAAATAACAAATAAATAATAAATCAAACATATTACATAATAAAATACAAGAACATTATTCGTGAGCAAAATATTGAAAGTAACATTATAACAAAATTAATTAAATTTAAAAGAAGAAAAGCAAGTACAATGGTTAGGAAATCAAAATCGGATGAGCAGAAAATTGTTGCATTGGTTGCTCATATCGCAAGATGTAGCACCCATTCAACACCCATCAAAAAACACGTAGAGAAAAAATATAATTGTAGTGACCATAATTTAAGAGCAACATCTTATGATTGAAACATATAATCACAGCGAAAAATAGAAATGATCATAAATAATATTTAAATAAAATAAAAAATAATTATTATGATTTAATTTTGTCATATTGTGTCCGATTTTATTTTTTCATATAATGATTCTAGTTTTACATACAATTGAACAATATTACTACAACATAATCCAATTCTATCAGATTATGTTTTGATGTTATTATATTATTATACCACATTGTCATATTATTAAAAATAATTATTATGATTCCATTTTGTCATATTGTGTACGATTTTATGGTTTGTTTTTTCTTAAATGATTCTAGTTTTACATATAATTGAACAATATTACTACAACATTATCCCATTCTATGAGATTATGTTTTGATGTTATTATATTATTATATCACATTGTCATATTATTCCATTTTGTCATATTATTATCCCATGTTATCATATATTTATTTGCACCACCATATATGGTTCAAATATAAGATATTTTTTTAACCAAACCCTTTAATGGTAGTTAATCAATATCTTAAGTTGCTTGAATCACACCAAGTATAAACAAACCTTGTCTATTTATACTTATTCACATATAAACGAAATGAGAATTACAATGAAGTTAAGAAACAAACATTAAAAACAACATTTTTTCACTAAGTTTGTGAAAAGGATAAGTATTATAGTTATTTGAAACATTTTATTGTTATATTAATATTAATATATTATATTAATATAATATGTTAATATGTTATATTAATATTAATATAGTTTTAAAACAGAATATGGTTTAAGAACAAGGAAAAAGACTGCAAATATTTAATGGTTTTAGAAGCAATATTTTTCATATTAATAAAATTTTGTTTCTGGTGAAAATATTTAAAAACATATAATTTTTACAGTCAACATACTAAAATTCTCATTGAGTGTAAACATTAAATGACAAAATTTAATCAAAAACATTGTTATCATGAACGCAGAGTTATTAAAATTCAAGAAAATTAACAATGAGTACATAATCTTGTTGTAGTAATAGGGCTGTAACCATGTTTTTTCTCTGCGTGAACCCTCAACAATTACAAATAATCAACAATAAAATGATAATGACGTACAGAGTGGACAAATTACTGCCAGAAACAGAGAAACTGAAAGTCTTGAAGACAACTTAAGTAATTGGGTAATTTCTTTTAATATTTCTAATATTTCTGTTAATGGCCTACTTTACATATTAAAATAATATGTTGATGGGTTACCATTAAACTCTCGAACCTTAAATCAGACTCCAAAAAGTCCAGTTATCGAAAAAATGGGTAGTGGGAAACTGATAATATTATGGAATAAAAGATACATTAATAAATTTTTTAATAAAACACAAAAACTCCTTTCAATCTTAATTTAAACTTTAATATTGATGGGTTGCCTTTGGTCAAAAGTTCCTACCAATTTGCTGATCACAATGAGACCGAGTTTGAAAAAGTTGTAACATTACATTTCCAACAGGCAAAAAATAGCTGCATAGAAAAAATTAAAAAAAATTTTTTTTTGTTTTTTTTTACTTTAAAATTTAGTTTACAAATATTTAAAACAATAATATTTATTTTTAACTATTATTATTTAATTATTCGTGTTAATTTTGTTGTATTTTTATTGTTTTTTTTTATTATATTCGCATTTAAATATTTTTTGTATAATACACTAATTTATTTTCTTGGTATCTTCTAAATTAATTTTTTTTAATAAAAAATATTTTATTAAAAAATTAAATTTTATTTAAAATCTATTTTTAGTTTATTTCAATTTTTAATAAGTTTATTATGTCGAATACTTGAATAACGCTGTTACAGAAGGGTTAAATTATACTGCATTTTTAAGGTTGATTTAATTATTTTTTCGACTTGAATTGTACTTTAATTTAAGGGTTGAAATTATCTGCCTTTACAGTGTTATGTTCGACTTGAATTTAAGTTTCCTTTTTACTGGAGTATGCTATTGAAACAAAGTATGATCTTGAAATTTGAATTTGTAACTGGAATTCAAATTTTCTTTCACTTGAATTCCAGGAAAAATGCTTATTGGGTTATAACCTGATTTATTCCAAAGTGACTTTTTTGCTCCTACCCTATTTTTTTAAAGTAACCAGGAAATGTTTTATTTATTACATAGATACACCTATGAATATATAAGCTTTAAATCTTTATACATACATATTTTGTTCCTACTGATAACAATGCATTTTAAAGTTTATAATTGGGTAATGACATTAATATTATGTAGGAATTTAGAGCGTAAACAGCTTCTTTAGTAAGATTATTCAGAATTATAGTGATATGTAGAATTGATTAAACGAAATGTAAATAAGTCTATAAAATCCTTTTTAATCATCCTTTCAAATTAATAATATAATCGAAATTTTTAATTAGAATTAAATGTTTAATAAAGATTAAAAAGAAAACTAAAACACATTTTTAGCAGATTTTATTTTAAGTTATCTGGTTTAACCCACTTTGTCATCAAAAATTGCCACAAATAGCCCTTAATGACGCTTTTAGATCTGGGGTCTTTAAAAACATACAAGGCGGTATAAGTAATGCTTTTATTACACTACATTGTGGAGCAGAATCGAAATTTTTTGGTAATAAATCTATAATTTCTAATCGGCTGATTGGATTTACATAAAATTTAACACAGCCGTAGCAGAGGAGTGTATAATTTTAAATTTCTAAGGCAGTCCCTACAAACATTTCAGGATCGGAGCTAAGGTTGTCCAAATAGGGTACCTCTGACGCAGAAAAATTTCTAACCTCTAGCAAAATTTCTATCTTATCCGATTTCACAGATTTTTATATCATATCAAAACCAACTGATAAGACCTACGAAAAACGTGTTTGCTATTACTATTTATCTTTTATAGTTTTCGAGTTTTTTGATCCAGTTTTTTCATATATATCTCAACATTTCCGACCGAACTTTTTAGATTCTTCTGTAGTTAGTTAAAAAACAAAATTATCTATCGACTAAAAAAAATTTTAAGTTGATTTCTTTACCGAGTACAAAAAAAATAATCGATTTTGAAATCTTCTTTCAGATTTTTCTATCACGTACTGATTTTTTATGGGCATGAATACGATACTTTCTTGAAAACTAGTACTTTTTTAAGAATTAAGATTTGGTCTCATTTTGAAAAATTAACATTATTTCAAAAAAAAGTGTACTTTTTGGAAAATCGGTGCTAAAAAAGTTTATTTTTTTTTTATTGGCACCTTTTTTGAAAAAAATTATATAAAAAAAATTATATAAATAAGGCACTTTTCGAAGCACCTATGTAAGCTAGAGACTCCGTTCTTTCACAGAAAAATAGAAAATTTTTTTAATAATTTTTGTGTTGAAAAAATGAACTAAATATATCCAGTATTAAGCGAGTTATAGGACAAAACGCGTTGTTAGATTTTTTTTGAAGCTCCTATACAAGCTATGGGCCTCATTCTAGCATAAATCTATCACAAATATTTTTTCCGACTTTCGGTTTTCTAAATCAGTCAAATCGGTCCATAAATTTTCCACTACATCCATTTTTAATTTAATATTGTCTTATATTTATAAAATCTTTGTTCTGCAACGAAGTGATTATATGTTTCTTAATATGTGAGAACTTTTTAAAAATTCCAAAGTATTAACTTTTTTTATTTACTAGCTTTACTGGTGCGCTTCACTACCCTATTTGATAACTAATATTTACTTTATATGGGAACAACTACTCCCCCTGGACCTATTCACCCTCTTCGAAATTTGAAATGCTCCGATCTATATTAAGCTAATCAGTTCATCCGTTGAGAGAGTTTGAGTCTGAGAGTTTTAAATATGGGCGTATCATCCGATCAAGACCTATAACATTCTACAGTGCTTCATATTTCATGTAATTTATAACGAGTAAAAATGAAGAAATAGAATTTTTTAAAAGTAGGCGTAAAATGTGGGTGTAATGTCCAATCGAGATCTAACAAAGCCTATAACCCTTTGGTACTGGTACCATCGGTGTGCCAAATTTCGTGAAAACCAGTTCAGCAATAAATAAAATTACACCTCATTTTTATAATATGTATAAGGATATATGGATTTGTAAAATCTTGATTCTATTTCAACTTTATATGACAATGCAAATTATTTAGGGTTTTTAGTGTTTACATAGATATAGAATAGGTAAATATATTTGTAATTACATCCAATATAAGGTATTTCATGTTCATATAACATATCTTAACACTGGTGAAGGGTATATAAGATTCGGCACAACCGAATATAGCACTCTGATTTGTTTAACATGATACTTTTCTGAAAATATTTACTTTTTTTTAATTAACAATTTTCTAAAAATAAAAAAAATTTAAATTCGCGTTTTTTTTTTTTTTTTTTTTTTTTTTTTTGGAAATTTAGTACGTTTTTCAAAACTGATACTTTGTTAAAAATGGGTACTTTTTGTGAAAATTATATATAATAATATAATAAAGAAAATATAATAATAATGTAAATATAATAATAATGAAAATAATACCTTTTTTAAATTATTTTATTTTTTGAAAATTGTTACGTTTATATTTAAAAAAATGGCTAGTACCGATTTTAAGTTCCTGTTGAGACTTTAATATTATATGTCCCTAAGTATAGGATTGAGGCCTTAGAAAGATAATTTAGGCTTTGAAAAATGTTTTTTAATAAAAATGATTGTTCCGATTTTTTAATATTCAATTCACATAGTTTAAAACGCAGAAATTGTAATGGATTTTTTATCCTTGAATGCTTCCATAATTAATATTTATGATGTCATCATCATTACCATTTAAGTCGTTCTTGTTTTCTGCCTTCGAAATTTGTGAGCTCACTTCTCCGTCTTTTTGACGTGGCTTAACTGTATTCCATCTAATGGTCTGAAAAAGTGGATTATGAACAACAAAAATCACAGTTTTGAAGTGGTCGGGGCAATTGTTTGGTTCAAATATCACAGAAAATGTATTTGGAGTCATATGAGAAATTGTACTATCTCTATGCTACGCATATATGTAAAAGTTTTAAAAAAAGTAGGTCAGTGGTACTAAATATTACTGAAGTTAACATTTGCATTTAGTAAATGAAAGTTGTACTTTAGTTTTGTCCCGCACTAAAAATTTATATTTCACATTTCAATTCTTTCTTTTTTCTTTTAGAGAATTTAGACCCCAATATTAATAAATTAACAAAAAGAATCAAAATGAGTTTCCCATCGTTATTCTTCTATATTGTAATAAGTGCTAATTCGTGCTTTAGTTTTGTCTGTCACTGTATATTTGCGACAAAATCGTTTTAAATTTTAAATACTTTATAGATAATCCAATTAAAAATTCACTTTTTGTTCTTTTGAAATTAAAATTATTTATATAAATATTATTTTACTTTATTATTTACAATAAATTTAAATTAATTTTAAATAAAAACTTTACTTCATAGAAGTATTTATTACTTGTAGGAACGTGAAACAAAACAACAAAAAATTTATTTTTTCTTTTCACTTCTAGACAAGCACTTGTCTAGGGTGCTGCTAATTTACCACCCAATAACTCAGTTGATAAAACTTTAGCTATGATGGTAGGTAATGTTGTTGTTGCTGCTACTAAAATGTCATTGGAGGATGAAGTAGCTACTTCAATGTTGTTAGTTGACATCTGTTTTGCTACAATATTACAAGTATTAAGACCTACTTGTAAATAGGACAACAGACAAGCTGTAAGAAAGGTCATTAACAAAATCAACCAAAATGTTAAAAACAAAATGCGTCTTAAGTTTTGCCACCATGGATCTAACTTGTAAGGTAATAATTCATCTAAAGTCAACGCATAGGAATATCTACAAAAAACCAAATTAAAAATTAATTGATTGGTAGTTAAAAATATGTATGTATGTATGTATGTATGTATGTATGTATATACAAAAATAATTACTCATTTATACAGAATATGGGTTCATATTCTGATGGATCCTTGTTGATATAAACAATATGATTTCTATCGTCCAAGGCATGATAGCCACCTTCAACACCGCCAACATTATTACTAACATCATTATTATTATTGTTATCGTTACTACAACAATCTTTAGAATACTGTTGATCGCGATGATAATTTTTCTTCAACAAGGCTGATGTTTCATTAGGAGCCATTTTTTCTTTTTAGATTTATAGATTTTTTTGTTTTTATCTAAAATTTTCCTTAAAACACTGCGGAACTTAAGCGAATAAATTCGGCCTTTTTTGAAAATGATCATTAACACAAAAAAATATATTTGAATTTTATTTGGGTCCTTATGACGAAAACTTTTTTGCTTGAGCTGGTTGGTGTTCCTTGCACCTCAAGTAATGTTTTACAACTGTTTTGATTATTTTCAAATTTACCATAGTTAAATAAATTTTTGTTGTTTCTTTTTATTTAATTATTTTCCGTATTTTAAATAATCACAACAACAGCAACAATATGTAAACAATATTATCTTGAAATTAACTATAGTATTTTAATACATACAATTTAGCATCTTTCATTTGAAAAACAGTAAATAAAAACAAAAACTTACGCATTCAACTAGAGGAAGATATGTCTAGGGCAGTGTTGCCGTTTTGGTTATTTTTAACAAAAATTGGTTATTTTATTTTCATATGTGAAGATGATGACTTTTTTCCATTTTGGTTACTTTTTTGTTAAATCAATATTTTATTTATTTTTTATTTTAAAAATGCTATTTACTCTGTTAAACTTGCCAACAATAAAAAACAATAAAAGGAAAGTGTGCTAAGAATTCATCACACATTTAAAAACTAAAGGTTCCTCTCATTCCAATTTTAACTGACAAATGAAGAAAACAATTTAAATCAATAGAAAATGTTAAGATTTTCTAATATTTAACTAAAAATTTAAACGGATTGGAAGATTTTTGTTAGAATACTTGCAATTACAAAATAAATTACTATTAAAAAAGAAATATATATTCGGTGAAGACCGACTATATGATATCCTACACTATTGATTATTTTCCTTGAAGTAATACATACTTGAGAGAGAGCATTATATGGGTGCTTTGGTTAATCTTATTTGAACCAAATTTTGCTTTTAACTGATTTTCGGGAGAGGACCCTATATAGAAGCTACAATTAATTTTAAAGCGATCCTTTTGAAACTGAATGCCATATTTTATGTAGGTATATACAAGTTTTTTTATAGAATATTTTAGGATTAAAAATATTTTATTTGTGCAGAATTCTGTAGAAATGCGCTTATTTAAGATATTTGAGCTTCAAAATATTACTCCAAAAGAATATGTATTTGGGATCTAGGTGAAATAATAAACCAATTTCTACCAGCGAAGAAGATTCTGAGTCGATTGGTATATTTTTTGCTGAGCTCCCCAATATCATGCTGAAGCGAATAAAAAATTTACCTTGTTTAGTTATTAAAGTTGTGCAAGACAACATAATTAAATAATAAAAATTTAACTGCAATAAAAGTGTTTTATCAATACCGATGCATTTTCAATTGGACCACAATTTTGTACACAATTTTTAAATTAACTTATTAAAATTTATTATATGTGAATGCTTTGGTACATGAATGATTGATATTGAATCTTTTCGCCAAACCTCCCAATTAAATCTTTAGATTTTAGAATTCATATTACCAATTGAGATTGGCTAAGTCCCTAAGTCTTTTTCTGTGAACACATAATTGTAAAAGTCAACCTTTTTTCTATTACGGCTCGACCCAGTTGTTTTGCAATTCTAAATTTGCTTTCGACATCATACCATAAGGAAGTGAGAATAATTAAATTCTTATTATTAAACTTTATATCCCGACCTCCTAAAAAATTGGATCAAGGAACACATTTTAATAAATATTGTTCTATTGTTCTATTGTTCTATACAGTTAAATTTTAAACACTTTTTTTTTCCTAAAGACTAACTCGAATTTATGATTGGTATGCAAAGCATTAAAAACCTGAATACATATATTAAGATTATATTAGTTTTTTAATAATAACTTTGAATTTTTATTTTTTCATAATTTGGTTATTTTTTCAAAAATTTTAGTTAGAAAAAATTTTTGTCGTGGCAACACTGGTCTAGGGTAAATCCCTCTTAATTATCCAACTCCCTTTTTTTTCTTTTGCTGTGGTAGTTGGTGAACAGAATGGAAGCGATAATGGAATTAGAATTTTTCAATATTCGGATATAAATATTTATCTCGAACATTCGTAAACATCTACTTATCGAATTCTTGATCGAGATATGAGCATGTAACAAAATTAAAGTAATTCTAACTCAAAGAGAAACGATTTAAAGCATTTTTTAGTGATTTTATGATGAACACAAATGTGCAGAATTTGACGCGATTCCAATCAAAATTACTCCCCGGTAAGTGATCCAAGAAAAACGGTCTGGGAGTCCATTCAACGAAGACCAAAGTTTTTTAGACCACCTCTTTCCAATGGCATCACTCGGAAGAAATCAAGTCCCTACCTTAGGATTCTAAGCTCTCATGGAAACACAATTTTAAAAGTCAAATCTACTCATACAAAAAAAAACTTTACGAAAACGATAGGATCTGAAACTATATATTGTACACAGCAGTCATCAAACATATTCCTTTCTATAGAGTACATGTATCGTGAAAGGTAATTCAATTACTGGCGCTATAAGCTCAACTTCTCAAGCCAGTCTAGAGACTATTAAGAAATTCCTTATCTTGAAATTTTTATTAAAAGTATGGCACTACTCATAATAACCTTTCTATACAGCATAATAAAAAAGATATTGATTATTTAATAGTGCTACAATTTTTGGAAAAACTTTTTTGGGAATGGCATTCACTGTCCCCATGGTCAGCTTTAAGGAGGAAACTAGTACAGGTGTTTTCTATGATTATCTAAGTCTTTCGGTATCTCTCAGTTTGCCAGTAAAAAGAATTATAGAATTTCATCACCACATGTCAACCCATGATGTACATCAATGTCATTTTTCTTTGACTATTTTTGTAAAGAAACTTCTTTTGAACTGGTAATTACGTTGCCGCCCGACGCTACTTGCCGCATACATTAGCTCCCTACCATTAAGTCTTTCAAGCTTGCTATTATGTATATTAGGGATATAAATTTTTGGCAACTATTACGAATATCAACATTTACTTGGCATAGCCGTGTAGGCCATGGAAAAGTATTAAGAAATGAGATATTATATTTTCGCAATCTTTAAAAAAGTTTCCGCACCAAAAGCGGAAATCTTTTTAATTTTGAAGTATTGAATTATTTTGTTCAATAAATATTTTGATACCCACCATCAAAAAGATGGGGGGTATATTGAGTTTGTCATTTGGTTTGTAACATGTCAAAAATATATTTAAGACCCCATAAGGTATATATTCTGGGTCTTGGCCGATCTAGCTTTGTCCGTCCGTATGTCTATCTGTCTGTTGAACGCAAGATAGGGCTCGGGAGAACTAAATAGGGAGACGAAATATATTTATCTTATATAAGGTTTGTTTAGTATTGAAAATGTTTAGTATTGAAATGGTTAAACAAAAGCATGTAAGACAACAAAATATTGTAGAGATAGTTCAAGAACGAATGTAAACTCGGAAACAAAAAATTTTAAAAAGTTGCATATGGTGGGTATATAAATTCGGCCAAGCCGAATATAACAATCTCAATTGTTTATTTATAAAAAGAAGCGTGTTAAAGCTAAAATGTAGCGTTTTTGCAAATGTTAAACTTTTTTTTTAATTGGAAATTACAAATTACAATTAATAAAATCGTATATTTTGAGAAAAATGAGGTGTATGGAATAGGTATAGAGGGAAAATTTATGTTTGATATAACTAACACATGACCGTGAATCTCAAAAATTGTAAAATTTCTAAAATCGCACTGATAGAAAATTCTTGGGGTAAAAAAATAAAAGTCCATATTTAAATATAAATCAACAAAAGAATAGAAAAAAATTATGTCGTGAATAATTCCGTGTAATTATTTTTCCTTGGAGTAGATATAGAGTAGAAATTTAAATGACATGTGTTATAAGATTAATAAGTAGATATTTATGTGAGAGAAAAAAGCCTGACTCAATTATCAAAAAAAATTCATGTAGTCACATATATTTTGTTTTTGTGTTTTAAAAAAAAATGATTAATTTTAGTTCGAAGTGCTAAATTATTCATATTTTTAATAAAAAAAAAACAGTTGACCAATTTTTTTAGAAACCCGTATTCGAAACCGGTTTTTTTAAAGGCTACTTTTGAATAACTCAAAAACTGGTTTCCTTCTCTACAAAATACGGATGACTAGTTTGTTCTGCTTATTATCCAGAAAATTATATAACCTAAAAATTTCTTAGAGGTGCATATTTATTTGGTCATAATGGAAAAGTTTCATTTCACTTTCTGCAGTACATTTAGTCAAAGGAATAAGAATTACGCGGGATTATATTCGATGTAATTTTTTTTTCTAATTTTTTGCTGATTCCAAATTGAAATAGGATTTTTAGTAAAAATTTATATTTTTAGTAAAAATTTTGATTTTTAGAAAAAAGTTTATTTTTTTGTAAAAATTTTGATTTTTATTTGGTAAAAATTTAGATTTTTATTAAAAATTTAGATTTTTAATTAGTAAAAATTTTGATTTTTAATAAAAATTATATTTTTAGTAAAAATTTTGATTTTTGTTTAGTAAAAATTTTGATTTTTGTTTAGTAAAACTTTTGATATTTGGTAAAAATTTTGATTTCTAGAAAAAATTTTGATTTCTAGAAAAAATTTTGATTTTTATTACAAATCAAATGTGAAATCGGAATTTTTGTTTTAAATCGAATTTATAACAAAAAATCTAATTTTTCACTAAGAATTGAGAATAGGTTTCATTCTTTGAGCAATAAAATAAAAATCACAAAATATTCATTATTTTTGAGAAAAAAAAAAAATAAAACTTAAAAATAATCATTAAAATTAAGGATTGGATTTCGATAGAACCTGTTCTGAAGATTACATTTCTGTATTTAACACCTTTATCCGGTCGTTCCTTAATCTAATGTTTTTGTTTAAAATTTCAAGAATAATGATTATTTTCTGTCCTTGTTAAAAAGTGAATTAAAGAATTAATTCTTTCAAACCTTTGATATCCACGATTGCAGTTTTGATTGTTAAATTCTGTAAGTGCTTACAGGCCTGTAGCCATTTCAATTCCTTTTTAATGTTCTAATGTTGACCATTCAAAAGTGTACTTTAAACAATTCTTATCATCGCTTGTAGCTCAAATTGTAATCAAACAGTTGTAGTATGCAAAAATTATAAATATAAAACAAATAAATTCTTTATTTTGTTTGGTTGCCTGTCTGCTTTTATGGTCTACAGATAAGATACAGAATTTTATTTGGGGTATACACGTATTTTTTGTTGTTATTATTATTACGAATCAGTTTCAATTTCATTCTCCTTTTTATAGAAACAATGCCAAAGTACTTTGAAATTTTTGGACTACATATGCATGCTTTCTGAGGGGTAATAACTCATCGATATTATTTTATTTCCTTGTTGTGTTACATAATTTTTTGTAATAATTTTTGTGCAGCTGATAAGCTGTACTTCTAGAGAAAAAACGCAATGTTGAAAAAAAAGATTATGTACAAAAACATTTCTTAATATAATAATTTTAATTATTCAAATTATTGTGTTAAAGAAAATTTATAAATAAACATATTGGGAGCCAAAAGAATTTAATAGGATTTAATATTGTTTCAGGTGTCTCAGAAAATTTTCATAATTTTATCAAAGGATCAATTTAATTATTACTTTGGCATGATATTAAAGATCTTTAAAAGCATATCGAACGACATGTAACAAAGGAAAGGAAAAATTATATAATTGATATTTATTAATTTTCAGAATACCGTTTTTAGGTTTTAAATTTATTAAGTATACAATTTTGAATTATTTGGAAATATGTCCACAATTCGTACGTATATTAACTATCGAAAAATACAGCAAAAAATAATGATGTTGATTTTCCCTTTATATAATTAATATTTTGTTTAAATAATAAGGGTACTCATTTAAACGCTTAAGTTTCCCATTTGTGCAATTATGCAAAGTATGCGCGACATCTTTCATAAACCCCTTTTTCAAATGCAATATTAAGTAAATACTTGAAAAAGTTTTGTTGAAATCAATGATTTTATTATAATTAACGTAACTATAATTTTCTACAACGCACTTATTAATAATTTTTATATATAAACAAAAGACAGCTAATTTATAAATGCACAATTAAACAGCGCAAGTTTGTGAGACTAAATAGTCGCACAAACTTATAAGTTTTGTGCAAATGACTTTCCATGCAATTTTTGAAAGTTTATTTGCGAGTGTGCAAACTTGCACACATTACACGGTTTTCGAGGGTTTTGCGCGTTTTCATGAGGAGCCTTAATACCTCGAGTTATAGACTTTTTCCAAAATGGAATTTTAAAATATATCTTGAATATGTTGAATTATGTACTTATTCCATTTCCATAATGAAAAAATAAATAAATATTATAATATGGAAAAATAATAATATAAAAAAAGCATATATTAATTTATAAAATTTTTACATTTCAAAAAAATTAAAATCAAACGAATTATGTTATTATTCAGACCACTATCACGCTAAAGTAATTGACAGATTTTTGTGCACAATATCTAATGAATACCACTATTCTAAAAATTAAGACAATGAAAAACGACATAACTTAAGTTATGTAGTTTTTACTTTTCGTCGCAGATTTTGCAAACGCTTAAGATTTTGTTAATCTTTTAGAAACATAATTTATTTAAATTATTTAATTTATTTATGATGTATGGTTTAAAATAAAGAATGTATTGGTATTACAGGAGTAAATTATTTTAAATGACAAGCTCATGGAACTTTTCCAATGGAATATTTAAATTATAAAGATTAAATACATTTATCATAGAAATTTTCACGATGCTGATAATTACTTTAAAATTTCCGACTAGGAAAGACTTTCAAAAACAGCTGCCGTGACAATTTACATGTCAACAAAATTCTTAACTTTAAAAACATTTTTTTTTTATTTCATGGTCAATAATTAAAATATTTTTCCTATTACTAAGTGTAAAATTACATACATAAAATTAAATAAAAATAATAATATTTAATAACAATAAAAATAAAATAAAAATGAACTACAAAACAAAGATTATTTAAACATACCGTAATTCCTTAAAAGATTACATCAGCCGCGTACCAGTGATCCATATTACGATGGTGATGAATGTTGAAAGATGTTAAAAGAACAGAACAAACAAACATCATTGTCAGTTAGACAGATAGTGAGGAATGTGTGATAGATTCCCATACAACACCATGTCGTACCATGCATCAATGAATTACCTATACAATCTGCTTATAATAGACCATTATCTTTATCTCTATGCGTAAGTATTTTAAATAAAAACAAATTAATTGTTATTATTAATACAAATTCAAAATGCTTGAATATATGCAATTATAGTACGTACATACAAATAAACAAACAAATTTGTAAATAAAAAATGAATTTAATATTTATATAAATAAATAAAATCAATAAGAAAAAAAAAGTATGTAAGTCATTAAACTTTATTTGTGTTTGATTATGTTGATGGTGATGTTGATGATGATGATGATGATGATGATGATGATGATGATGCTAAATGTGAAAGGTTTATACTATGATGTTAATGTTGATATTTATTAATTTATAGAGTTTAAAGTTTGATTTGTTTTATTTGATTGTGTTTTATTTATCACACGTATTCTGGCAGCCTGTGAATTGAAATTTGTTTTATACAATTTTACAGGTTGTTGTTGCAAATTCCAAGGAGTAAAATTAAAATTCTTTATATCATCACAATCGATTATATTGTTTGGTTCATTTATGCGATGTTCCATAACGTATTTACGTATCTGTTGAATATCATCGGAATTGCGGCATATAATTTGCGATAAAGTTGTATCATAAATGGTTTTTAATTGATCTAAATTAAAACAAGATTCGGTTATTATTTCGTACACAAATAAATAGAATTGTGTTTAACCTTTGGTAAACTTTTGCGGACCCATTTTGCGTTCATACCAAAAGGAATCTCCACGCTTCAAACGCATAAATTGATCGGCAACCATACAGGCTAAGAGAGGTCCAAATATGGCTCCTCCTAAAGGAGGCTCACTTAATGCTCCTGTATAAACATCAACATCTTTGGGAGACCTGTAATGTAATTTTTGAAGTTTTTCTAAGGAAATCTATCGCTAGTTCAAGTTTTTATAAAGAAATCTATCGCTAGACCATGTTTTTCTTAGAAAAATATTTTTTATCTTCAACTCAAGATTTCCTTTAAAAATTTAACATCATAGTTAACACAGGATTTATTAAAATCATATTTTTGAAAATATTAAAATTGAAATAAATACTTGTAAATTTCTCTTATTGATTTCAAAGAATCCTTGTCAACAGCTTGGGCCATCTGCTCCCATGTATCCACTGGCGGTAATTGACAATGTCGTCTATAAACTGGATAAGCTGGTAAACCATGATCTCGACCACGTTGTATATTCAACGATACTAAGTCCAAACCACAAGCTGGTAAATGATCATCTGTGATATCTTCAAATAGCCGTTGAGTAACTTCCAAAGAAAAGAAACGATCTACACGTTGTACTGGTGTGTTGGCAGCAATTAAAAGCGCATTATCTATGCCACCATTATGCCACAAAGAAAAAGGATTAAATAACATTTTGTGCAACTCCATATACTGGGGATTGCTGTGATTACTGGTGACATTAAAAAGGCCCTTTAAGGAATGAATTTGAAATGCAAAAAATTAGTTTCACTTGCAATTAATAAAACTTACCGGTAATAAAGTATGAGCAAATCGAAATGCAGCCGCAGCAAAACAATTTGCTATAGATGGATTTACACTTCTGTCGTAAGTATCAGGAGCATCTAGATCATGTATTTGTGGTGTGATTCCCTTTTTATCGGCCCATTCTCTGCCGAAAAGTATGGGTAAAAATTCATTGTATGTTATATGTGCAATTTGGGCTCCTACTATTCTTCGGGTCTCTTGAAATACCGTTTCATCATCCCATTCAGAATTTTCTTTTTGTAAACCTCTTGCCAAATAATTATGCTGTCTAGACCACAACAAATGCATCGAAGTCAATAGCAAATTTTCATTAGCTCGATCATCTCCAGATTCAAAACAATATTTTCCCTGTTTGATCATGGCTGCACGATTACAACCATCATCGGGGTTAGTGGATAAAGGCAATAATTCCCTGCTGTCATTAGTAATATACATACGTAATAGACCATTGTTTAGGGTACGCAAATAATGTTGGCGTAAATCGGAATTTCCATAAACCACTGAAGCATCTATAAATGATGTGGCTTGATTTAATTGTTGTCTTGGACCAAAATGACCCGTAGGAGCAGGAGCTGAGCGTACAAAGTTCATACAATTTAAATTGTAATCCTTATAATAAGGATCATCGGGTAGTATAGTAACAGGAAAACATTCCGGATGAGTGTTATTTAACAGTTGACTACAACAATTTATTGATTCACCCTCTAGAGAGGATGTAAGGGAGGTTGCGGTTATATCATGGTCTAAAAATTGCCCAAACACGGCTAACATTACTGTAAAATTTGAATCCGTTTCATAGGAGGGTCGATATATTTTCAATGATACCTGACGAGCTGGAGGCAATAGACTAGTGCCGTTTTTAAGTACTCCCCTTGGCTGGGAAATACCATCAGCATAATCGGGATTTACCATACGTCGAAAAGGTATTAATGAGGCTCCATAGTGACGAGGATGATTTTTATTGTTACATATACCACTGGAGCGACGATACATTGCATTAAAGTCACATACTATATCGGACGTAGGATCGGGTAATATGATTTTAGGGCCACGACCTATATTCGACCTCTCCTGACCTCTTGTATAATTAAATTTCTCTGCTATATTATGTGTAGATTCATTCTCTACAAAACCCCTACGCGCCAATTTTCTTGAGTCTGGATTTGAATTTAAAGAACGATAATGACGAAAAGCTGGTGAATCGACTGGTGTTGTCTCTAAACTTTCTTCCAATATTTCACGATCTCCTAAAGCTTTTATACCCTCACTTATAGCCCAATCAGTGTCGTGTTGATTCAAATGTGAATGGCTTAGTGACCACTCCTCTTCCGGCTCGTCGGGTATAGGAAACTTTATGGCTTCTAATCTTTCAAATATAACACTTGAATTGACTGTTTGATTTAAATTGTTGGCTGATTCATTTGTTGCCAATAGTAAGATGGGCGGATTGTAATATTCGTTATTTATGGTTAAGACAATAATTAAAGATGCTATAATGATGACTCTATGAAATATAAACAAACGGTAAAAATAGATAAAAACTTGAAATATAACAGTTTTTCTTTAAAATGTTATGCACTTGTGGTATTTTTATTTCCATTTTGTTTTGCTTATATATTTTGTTTCTAGTCACTACACAAATATTTTTCTTATGTGATAAAGCTACAAAAGTTTGTCTTTGCCGCAAAACAATAAATGATTTTGTTTATTATTTTTAGAAGTTGTTTACTTTAAGTGGCAAGAAGTGTAATGCCAACAAATGTAGGCCAATGTACTAGGTAAGTAATTTAATATTCCTTATGTATGCAGTAGAGAATAACTTTAAAAACAAACAAAACAAAGAGATAAATAAAAATATGTTAAGGCTTTAAAGCACTGGATTTTATGTAATTCCGTAGCCTTAAGAGTGCAGAGAGTTTCACAGAAAAACATTTGAAAGTCTTTTGATGAAGAAATTCTTTTGAAGTGGTTGCAAAAATTTCAAAATTTATTGAAAACAGATTCTGTGAGATATGAAAGTTTATACTTTCTTAAAAATGTATACTTTTTTGAAAATTGATAAATTTTTTTTTAATTAAAAAAAAAAAATCAAAAAATCAATTTAAAAAAAATGTACTTTTTTACCTTAATTACTTTGACAGTTAATTTCAACAGACTGGAATCCTAGACTAACATTTTATAAATTACAAACGGGATGACAAACTTATATACATATATCCTATAAAAGAAACGTACTTTTATGTGAACACTGTTTTTGCAAAAAAATAAAAAATTAACAGATGTATTCGTGAATGGACGAAATCCATAGCTTATCTCTGAACTTCAAATAGTCGATTTTTCATTAGGAATGGTGGATTTTTGCTTGCTCATAACATAAAAATAATTTTGCGATTTTTAAAAGTAATATTCGCACATAGTTTCATAATATTGATATGGCTACGAAATTGCCTTAGTTCTCGGAAATCCTCACAAAGTTCATTTCAAAACATAGGAGAAGATTGCTTAATTAAATGTCATGCCTATAAGAACGAGTTTAACAATTATACAAGTTACGAACGTATTCACAAACAAACTCGCCACCTTATATACATACATTTTGTTTAAAAAAATCAAAATTTAATTTATTTTAACAAAGTAGAATTACTTGTGCAGTGAATTATCCTTTTAAAATTTTTATTTTTTTATATTTTTCAATCAAACTCACAAAAACGTTAATCCCAAACACCATTGCAATTGATGCATTTTATGACGACGTGAACGTGGAGAAACACCACCTGGAAATACATATACCGGACCGGGAGGTGGCTGAGGCACAAAAGTTGTAGCTAAAGGAGTAGTTTCATCCGCCATTTTATATTTTATCGCAAATTTTTTATTTTATTTTTTATTAATTTCAAACAAGCATCAGAATGATCGAATAAACGATGTTGTAAACGTAACGATGGCTCAAAAGTAACTAAACTCTTGGAAGAAAATATAAATGTAGACATAACCCAGTCAATAGATGTGATTCAATCTAACGACACTGCTAAGGCTTCAATAGGTGAATAAAATAACAAAATATACTTACAACTAAACTAAAATATGATATGGTATATAGAAGTTAAGCGACAGATAAAAAAAGCATCATACAAATTTGCATATTTTAATAATGATTTGTTTTGTAATGAGAGATAATAATTTAATTCGAAAAACTATTGAATGAATTTGATTGTTTTAAAAGATGAACAATAATTATAAAATGAATAAATATGTACTTATACATATTAACTAAGGGTCGCGAAATTAAATTAATTGAAAAAGTTCAAAAAGACATTGTACTAAAATTTTATAACAAAAAAGAATACAATTTTATTTTGAAACTAAACTCTTAAACAAACTATTTGTAGTTTTACATATCCATCATTTCATTATTTTTCTTATAGGCATCATTGATATACTCATAGGTAAGTTTTAAAAGAAACTGAAATGATTTATTACTAACTAAATCCTCTAAATCTGTGCTATTAATAAATTCTTCCATGGGTGGTAGAAAACTTTCAAAGTCACCATCTAAAATAAAAACAAAATTTTATAATGGTTTAACAAAAATATATAAATCTCCAATATACCCATTAAATGACACAATTCAATAAGTTTAAAGAATAATAAATTCTGTATATAATCTACAGCAGAATTTGTATCATATTCTGTCCAATTATCTCGTAAAATAGCAGCACACCAAATTTTGTGTCGGGCCTCAAAAGGATCTTCGAGATAATTTAATAATTCCAAAGCCTTACGAAAATCAAATTCTGTGGCCGTTTCATTCTCCTCAGCAATAAATAACTTAAATAAAAATAAAACAAATAGAGGTAACATAAAAATTTAAAAATAAATCTTTCTTACTCACATTAATAATTTCCTCTATTTTTAAAACCTTTTGATGTTCAATATCATAACCAAAAGCCAATAATAATTGTTCACTTAATTGTTCCTGATAATCTACAATATTTAACTCAGCATTTATTGTTTCTAATTGTAAAGATAAATCAGAACCCGTCGAAGCGAATGCTGATAATTTAGCCAGGGATAACATGGACTGATAAGGTTTATAATAAAATCATTCATTTAGGAAAAATAAATAAAACGATTAATAGAGTAAACTTACCTTTTTTCTTTGCACAAACTCTGTTTCACTTTGGGCCAATTGAAATAGTATTTTAGAGGCTCTTTCAAAATCACCATTGAATACGAGTTGTATCCAACCCAGTGTTGGGTGATCACGCATAAATTGTGATAAAGCTGCTTGGTTGCCTTTAAAACGTTCGAATACTTCACCTTGACGATTCTGTCTTAAATGCCAATTAATGGCAAATTGTGAGAAATCATATTCCTCGTATTTTTTAATATAAACATCGAGCCTTTCCTGATTGTTAGTAACATCACAGAGTAAGACGAGACTTTGAAAATCGAGATATTTTTCTGCTAATTTAGCAGCGGCTTCATATTGATTGTTGTCGACTGAAAAAAGAAAAAAATATTTTTATTTTTACTTTTTTTTTAATGAGTTTCAAAACAGTTTTTTCTTTATATTATAACCACCTACATATTTTTAAATTTCGAAAATTTTCTTTAACAAAAATTTCGATTATTTAGAACGTTTTTCTGTTTTTAAATTTTATTTAGGTTTTTATTTAGAAATATTAAATTTTTTTTATTTCATTATATAAATAAATGAAATTGAAACAAATGACAAAAATAATATTACAAATGCTAACACCAGAGATAATAATTTACAACCTCTATAGAAATAAAAAAATACATTCATTGAAATTCAACACAAATTAAATTGTTATTAGTTAGTATCCCTATCTGATAATAAATATAAAAAAGCATTCTAAAAAGGTCCCATTAGCAGTAAATTGTGTTATAAAAATATCAACAAAAATTAAATCATAAATGTGTTTAGCTAGATAAAAATTTCATGTTTTAAACGAAATACATACTTAGAATGAGAATAAATACGTAGGGAATGTATTCTATAGTTTTCAAAAAATTGTTTAATAATAAATTTAATTAAATAATAAAATAAAATACAAAAAATTAAGATCAGAATATAAGAACTGATCCACAGCCTCACAATTCTTACAACAAAACATCTATCATAGAAAGATGAAAAGATTCTGAAAATGTAAATTTGAGGATTTCTAGCAATAATTTTTTTTTTTTTAATATTTAATTTCAATTTTTTTTATATTCTGATCTTAATTCTTTTTATCTTATTTTATTATTTAATTAAATTTTTTATTAAAAAATTTTTTGAAAACTATATTCTTTGGAAAAAACTTCATTTAAATTTTTTCTTTAAAAGATTTCTCAGATACTGATTTTTTATTTATAGAAATTTTTGAAATTCTCTTTATTCTTTATAGAAACTTTTAGATTCACATTTTTTATAAAAAAATTTTAGATTTTTAAATTATTTTCGAATAATTTCCCTATCAATTTTTTATTTCTCTTTAGTTACGAGATAGATATTATAGGACAGACAGTTAAAAAATGTTTAAGTTCTAATTTAAAATGTTTTTCAAATTTGGAAGTTTCTAATTTTTAATTTTTTGTCTTATTTTAAAATTTGTAATGTTTTTAAAATATTTGCTAATTCTAAATTTTATTGTGCATTTTTTTTAATTTTTAAATCTTGATTTCATAAAATAATTGATTAGAAAATAAAAAATATAGCAGAATCTTGTATAGTATTTACTTACTCAATATTGATATCAAATCCCTCCTTTGTGACTCAAATTGCTGTTGCAATACATTGAATTTTTCCGTATCTCTTACACTCTCCAAATAATGTTTACGACCATCTAATATAAAATCAATCAATTCCAAAATTTGCTGATATATTCTTTGTTTCAAATCCGGATCACTAGTACCATGTGCACCATATTTTACCGATATATCGATAAGATGTGAAAGAGAATCTCTTAAACCAATATTACCCGACATAGCAGTCCATGGCAAATATTCAAAAGAATCCATTTTTTCTGCAGGCAGTGAATAAATAGTTGAGTTTTGCTCACGGAAATTAATAACTTCGGTAATAATATGTAGAACTACCGTATTAATATCAGATATAAAAGAAGCTAAATTATACGATTGATGTTGATTTTCGATACGATTGTCGGCAAGATCAGCAAATGCTTGGAAAATATCTTGAAATTTACAAATGCGTACATAAAATAAATCCTGGGAGGTAAGATTTCCCTGGGGACGTTCTTGCCAACGTTGTACTAGTAAATTGATGGCCTCATCAATGAGTTTGTTAAATCTGTTGAAACCAAAATAAATTTAGAAATATTATTTTTTTAAGTTTTAAAGACACTTACTTATTTTGTATGCTTCTTAAGGCTATAGCGGCTATTATTCTTTCATTAATATCGGATATAACAAAACTGGTATGTTTTAAAAAACTGCCGCCAGCACTGGGTACGGAACTAAGCTGTAATTAAAAAAGTAAAAAATTGTTTTACGAAAGTTTTGGTTTTATAACATTTATAAAAAAAACATGCCTTATCCCATATACCAGTAGCATGAAGGAATTCTACAAAATGTCTTAGTGCCAAATTTTTCTCTTTTAGCTGTGTTATTATCTGCAAGGAAGAAGAACTGCCCAAGGCATATTTTTGAAAATTAGGTTCTTCACATAGCTGCTCCCAACGAGGATCTGTGGCGGGAATATCTTCTGCCAAATCCTCGGCAATAGTAATAACAATTCTGAAATAATTTAGAATTTTTAAATATAATATGAAAATATTTTTCATTATCTCAAGAAGTTGAGTCCTACTTATCCAATTGTGCCGTCTCGCCTGCTGTGTTTGGCTCCGAAACATTCCTCAACAATTCATTTAAAATGGTATTACACATATTAGTATTACGTTTCAAACGATATATAAAAGCAGCCTTTAACTGACTAACTTCATCCTTATATTCTGAATATATAGAATCTGGATCCAATTCATACATATACAAATTCTGCTCATTTATATTGCTCAACGATGAAGACAAAATGCTTTGTTCCCTTAGAGTAGTATCGGCCATGGGTGAGAATACCTCAGGTGTAGTACAGGAAGCATTCATTATGTCTGAACTATCAAAATCACCAGGTGTTATAGAGACCAAACCATGAGTACGGCTAAATATTAAAGGTATATCAGTACAAACAGCCGCACTTAATATGCGATCTTCTTGCAAATGAAATTCAATTTTTTCCGCATCAATTTCACCAATTTGTATATTGGCCAAGGGCAGAGGATAAACTACCTTATCGTTGAAAATATAAATGTGTGTGCGGCAAATAATAAAACGTAGAGATAAACATTCATTTTCCGTAGCCACACTATAGAACTGAGAAAATTTGAAGGGAGTAAAACTTAATAAACGCATGCCTTCATTGGTGGTAGATAAAACGCCTAGAAAGTAAATAGAGAAGCAAAGAATTTGTGTAAATATAAATGTAAAATAATATGTAAATTGATATAATTATAATTGCAACTTACTCATGGCATAATACATTTGCGGGGATTGTGTGGCATTTACAGCTCCCGCCAATATATAAGTCTTGCCTTCATATATGTGCATATCTAACAGTTGTAAATCGACATTTATACTGTCTGTAAAACATGTAAATAATAGTATATGCATATGAGGGTTAAACTTCAAGATTTGAGAAAACTTTACCTCTAACATTCCAAAATTTCGGTTGAAATTCATCACGTATTTTGCGTATAATTTCTGAATCTTCAAACAGCATTTGTTCATTGTTGCCGGAATGATTTAAGCGCCAACGTTGTATCCAACGATCTGCTAAAACCGCTACAACTGCTTCACGATCTCCCGAGGCTTGGGGATCACAAGCAACTGCCACAAATTTCTGTATTAATTACGAACAAATTTAAACTTACTTGTATTAAAATTATTTAAATCAAGTTGTATGAATTTTTCTTATCTTGAAAGTTTTCTTTAAACTTTACAAACATTCTAAATTTTATTCAAAATTGTATTTAATTTAACGAAAAATACTTGCAAAACAACATAATTTTTCCAAATTTTTAATTTCGCAATAACAAATTTTCTTTTACTTACATTTTCCTTATCGTTACCACTGTTCATGCCAATTATGATGGAAGCAAATTTTTTACCAATTCCACCCAAAAAACCCGAAGGCTGACGTATTGTTTTATGCTGCAACACATGGCGACCGTTTTGTAATTGCAACTGTAACAAAACCATGCTACAGGTGGTTGTGACTAACAAATAACTTAGGGGCATTTGTTGCTGCGGCAATGTCAGCATGTAATCAAACTCCTGGCCATCAAGAATATTTGTTAAATCAATCGAACTGCCATCGTGAGCTATTGAAGGCCAATAGCGCACATCACCAGTGGGTGAAACTGCAACACATGAAGCCATTTGTTGACTTTCACTTAGAAAAACACTAACCAAAGACGCTTTGTGACCTATATCGCAATGAGGTAGAGTCAATTCACGGCATTGGGCCATAGCGCCACCTCTACGTTGATGACTACGGGCCAAAAGATCTTTAGCGCTTTTGGGAGGTGAGTTCCCAGTGCCAGCATTACGTACATCTTTATATTGCCAAACTAAAAGGCGCCGGCCATGTACTACCCATGCCCAGCCATTTTCTGCACAACGAACTGAAACGGTTTGACTTTTCTCACAAAATGTTAAAGCCTCATTTACCAAAACGGGTAACTGAAGGCCATAGCTTTCAACCAAGTTGAAATCCGAGCGAATGCCCATAAAAGATTGATTTGAACGACCAGATATGCTATAGCGACTACAATTCAAAAAAAAAAAAAGGAATATATTCACAAAACTATAAATCTTACGTAAATTATTCCTTTATCTTACCTTTGACCTACACTAACTCCTCCAGTAGGCTTTTTTATACCACCAGCTACATAGCTTAAAGCAGATCCACCCAAAGATTTGCGCCCTGCACTGCTGAATGAATTTGCAGAACTTTGTCTGGTGCGTAAACCGCTGCCCGAGACACCCAAGGAATGTCGCGCCATACCGGAATATAGTTGTTGATGTAGATTTTTATCCATTTTCATTGATATTGGTTTATTTTATTATAAAATTAATAAATTTTTACAAATATTTTGCGCTACACATATAAACAAATAATACCGGCGTTTTTTTGACAATTCACGAAAATGTGTGGCGCTTTTATGCGGCAGTGTTGGTAAACAACAAAAATTTCTTTGATTTGATTTGGTGATGCCAGAAGTAGTAAAACTATCGATAACTAAAATCTGTAACTTATTTCTGATTCAAATTCTTTTTTAATGTATTTTATGTAATTACTTTGAGGACAACTATGTTATATGTTATTTTTTTGAAACAAAGGAATGTCTAACTATGTCCAGACGAAACAATTTTCTTTTTCCAAACATAACGTCGAGTCTATATTAAACAAATGTTTATCAGGACAAAATCAAATTTTTGTCCGAATTACAGATATTTTTTTTATCAATTATAAAGAAAAACGTATGTTATAACAAACTATGTAAAAAGTACCAACAAAAATCAATCCAGAATGTTTATCCAGATTTTAATTTTAAAGGTTGTCTTGATAAAAATTTGCCTAGTATAGACTCTATGTAAGCAATAACCTCGGCCGTATAATAGAAAAAGTGTTTACGTTAAACTTTATGTTAAACGGTAGAAACATGTACATGAGAAATTTAAAGTTTGAATAATTTTTTTTTTATAAAAATTTAATTTTATTTGGCATTTTTGTTTTTAATTTGAGTTTTTAAAACACAATTAATTTATTTTGCACATTTTTCTCTTAAGAAGAGCAGAATTTTAAAGTAAAATAAAAAACATCTTATGTTACCCCAGGTCTACAACTGAGATTAATGCTGATATAATATGTGAGATAACGACGGCAGAGGAGAGTAACCATTTTGTTTATATTATGTTAAATCTTAAATAAGGGGTACACGCATTCTAATAAATCCTATAAGAAATCATTATTTTTAATCAGTCGCAGAGTAAACATGTCCTTTTTATTTAAGTAATTCGCGCTTTTTTAGCACAATTTTTATAAAAATGTTTTTTAACATGTAAAATAAACAATTTTACAAAAAAAAAAAAAAACATTGTTTTTCTGTAATTTCCAAAATACACATGCACACACATAAACAAACTTTCGTATATGTGTATTTTTTGACAGTTGTGTAGAGAAATCTCACCACACAGTCTCATAATACATCTTATAATACTAATATTTGAATCTACACGTGAAATAATTCTCTCAGAGGATTCTTGATTTGACCGCTCAAACGATAAGACGCATTTTACAACATATTAAAATTAACACAGAAGAAGAAGAAGAACACATTTAATATAACCAAACTTTTATAAAAAGGAGGGAAAAAAAAAATCTACCTTATTACTGATAATTTCTATTAGAGATTTAAAAGGAAATCACAGATAATTTACACCCCTTGAAAAATAAGATACTTAGCTGGCTTGAGCCATGGTGTGGCCTGAGGGCAAAATTCTCAAAAGAAACACCACTGACGGTGTTATTGAAAGGACGCTGCCAAGACCACGTTTTTATGTGGCGGATGGCTCTCGGATGAGTTTCGAATTGTTTTTGACTCCCCATAGGAACATGGGCGCGTTGAGACCGGTCACAGTGGGTAAGTTATTATATGAAAAATATAAGGACGTGGAAATCTTTTTTATTTCCAAAAGTAAACTGAAAATAACAAGTACTAATATGAACACAATTAATGAAATTGCCGGTAATGAGACACTCAATGAGCAATTTTGTATTTTTATACCCTCTGAATTTTGCGAGGCTAAGGGAGTAGTACCAATCCCAGCGGACTATTCAGAAGAGGAAATTTTTAACGAGATAGTTTGTAAAAATTTATCTAAATACGGGCCAGTACCTGACACTTGCGGTGTGTCAGAGGTTCGTAGATTCACTCGTACTGACTCTAAGAATAGGGAGATAAAATACAATTTAGATACGGTTCTGATTTGTTTTACTGGCAGAGTACTGCCTTCACATGTGAATATCGGCGGGGTTAATTTCCCTGTTTCTCCCTTCCGTGAAAAGGTAGCTCAATGCAGCAAATGTTGGCATTTCGGCCATTATGAAAAATCTTGCACTCGTCCACAGAGACTATGCAAAACATGTGCAGGCACACATGATGAAACTGCATGTACCAACAACGTAAAATGTGCGAACTGTGGTGGTCGCCACATATCTTCGTCTATCGAATGTCCTGTTCTACAAAGGCTTAAGAAATCTAAATTAGAAAAGGCTAATAGGATAAGACCGCAGGCCACATTGTTTTCACATAACCCGTCTGCAAACCTACAGAAATACAATTACACCATCAACAACGCTGATTTTCCTGCACTTGGTGCTTCTGGAATACCTAATAAACTTCCCAAGGAAGTGGTTTCCGTATCCCCTAGAGCTGCGAAACGTATTAGGTCACATGATAATTTACCTGAGCTGCCAGTGGCTTCTAATATTCCTACAATTAAGGAATCCATTGTAGTATCTACTGCGACGGATTCTACTAATGTAGAAATTGTCTCATTGGAGATAAAGGAGGTCATCGGCGAACAGGTCAAATTATTAGACCAGGATACAAGACGACACGTTGAACCATTTTTTAGAAAATTAATGAAGGCTGTGAATAGTAGTGAGAATGTTAATATAATACATAAGAACATATTTGAGACAATGATGTCTCCTATTTTCAAAAATTGTTTAACAAATCATGAAGATATGTCAGCTTAATTGTTTAAGTGTTAGGAATAAAATTCCACAGTTAGCTCAGTTTCTTCTGGACAGGAAAGTTTCAGTTGCTTGTTTATCCGAAACATATTTGAGACCCTCAGACTCTTTTCGAGTAAGGGGGTTTTCCATGATTCGATCTGATAGGATTTCCGATAGCAACATAGGTGGAGGTGTCGCCATTTTATTGAATGAGAAACTTAGGTATAGGGATCTTAGATTATTTTCTCCACATAGGGCAATAGAAGTGTGTGGTTGTGAAATTGAGTGCACTATGGGCTCCGTTACAATTCTATCCGTATATTTACCACCGAATATGGATTTTTCGGTGTCATACCTTGGATCAATTTTGCAGTCGATCAACACATCAAGGCTGGTAATCTGCGGTGACTTTAATGCCCATCACTCCTCATGGGGTGGTGCGACTGATAGTTCACGAGGTCAGAAGGTACTTGATTTTATCGATCGTTTTGGTTTGGTTTTATTAAACGATGGCTCCCCTACATACTTCGGTAGAAGTATATCAGCCATTGATCTGACAATAGTTTCACCGAATATGAGTATTTCTGCCACCTGGATTCCTAATAGGGAAACACTTGGTAGCGATCACTGTATTATAGAGACCTTTTTTCAAATGGACCCAATGACTCAAGTAGGCACGAACTATAATGTCCCAAGGACCATCAGCAAATCCCTACTCAATATGGAAATCTCGAAGATCTTTAAATCAGATGCCTTTTTAGCAACTGCAAGCGAGGATAGGTTTGATAAGTTTGGTGAACTATTCTACGAGCAATTTAAACGTAAATCAAAGGAGAGATATAGAACTCAAAATCCATGGTGGAACTCTATTTGTAACAGAGTTTCGGCTGAACAGAAACTTACTTTAATTAGGTACCTTAAGACTCCATCTAGAGAAAACTTTGAAAAACTGTCCATTGCGCGTCGTAAATACAAATATACACTTAGACACGAAAAACGTAAAGGCTGGAAGAAATTCTGCGAGAATATTGATTCTAATATGACAGTCTCAGAATTATGGAGAATCATAAAATGTTTTAAAGGATCATTTTCAGAAACTCTTTCGGGTTTCAAGGAGTGTGTTTCCGAGTTTTGTGATTGCCTTGCTGGACCCTCCGGACCCTGGTCTTTCTATATGCCGGGGCCCCCTCAGGAGGATCATCCAATCACCTCGGCGATAACCTTTAACGAGCTGGATAGGGCTATTTCGTTATCAAAAGATACTTCTCCTGGTCTTGACGGCCTACGTAATGGGCATATTAAGCAGTTCAACTCAAGCAATAAGTTTGCTTTACTTGAGTTATATAATAACATACTCTCCACCGGTATGATCCCTCTTTCGTGGTTTAATTACTCAATTATTCCTCTAAAGAAGAAATTATGCCCAGCAAATTTATCTAGTTCTTATAGATCAATTGCTATGGCTTCATGTGCAAGGAAACTCTTTGAAAGAATCCTCAACTTCCGTTTAGAATGGTTCATAGAATCTGAATGTAAACTTGGTAATAATCAGTCAGGATTTCGCAAGGGTAAATCTACCATGGACAATGTGGTAGCGCTCTGGTCTTTTATTTCACTTCAAATTTTCAAAGGTTGTTGTGTAACTGCTGCTTTTATAGATATTAAAGGTGCGTTCGACAATGTGAATATTGAATTACTATATCAGAAACTTCGCTTATTTAATATTCCCACACACTTTGCACGGATAATTTATTGCTTATTCCAGTTTAAGGATCTTTATATCCGTTTTCAGGACGATATTGAAAACCGTCACTCCTATACAGGAGTTCCCCAAGGCTGTGTACTAAGTCCTTTTTGTTTTAATTTATACATTAATAGTATTTTCGAAAATCTGCATAATGATATCAACATATTAGCCTACGCGGATGATATAGTTGTATATTGTGCTGATCGCAACATATCTGTAGCTAGATCGAAAGTTCAGGAAGCTATTAACATTATTACGACTCGTCTTAATGAATTGCAACTCACAGTGTCGGCCAGGAAATCTAAGGCTATAATATTCTCTGCTCCCAGGAAAAAATATTTACCGGAACCAGCAATGACCATTAACTCCGAACATATTGCATATGTGGACACATTTAACTTTCTTGGTTTTACGTTTCATAAACACCTTAGTCTTAAACCCCATGTGGACTCAGTCCATAGTAGTTGTTTGCGTTACTTGAATGTCTTGCGATCCTTGTGCGGTGTAAGATGGGGTTCTGATCCCCAATGCTTAATTAGATTATATATTGGACTAATCAGACCAAGACTGGAATATATTGCCCCCCTCTTATTGTCCTGCCCAGTATCCAACTTTATTAAACTTGAGAGAATCCAATGGAAGGCACTGCGTATATCCTTAGGAGCCATGACTTCGTCACATACAATGGGTCTCGAACAGATGGCAAATGTCATGCCTCTTCGTGAAAGACTCCAATTTCTCTCCGAAAAATATGTTAACAAATTACTGTCTTGTGTCAATAATCCCGCTCGTGATATAGCCATAAAGTTATCCCAAGAAAGTTCCTTTAATCACCCATTTGCATTAATGATAAGATCGAAAATGGAAAAATACAATATTATAACTGGCTTCCGCCACCCCCAATTTTCTATTCCGTTGGAGGCTAATACATACAGACCAGTAGTCAGATTCTTAGACGTACGGAAATCCTTGTGTACGCAACACGAAGTGTATTCAAAATTTAATGATTTGCTGATGCGCCGTTGGTCCGATTTTAATCCGATCTATACTGACGGTTCTAAGACTGATAGCTCTGTAGGTTCGGGTGTTTGGTTTCCGGACATGAACATTGAGGCTTATTTCCCTCTGAATAGCAAATCATCCATCTTCACAGCGGAAGCTTTTGCTATAATTGAGGCCTTAAAAATGGCCTTGTTGCAGGACTATGCTAAAATACTTATTATTTCAGACAGTAAATCAGTTTTGCAGGCTTTGATGGCTCATCCGGCTAGCAGAACACACCCTTTAGTATACCAGATCCGAGAATCACTTTGGCACTGTCGACTTAAAAATCTGCTTGTTCACTTTCTGTGGGTCCCGGGACATATGGGTATAGTGGGGAATGCCATAGCGGACTCTATAGCTTCGAATCACGGCTCTGTTACAAATGCAGACTCAATACCCATAATTGGCTCGGATTTAAATTCCTTAGACAGGGAAAGATATAACGAAACATGGCAGACTCGCTGGGACAATTCGGAGTTTGGAAGGCATTTGTATGAGATTGCTCCCCGAATTAATGTTAATCCGTGGTTTTATAGGACATCTTTAAGTAGACCTTTAATTGTGTTCATAAATAGACTTAGAATTAATCATACCAGATGTTTGGATCACATTCATAAAATTGGTATCAAAGACAATGACTTGTGTTCCTGCGGGGAGTCTCAAACAGCGAATCATCTCTTTTTCCATTGTACAAATATAGACCAGAGGCTCAGGTCAGCCCTAATATCTAGACTTACCCAACTGAACGTTGGCATATTTAACTTATCCCACATCTTGAAACTCGACAACCCTGCAATATACAGGACTCTATTTGAATTTAGCAGAAAATGCGAACTTACAATTTAGTGAATATGGTTTCAAATCAAGAATCCCTATACTTTCTACCTTCTAATTTCTTCCTATCTCTATGTACTCTGTCTTTTTGTATATTATGTGGTCTATGTATATGTTTTGTATACGTATAATCTATATATTATGCTACTTCTCTTTATTCCTTTTTTTCACAAATGAAAATTCATAAATGGATTTTCATTCTGTGTTCGAAACTCTTTTTCTTCCTCCTTCATGGTCCCTATGTCTAATAGTGGAAGTTAAAAAACTTCTGCTGTTGTATATATGCACTATTTTCTATGTTCTAGTAATTTATGTAGTTTATGTATATGTATTGTATACGTATTATCTATGTGTTTTCTTTCATATTTTGTCCACAAATTAATATGTTACATATTTATTCTGTGTACAATCTTTTCCTCTCTTTATCTTTTCTTAAAATTACATATATGTATGTGTATATATATGATATATATATGTACGCATATATGTGTGGGTGTGTGTGGGTGTACACATGTATGTTCGTGTGCACGTATGTGAATGTATGTGTCTATGTACGTGTGCGTGTGTAATTTACATATTTGTATTTATTATGAAATATACCTGTGATAATAATGTTAACAATCCTATTGTACTCTGTGATATTAAACTAATTATATTGTCGATTAAATCTAGAAACATTTATAACGTTTAACGAAAATATAAAAGATAAAAATACATTAAAAAATAAAAAAAAAAAAAAAAAAAAAAAAAAAGAAGGAAGAAGGAAATAAGAAAAATATTTATATATGGAAAAAATAATAATAATAAGACAACAATCATTTGTAAAACAGAATATTTAAAAAAAAAAAAAAAAAAAAAAAAAAAAAAAAAAAAAAAAATAAAAAAAAAAAAAAAAAAAAAAAAATAGTTAACATAAAATTGATAATATAAAATAACAATAACAATTTAAGTAAAAACTACAACATGGACTTCGTGTCTCCGGTAGTTTTTTCTCCCCTCAGCATGTCATTCAGGGTTGAATGACATAACTCAGAAGAAGAAGAAGAAGAATTCTCTCAGAGAGCGAATTTGACACTCTCTGACACAAAAATCTTACATATTATGTTACGTCTAGACGGGCGGTAAGGCAAAAAATTTTACCGGCGTGGACTTAACAAAGTATCGTCAAAAAATTATCGCGCAAAAAACGCTATCGTCACATGGGAAAAATATCGCAAAAAAAATTATCGCCATATTAAAATTTACAGCCATAAATTCCATTGCTTTCAAGTTTTCATTTAATAAAGTTAAGTAAATAATGTGACAACACTGCAACTTTGTTAACAAACTACTCAAATAAGAACAAATTATTGTATCCGGTGGAAAATTGTTTTAAAATTTATTAAATAATACAAATGCAAAATAACGATTTTTAAAATTTTACTTACATATTATTTTGGACAGACTCTAGGTCAAATTGAGTGATTTGTTCCAGAACCAAACCACTTGTATGTGATAGAGGAACGTTTGAGTTTCAGTTTGGTAGAGCAAAGTTTGCAAAAAAGATGTTTTCATATTTCACTCAAGGGACATATTGAGCCCTAGGTGGAACTGAGTGATTATTTCCTCGACCGGACAACTTGGAGGTAATAGAGGAACATCTCAGCTTCAATCTGATATACATTTTATTCACCGCAATAGTCTTTGGTAGAACAAAGTTTCCAAAAAAAGATTTTTTCATATTTCACTCAAGGGGCATTTTGATCCCTAAGTCGAATTGGGTGATTTGTTCCTGAACCGAACTACTTGGAGGTGATAGAGGAGCGTCTCAGCTTCATTTTGATATACAGTTTATGTACCGCTATAGTTTTTGCTTGAACAAAATATTAAAAAAATATTTATTCATATTTCACTCAAGGAAAATTTTGGGCCCTAGGTCGAATCGAGTGATTTGTTCCTGGACCGGACCACTTGCGGGTGTTAGAGGAACATCTCAGCTTCAACTGATATACATTTTATTCACCGCTATAGTTTTTGGCAGAACAAAGTTTGCAAAAAAAGATCGATTGAGTAATTTGTTCCTGGACCGGACCACTTGGAGGTAATAGAGGAACGTCTCAGCTTACATCGTAACAAAAGGATGCAAAAATTCTTAAAATTGTCGCAAACTGATAAATAACTAAAAATTTGACTCATTTGAACTGCAGCAAAATAATATAATTTTGCATATTTTTGGTTACCCTATTTATAATAATATTTGAGTGTGCACATAAGTTAATTCTCTCTGAGAGCGAATTTGACACTCTCTGACAGAAAATGTTTAATATTTAGTCACGTGTATATTGGCTATAACAGCACATTATTTCTTGTTAGGAAATAAAAATTTATTCGTGTAGACATAGAGTAATAATAAAACATTTTAAAGTTTTCCGGCGGAAAAGTAAACAACATAAAAACGCGAGAAATAAAAACAATATTTTATTATTTTTTTTCTTATTTGCAAAAGGAGGATCTTACCCAGAAATAAATTTTAACGGCGACGCTGGCTTTTGTAAAAATTAGCGACGGCTCATAATCGTCTTCTAGCCAACTGAAAGGCAAACATAAGAACTTTTTTTCCTTCTTTTCGCAATGGTTCCCAAATGTTATTCCACGTTCCCCTAGATGTATGGGGGCGACGAAGACTATGTGTTTGATTTCGTTCTACAAACCCTAACGGAGACTGAATTTTAAATTTCTATCAGGGAGCAGAGATACGTGGATTTATTATTTTTTTCTTTTATTAAATATTTTTTTAAGTCGGTTTTGGTTTTAAGAAGTTTAAATTTGCTATTCTCATTGGTCTCCTAATCCTATCGGAAACTGAATTTGTATTTCGATCAGGGAGCGCATTTAAGCCAAGTCTAAGTGTTCAAGTCTTCAAAATGAGATGGGACTTCTTTTTTAATTTTTCTCACACAATTCTAACTACTTTGATTTACTCTTTATTTTATAAAAAAAAAGTAACAGTTTAACAAATATTTTCAATAAATAGTTTAAAATGAAAACACAAATTAAAAAATTATGTTTTTTTTTTTTTAATGTAAGCACAATCGTGTATACTGAGTTTCAAATGGTTAGGAGGGAAAGAATTTAGGAACTATGTTCTTTTGTACTTGGTAGTATATTTTAAATTTTTAATATGTGCATATGCATATACATACCATACATAATGAGGAATTTTCAATTAAGAATTGATTTTTTTTACCATTACTTAAAAATAATGTCAATGTAAAAAATTAATTAACATTTAACGAGGTATAATTTTTTTACTAATGGTAATGAAATTACCAAGAAATGTACAAATACTAATTATAATCATAAAAGAATGCAGAGTTTACATAAAAAACATTTTTTAAATATGTTTTTAATACTTTTGGGCTAGTTTAAAGTCATTTTAATAAAGATTTTTAAATCATTTAAATTAAATCTCTATCACAGCTAGGTTTGTGGATGATAAAATATATTTTTAAAAATTATGGAAAAATATATGTATGTACCAAACAGAAGAGTAAATACAAATTACATATCGAGGACCTATTTCAAACCCCTCTCTCTCTCTCGAAATACAATTTTTCTGAAGAAAAAAACTATTTGTTTTTCTTATTTTGAAAGTATTCAAAAACATTTCTTTTACAATATTTATTAAAAGTACGACTAAATTTTTCCTATAATTTGTTTTTAATATTTTACAATAAGTGTCCTCATGAAAATGCGAAAAACCCTCGAAAACTATGTAATGTATGCAAGCTTGCACACTCGCAAATGAATTATCAAAAATTGTATGGAAAATCATTTGACCATTACTTATAAGTTTGCGCGACTATTTAGACTCGCAAATTTATGCTGTTTAATAGCGCATTTATAAATCAGCTGTCTTTTGTTTATATTTAAAAATTATTAATAAAAGCGATGTAAAAAATTATAGTTACGTTAATCAATAAAATTATTGCATGTATCATTGCATTCACATTTCTTGGATATCAGAGAATACATGGTTTCAATATTAAAACATATTTTAACAATTTTTAATAAATTATTTGTTGTAATAATTTCATAAACAAAACAAATAATTTCTATAAATTTGAAATTTTATTTTTCTCTTTATATATAAAAGCTACGGTTCTAAATTTTGCTAAACAGGATGTATCAAAAATAGTTATTTTAGTGGTTTTTATTTAGTTTTCAATAAAAACTAGTTAAAAATGGAAAAATCAAACAAATTTACGTAATTTTTTATTCAAAAAACAAATAAAACCAAAAACTGCTAGTCTTTGTTTGGTGTAAATGGCATATAATTACTATTTAATGTTTGATTTTGGAAGTTTTTTAAATTAGTTATTTGAAAAGCAACATATTTAATTCAAATGGACACCCCTATATAAACAAAATAATAATTATCTCTTATCTAAAGAATTGAGTTATGTGACTCATGAACGAATCGATTCAATTGAGCGAATCAGTAAAATGATTCATATCGTTCATTTTTGCATTGTTTTTTTTTATTGCTTCAGATCAAATTTTGTTTTTTGTTTTATTATTTATGTTATAAATAATATTTTTATGATACTTTTATAAATATTTGTTCAAAACAATTGATTTTAATTTATTCTTATCCCTCAAAATTTGCTAATAAAATGTTCTAAAACACAAATGAAACAATTGTTTTAGTTTCAGCTGTGGTCTTTTCAAACATTAATCTTTCAGTTTCTATTTCAGTTGTCTATACATTCACACACTCATCGTTCAAACTCTGATCAATGTTAAAAAATGAATGTATTGAATCATTTTGCATTTTTGAAAGATGTAAACGCAATAGTAAAATTAACGATTATGCCCAACTCTACTAAAGAACTATTTCGACGAAAGTCTTAACATTTTATGGTAAAAATTTTCCATCAAATTCCACAATTGAGATGAAAATAGGAGGGATAGGTACAAACGTAATAGCTCCCATATAAAGTAAAAATTATTTATCGCTGAAATAAAGAACTATTATCTAGGTTCATAACTGTGATAAAAATAAGGCGTGCAGCTCTATGGGAAGTGTTAGCCCCGTACAAGGAGTAGTTAGGGTACATTTACAGGGTGTAGTAGCTGTCATACAAAGTAAATATTTATATATATATAGATATATCTAAAGAACTTTTAAATCTATTTGGCCAGATTTATGTATAAATTAGTTAGAAATGATATACGTTATGTTTATATTATAAAAATTAAAATAATTACTCAAATAGTGGGATTTGCACTCAAAAGTACAAATAAAGTACATATTTATATTGCAAGATAGAGGAATACAAAAATGTTGATAAAATTGCAAAAACTTTCATTTGAAATTTTTATATCAGATGAGGGTATATAATGGCATTAGAAACGCAATTTCATGAAAACCTGAGATCGATTTATAAAACTACATACGTAACTGATAGATTTAATTGACTTAAAAAATATTTCAATGGTGTTTATATTTAATTTAAGTTAAATAATTCAAAAATAAAATATTGCATTTTTTAAAAAATTTGTTCAATAAAATTTGTTTGTTAATTGTTCATATTTAACTTTATTTAGTTACATTTATTTTCAAAAATTTTTACAAACAAACCAAACAACATGGTTTAAAAAATTTTAATGTTTATAGTCCAAAACACACAAATATTTTAATTAATGAGTTTTTGTATGGGAAAATTTGTTGTGTTAAAAAAAAAAAAATATCAAGTTTTACGCTTATTTATAAAAATAAAAAATTGAATTCAAAAATACATCCAACAAATGTTAATTGCCTCTCTCTAATCAATGAAATCAGAATTAAATTTCAAAAGATATGTCGTTATTTAATTTAATTTAAAAATAATAACTTTCTTCTATAAAATTTTATTTTTTGATAAAAAATTCTAAGACATATTTTTGAAAACATTTAAATATAAAAGTTGATTAAAATAAAAATTTATATTAATAACAAAAGGGTACATAACAAGTAACTATATATTATATACTAAGACGCTATAATATGTTTAATTAAAATTACATAAAAAGTGAAATGTTTTAATTTTTACGAAATTAAATACATGAGTAAAATCGCAATTTTCGAAATTCGAAAACAAATTAAATCTTATTTTTTAACTTGTTTCTATTAAACAAAATGGATTAAACAACATATAAGTATCACAACTATATGAAGAAAAATCAGTAAGTTTTTGGTGAAAATTTGGATTTTACATTTTTATTTTAACAACAGTGATGAAGCTTTGTGACATTTCATATAGAAGTATTCCTTATAGAATTTTCCAATTTTTTCTAAAACATGTCTATAATCTCTTACAAAAATTGCGTTTTTTGAAAATTTTGCAAATATTTTCAACGACATGACATGACACTCATAATAAGGGTTATTAATACGCCCCAACTTTTATTCGTAACTCCAAAATTATTATTATTTTCAAACAAACGGTCTTTGTCGCCCTTATACACCTAAGGGGACGTGGACTAACATTTGGGAACCGTTGTGAAAACGTGGAAACAAAAAGTTAGGTTTACTTTTCCGCCAGCTAACGGCAAATTTTGAGCCGCTGAAGCCATTTTTTACAAAAACCGTAGCCGTTAAAATTTTTCGCGCAGGTTTCTGGGTAACATTCTCCTTTTGCATATAACCTCTAGTCTACACGTAGATATTTTTACGTTGACAATTGTCAAATTCTATCTATTTTTTTTTTATGTTACGTGTGAACAAGTAAGAAATCTTTTGCGCAATTTATTTCACAATAAATGTTTAAACACACAGTGGAGCAACCATTTTTCTTTTTTAAAATTTTCTTCTTTTTGGCGGAAAAAAAGGTGCAAAATTAATTAATTTTGTTTTAAAAAGAAAAATAAAAATGCACAGAAAAAAAATTAAAATTTTCAATGAAAATTTCTCATGTACATTTTCTCTACCCCTTAACATTGAACATAAAGTTGGATATAAAAATTTGTTCCCGTTATTCTACCGACGTGATTTCTTTTGTTAGGAAATAAGTATTTCTTCGTAGAGACGTAGGGTTACAGTCCATCTAGATGTTACATAATATGTAAAATTTTTCTGTCAAATAATGTCAAATTCGCTCTCTGAAAGAATTATTTCACTTGTAGATTAAATATTAGTATTATAAGATGTATATACATTACTAAAAAACAATGTTTTTTGTAAAATTGCTTTCTTTTAATGATTGTTTTACATTTTATAAACATTTTGCTAAAAAAGTGCGAATTTTTTGAATACAAATGACATCTTTACTCTATGACTGATTGAAAATAATGATAGGATTTATTGGAATACGTGTACCCCTTTTGTAATATTTAAAATAATATAAAAAAAATGGTTACTCTTTTGCCGGCGTTATCTAACATATTACTACCCATCTACACCTAACATTAACATCATGCTAATATAAACGCATGATGTTTAATGTTTAAACATGGTTGTCCACACAAATGTTTCAAAAGCGATGCTTTAAAATGATGATTAAACATCAATTCATGTCTAATGTAGACGGTATATTATATCAGCGTTAATCTCAGTTGTAGACCTGGAGTAAATTTTCTTGTTAAAAGAAAATTTCCCAAACAAAACTCAGCTGAGAAATTCAAACAGTTTTATTTTTCTTGATGCATCTGTTGAATTTTCTTTTTCGGAAACTAATAAAAACATGAATTACACATTAAAACTGATTTAAAGAAAACCGACAAAGGATAAAAAATGGCAACGTGGACCAAAAATCAACCTAGTGGAGGTTCTGCAAGACGAAAATGGAATTTGGATGGTAAGTCTTATCAAAGCGTGAACTTATAATAATTACCCATTAAAATAACGTAAACTTATGAAATACTTTTTTTTATTTTATAGATCGCACCACTCTGAATAATTTAAAATATCACATAGCCTCGGAAGGTTGTTCTGATGTGCAATATGATTTGGCGAAACAATTATTGGATACAAATACTGGTAAATATTGAATTTTGCTAACCATTGCAATAGTAAACTTAATTATAGTTCTTATTGATTTATTTTCAATGTAGAACACAACGAAGAAAGTACTAGTGAACAAGCGGTTCACTGGCTTTTGTGTGCTGCCCAACAGGGTCACGAAGAAGCCGCAAATTTATTGCAAAAATGTTATGAAGAAGGTTGTGGCATTACCACAGAAAATGAGCATGAAGTTCGTTCTTGTTTATCCATGACTCCCGGAGAAAGAGCAGCTCGCAAGGCGGCACGTGAACTTTTTGCTTGCCTCTCAAATGGTGGCAAACACATTTCACCACGACAATTGGAACGTAAAATGCGTGAAATTTATAAAATGCAAAAAGCTAAAAGACAACCAGGAGATTCTACATCCACCTCAGAAGATGATATGGATGATGAAGACAGGGGTCATCGACCTTTAGAAGATGGCACAGCTTCTGTATCAAATGGTTCCGTAGATTTAAGATCTCATAGGAAAAGTGGCGATAGGAGAAGAAAGCCTCACAGAAGTCACTTAAATATTCCCGATAATTTTGCTGACAATGATCGTAATATAACTGAAGAGAATCTCGTATCAGCTGCAGTAAATTATGCTGCTGGCCGTATGCCTGCTGTTAATGATGCTTTAACACTGACCGTTCCACATCCTGCTACATTGGATCATGTTCCTTGTTTCCACCGTTTGCTGTTCCATCCCATACTCTTCTTTACCCTTTTGTATCATCGCTTAATAAATATGATTTCCGATTTTCCCAAACGTGTGCCACAGAGTGTACGTTTTGCCATATTACTAACCATTTACTGGCTGGTCTCCACTGATAATCTAAACGTGCTGATACCAATTGGTTTCTATTACCTATGTTGGAGTGTGATGATTTGGTCCACGTGTAAAATGCTTAAGACCAAACATGATTTCATAGATTTTCGCATATGGTCTGGATTGTTTCTTAGCTATGGTGATCATAATATAGAGGCAGACATTTCGGAGAATCGGTTCTTAAAGAACAATATGCACCCTTATTTATATTTTTTCTGTGCCTTTATAGGCAATTTATTGGTTTATCCTTTAATCTCTTCTGAGTGGCTGCCACACTCGGAACTTACCACTGTGGCTGGTATCTTTGTTTTTGTTTCCATGCTAGCTTTTATGTATTCGTCTCAACGTTTTCCCGACTGGATTATTTTAGTATCATTTGGTGTTAATGTTCTGGCCAAATATCCCTACGAAATGGATGAAGTTGTCACCACGGGTTGGCGTTTTTTGGATCTAAAAGTTCCCACTTTTTGTTCGTTTGTCATTGGCAATGGCATAGAGTTTTGTTTGAATTGTCGCACAGCTTTATATTTGTTAATTCCCATGTTTCTTGTACATCTAGCTAAGAGATCAAACTGGCATGGCACTTACACACATCTTATACCACATTGCGTTACACTCAGTTGGCTACAGATGTGCATAACAAGTGCTCAAAGTGCCACTATGTTTGGTGTGGTAAGAGCTACTTTGGGATTGGCTGGAATTTTACTATTTTTGCCATTATTTGGTTTGGTTTCGCTATTAATACCAGTATTTGTGGTCATCGAATGGTTGGGTTTTACCGATACTAATATACGCTTGGGTAGCACTGTGGTGGCCTCATTGTTGGCACTTTTGGGTTCCTGTTTTTTGGCTATAAATCGTACGACTCAAAAGTATATAACCGTAATACAGGTGGGTTATTCATAACTTTTTAATATTCTTTATTTTTACCAAATTCAAATTTTTAGCTCTTTATATGTATCACCTTTGCCTGCGTCTTGACCTTCCCTTACATGACATCCAACTTTAAAGATACCACGCGCTTTAATACTATAATACCTGATCTTAAACATCAACCTGTTATAACCACCTCCCTGCCAGTAGAAGAAATTCACATGCCACCACCACCCTCCGAGTATTTGACTTGGCAACGATTCTACGCGCATTGTGGTCCCCAAGCCTGGTGGAAGAATAACAATAAAATAAAAACTCAATTAAAATGTGCCCATTTAGAGGGTCAGGCGATAGCCTGGGAGGGTACTGTTACTCAAGTACAAATAACAAGTGTCCAAAATAAACCCGCCTGGTATATTAATAAATATTTACCAGCATGGCTCAATCGCATGGTATCATGTCTCTATGGTGAACGTTTGGAAACTCTATTCAAATGTAGCAATGCCCATGATCAATTGTGCAACGATTATCAGAATATACTTAAAAATACTCATTTAGATCAAAAATGTTCATTGCATAAATGGAATACCTATGAATATGAGATACATGTTAAAATGTCTTCGGGTTTATTGGATAAAAGACAGGAGGTTGTACTTCAGGCTCAACATAAATTTGGTAATTTCACTCGCCGTTTGGTGGAGGGAGATTATGTGCATTTTTATGGTACTCTCATCAATAGTCGTACTGTGTCGTGGCCTTCAGCTCATAAATATGAAGAATTCATATTGGGTTCATCTATGGCTCATATAAAACTGGCGGCTATTGAGTGCTTACAGTGTCAGGACCGTGAAAATGTCCCTGTAATATTAGATTCTCTACTCAAATCACCTGTAAATGCTCGAATGCGTGATTTAATGCGTGGCATAAAATATTTACTTAATGTATTTTTAAGTCCTTTAATAACATTTAAATGAAAACGTGTATGTAAGTATTATTTGTTAAACTTTTTTTGTTTCTTTTTTTCTTCTTATTAATTTTTACTCACTCTTTGTAATTTTTTTTAAATTTGAAATAAACTTAATTTTTGTAGGTTTAGTTTTCTTTAGTTAGAAAAACCTTTATTGAAAAAAGGCAACAACAAAAATAATAAAATTAAACTATTAACAACACTAAGTCTATACATATGTATGTATGTATAAAAATGAAAGCATATACATACATACGTATTACTACATATGTACATAAATAAAAAATATATAATGAAATTACTCTTAGTCATTACTACTTATTTAATAATGTGAGTTTTTCTCCCTTTCCTAATTTTTCCTTTAACTCTGAGAATATAGAAAAAGAGTTAAGTTTGCAAATTATTTTATTGTTCTTTTTTCCAAACAAATTCTTTATCATTTTATATTTTTACAAAGTCATTGTTAATTCTCTACACTTTTCGTCCACATACATGCCTAGAGCCAGTGTGTTGTATATGTGTATATTCATAAGTACATGAATTTAATTAATGCTTAACCCATTTTGAATGGGTCTTTTCCATGATGAAATACAAAGTGATGATAAAGATAAATTTGTTTATCTTCCACTCAAACGTCATAGTGATAAAGTCCATAAAAGCAAAAAAGCAGTATAGTCAGATTTGTGGATTTTTGTTACAATTTAAAGTATGGAGTTTCCACATTCTAAATTGTATTTTAATATTTTGTTCTGATTATTTTCGACGAATTCTAACCGAAACTTAAAATTTTTTGAATGCGAAATCATTGTATCTACATATCCAAAATTTGACAAATCGGTAAACAAAAATGGTCTTTGGATTTTTATGCTCAATACAAAGGAAAGTCTTAGGAAAAACATTGTTAAAATTCAGACTCGTTAATAGCATTGTATAGGAAGTGTTTCAGCTACTCTATTCCATTTTTACATAAGCATATTACGTCGTCGGAACTACTGAAAATAGAGATGTGCGATTAATCTATTAATCGAGTATTCTGAATAATAAAATTTCAGATTAATAAATTATTTGACCATTCGATTAATTGTATATGTGATTAATCGATTTATTCTGATTTCAATTATTCTAAATTATGATTAATTAATTAATCAGAATTTTGAATAATTAAAATCTTTAATAATATAAATTTTTTTAACTTTCTTTTTTAATTTTCTTTATAGTTTAAACATGTCATATCTTCCAATGTGATGGTACATCATTGGAAAATATGACATGTGGGTCCTTAAAATACCAAACAGCACACTTTTTACACTACACAGTTTTTAACATTTTTCGTTTCATTTGTTTAATTGTAAAATAAATTTAAGAACTTTGAATTCAAATTTGATTTATCAAAATTAAAAAAAAAATAATAAAAAAATTTTTGTATCATGTTTAAAATACATAATTAATTAATTAGAATTATTGATTAATCGATTAACTGATTAATCTGTAAACATATTAATAAAAAATTTTAATAATCGTTTAATCGCACATCCCAAACTGAAACCAACTTTTATAGAAATACAAATTTGTCATATAAAAGCGAAATTTATGAAAAAATTTAGTTTGAATTGTTTTATGTTTTGTCTATTATTGTTTTATATGAACGATTGAAGTTTTACTTATTTTTTTAAGAAAAAACTTAAAAATTATGGTTACGGCTTTTTTTTAATTTTTATAATGTATGTATGTACGTAGGGGAGTCGAAATATCGATGACCGCATGTCTGTAGAAATCAACTTTCTGAAGGATGAAAATAACTAAGGATCTTGTTTCATCAATATATCGGGTAATGTCGTATGAATTTTGATAATAAAAAGCACCAAAATTGAAAAATACATCTCGTGTACAGATCTTAAAAAATTAAAATTTTCAATAAAACTAACACCTTTCAAAAAAAAAAAAAATACGAATATTCAAAACAGTGTACATAAATTTTCAAAAAAAAAATGCCAGTTTTTTGATAAAAGGTATATTTTCAGGAAATGTACAAATATTCAAAAAAGCAATTTTCAAAAGAAAAATTAAATTAAAATACACGATTTTTATTTTAAAGTATGAATTTTCAAACAAACTTTCAAGAAAGTACGAATATTTAAAAATTATTATTCAAAAAAGTACGAGTTTTCGAAAAAATATCAGCACTTCTGTATAAAAATACAAAAATAAAAGTAAACCTTTTCTCTATACCTATTACAAGTGTGTTTATCAGAAAAAATAGCAGAAATAAAAAACACTTTTAAATATATCATACTAAATTGTTTCATAATGGGTTAAATAAAGAGCGTTCCGCTAAAAACCACTACCACAACAAAAAAAAAAAAAAAAAAAAAAAAAATAATAATAATTAATACTCTTCTAAGCGAAAATTTACAAGTCATATAATAAAACGACTTAAAAGTTAGACTACAGCAACAAAAATTAAATTAAAAAGGCAACAACAACAAGTGCTTAAAATTTAAAAAATTAAATTAAAAAAATAAATAAGTAGAAAAGAATGTCTACAACAACACATGTTTAGAAATTGTGACTAATTACAAATGATAAAATAAGAAATAAAACACATTTTTCATAATTTTACAAAATTAACTACATTTAGAAGAGTCAGAAAAAGGGGGGAAAAGTAGGCAACAGACGTATCAAAAGTTTAAATAAAATGCTAAGATTGTTGCGTGTTTTTAATTAAGTGTAATTTTTAATTTTATTAATTGCATTTATTTTTTATTGTTGATTTTTATTATTTCATAATCAAAATAAGAAGATTTAGGTTTTATTTTTTGTTTTAATTAAAATATATAAAAAAATACTTAAGAATGGAAAAAAATATTTTAGTTACACAAGGTTTAAAAATATAGTATATAACAATTACTACGAGTACCACTAAATAAAAAAATGACAGAGATGTTCAACTAGGGCCTATTTGGTAGAGAACATCTTAGGATGAAAACCCTTTTGGAAACTACTCCCCTGTTAAAACATTATTCTCTTATATATTTTTTTTTATTTACATTTTTGCCACTCCTTTAAAATGCAATTTAGACCGTTTAAAAAGTTTGGAACCTTATTTAAGGCTTTAATACATATAAAATATATTTTTAACACCAAAAAATATATTTTATCTATAAATATACCTTATACCCGGTTCAAATTGAATTGTATTAAAAGGCCTTAGACAGTTTTTTTGTGTTATTTTGATTTAATTTAAAAGTTTTGAACTATTTGCATAACTTTATTTTTCCAATAAAAAAGAATAAATCCCAAAACATAATAATAAGTCTCGTGCCTTAGGGGCATTCACTCTCTTGCTGTTGGATTTTGTGACAATTTCGAGGCTTGTAGTATGTAACCCTTGGCAGTGAGTACACCGCGACAGCGTACATGAATTTGATAGCGCAATGACCAATCTACTGTGTAATTAGGTATGATGAAATTCTCATCGTTAATTAAAATCTCCGGATCACCATGAGTCAGCAGTTGTATGTCATGTTGAGTACAGAATTCTTTAAGCTCTGGTGGCACTACACAGCAGTTGGCTAAGTTTATTTGATTTATAGTAGGAGGCACTCTAGCATTTTTATACAATTCTGACAATGCATCACAGTCCAAATCGGCTATGCCCAACTGGCAAATTTGTTTCTTTTCATTTAATTCTTGCAAAACTTCCCACAACTCCTTTAGTACATCCAAATTCTTTTCATTGCGTTTACTCCATTTAGAATCTCCCGTATAGGAGACAGCACTGGTTACATCTGGTGTTTCGGGTAAAGCCTTAGAGGCAGTTTCCAAAGGATGATAGGCTAGTACCAAGTTATCTACATGTTCCACATTCAAAATACGCATTAAAGCATTGACGGCCTCCTCTACACCCTGCTTAGAGGATTTGTTAAGAAAAAGTTTTACACCAATACTTATTTCATTGCGAGCATACTCTTTAATTCTCTCTTCCAGTTCTCGATTGGCTCTTAGCAATTGAGCTTCAGTATCATGGCATTCCACTTGTGTGTCGCAATCACTTCTTGGTACTGCTGCTTGCTCATCGTGTGCATTTTCTGTTTTAACCGCCTTCTGACATTCTGTGCATAGTTTTAATGATTCCAACAGCTCTTCGTTAGATTTACGCAAAGGTGCCGCATTGTCGACATTTAGTATGTTTCCCGTGCTGATAATTACCTTTTGTAATTTGTCATTATTCACAATTTCACTCAACATGTTTAAGTTTTTTCAGTTTTCTTTCAACTGCAATTCAAAGTTTTTGCACTTTACTATTTATATGTATCTTTATTTAGTCTTAAATTAGTTTTAAGAATTTATTATAATAAAAAACTAAAGGAAATTAAGATAAAAGAACGTGCTGCTCTATATGCCTGATCAACTTTCAATACTTATTCACAAAAAAAGAAAACGAAAACACACACAAAAACACATTAGACTCTCATGAGAGCAAAAAAAGTCATTCAATTAGATTTGACAGTTGTTTAGAAATAAGTTGCCAGATATATTGATAATTATTTATATTAGACTGCACGAAAAAAATAGGTTTTTATCGTTTAACAGCTGATTATTATTTTTGATTGATACAGCTGTCAACTGCATATACAAAGAGCATTACAGAATTTACTACTGTTGACACTTTGCATATACTACGTTATGCAAAAATTTGTCTAGTACAGACACCACGTTACAGCCTTACAGACAACCAGTGAATATTTTATTTTGAAGAATACTTATTTCTGCTTTGTTGGTCTGCAATAAGAGTCAGAAAAGAGCATAAAAATATTTTCAAACTACATAATTTGCTTGATCCAAGTAAAGTTTAAAGAGTCATGCACAAAATTGATTGAGATTGTAACAGTTTTTCGATACATCACAAAAGTAAACTAGAATCTAAAGATTAAGTATAAACCTAAAGATTAATATAAGGATTAAGTATAAACCAAAAAGGTGAATAAAACCTTTGAAATGTCTAATGTAAAATAGTTCATGAAATGTATCAATAAAATAAAATTCTATAAGTTTGTTTCATCGAATTTTATCGAATTAATTATACCTATTCTTCTCTGTTAAAATATAGATTTTTAAAAGCATAAATTGCGTAAAAATTATTGACATTTTAACAAAGATTTTTCTTTCAAAAATACGGTTTTTTAAGTAAAGTCCAAATTATATTAACGTGTAGTCAACAAAAGTATAAGCAAAAATAATCAGCTGTTCACTGTCCGAATAATATGTTGTTACATTTACAACTACATTTAAAAGTATGCAGCGACACTTTGCAATCATCATCCTGCTTTATTCTACTTGTGTATTTGAGCCTCCCATTTCTTTGCTTACTCTCTTTTCTCGCTCTACATTTATAAATAGAACTAAAGAAAACAGTTTTCCAAACTGTTGCTGACCAACTGTAATCAGCTTCATTACAAATAGCGTATTTTAAATTATCAGCTGATTATGAGAGCAGACACTACTACTAAATACGCGCTAATGTAATTTGTGCTTAAGATTGTACGATTTTAAAAAATAATATATGGCAACACTGCTGACAACATTCAATAGATATTCTTTTCTGGTAACACTTCATATGCTTTCTGTCAAATAACTTCCGCCAAATTGATGTAAATAACAGTTACTTTTTTTATTCAATCAAAGTAAACAAGTGTTTATTGAAATAGCAAAAAAGAACAAAATTATAAGTTTAAATTCAGTTAAGTAGTGAAATAAATGTGATAAAATTAAAGTTAATGCTCCAAATTATAGGGAATATATGAAATTAATGTGTATATAATAAAATTAAAGTGTTTTTAAAGGTGGCACAAATTTTGTCCCAAAATGTTTGTGATGTCCTTTGATAAAAGTTAAAAAGGTAATAAAATATGTGAAAATTAAAGAAATATAACAGAAAATTATTTAATCTAATGACTGCGAAGTTATTCATCAAAAGTTATCCATAGATTTTTGTGTGCATCAAACAATACAAAATACGTAGTACTTTTCACACGATTTTGGATGGAAATATGTAAAATTATATTTAAAAATAATTACCCAATTCACAACTTGGTTATTGTATTTGTTAATTATATGAAAATAATAATAATAAAATTTTTGGAAAAATAATTTGTAAATAAACACAAAGGTTATATCCTCGGCATATTCACCAATATCGAGTATTTGTCCCCGAAGTTCATCCATAGATTTTTTTCCAACTTTTTCAAAGAAAATAATTTTTAAAAAACTTCGTCCGATCATTTCAGATATATGATATAAGTATAAGTATCTACAATGATCCTGGTTATATTCACCAATGTCGGTTATGCGGCCACCAAAGCTCATCTATAGATTTGTTCCAATTTTTTCAAAGAAAATATTTTTTAAAAAATTTCTTCCGATCATGTCAGATATATAATATATATCATAGTAATCCTGGAAGCATCTCACATAGGTCATACCCTGAACATATTCACCAATGTTGAGTATTTGGCCTCCAAAGTTCATCCATGGATTTTTTCGCAGAGAATCAAAGCTCTTGTGTTATTAACCTTTTATTCCGTATTAAAGGAAAAGTTTTATTCTATATTTATTCTTGAAGCTAGTTAAATTTCAAAAATTTTAATTTTCATTAAAAGTAACAAACAAAATTGAGAATAAGTCTTGAAATGATATTTTCATAACATTGATAAAAATATTGAGGATACTCTTGGATATCTTTTATATACCAATGGACCAAATACCTTTTAAATGATATTATATTATAAAATACGTTGCCGTTGAGAATTTTTAAAAAGTGTCCCAAAAAAGGGATTTCAAAAAACAAAGTCGCTTAAACATGGGATTAAAAAAATAAATACATAAATAATTAAATTGTTAACATAAAATTCTCTTTTTATTAATTAAAATTCTGTACTTTTGTCGTCACTCGGACTCCAGTCTTATAAATCCCCGTCTAATATATTTAGGACTGAAAGGATGAATTCACAAGTGTTGACCTTAAGTCTGTTACACAATTTATTTTTCATTAGTAATAATTTTAGAAAAAGACTTTCCGCCGAGGAACTGCTATGAACCAAAGTAAAAATATAAATTAAGATATAAGTATTCATTAAATCTATTTTTTAATTTTGACATGCCGGTCCAAATTCCGGTCGGCATTTGATGTTTTAAATAGTTGTTCATAAACTTTATAATTAGCTTTAGATTTTCAATTCATTTACATATAAATTCATTTACATATTCAATTCATTTACATATGAATTCTTCGGGGTCTTTTTTCGCATCACTGTATTGTGAAACAATCTCAAAATAATTAATTTCTTTGTTAGAACTAATAAATAATGGGTCCAGATATTTTAATGTTGGTGTGAAGATTTGAAGTTTAATATGTTTTATATTGTATTAAACCTAGTAAACTATGTATTGTATTTTGAATTATTTTATATATTGTTTTATAAACTTTTTACTCTTGAAATAAACCTTAATACCTTATGGGTCCAGAATTTTGTATAAAATATATTAAAATTATTAACAAAAAAAAAAAAAATTTTTTTTGTCGCAAATTAAATTCGTAGCAATGGAATTTTACTGTGAAGGCGTATCTAGAAATGGAAGCACTATGGGATGCTGTACTAGAAACAGAGCAAGACGTCAAGAAAACTTATTTTCTCGTCATTTAGCATATGGTCTTAAAAAGTCGTCATTTAGTTCCATTTTAAGAAAAAGGCCAAAAAAGTGGCCAGGTGGTTGAAAAAGGGGCAATTGGCGACTAAAGTCACCAAACGGTAACGCTGGGTCCAGCTCACGAACGGTCATCAGTAGAGCCGAAATATTTAAGGAAACCATAAAACATACCAAGGCTACTTTTCAGGGGAGTAACAGAAACCCCCGAGTGAGTCATCTTACTACCCAGCAAAAACTTTTTGGTTTTCGGTAATGGAAACTACTTATTAAAGTAGTTTCTCGATAATGAGGCGACATTATTATTTGCCTTTCTCCATATTACATAAATAAGTACTCAATAGTATAATAGCACAGTAATATTGCAATCACGTGGATGAGTTGTCTAGAGCGCCAACCAGAAGGTTGTTGCTTCAACCCCATTCTGATGCTCTTACTATTTTATAACAAAGTGTCTAAAAAGATATTTTACAATAAAAACAGTTTTTGTCACTTAGAAAATTAAGTGCGAGATGGTGTACTGAGTAAGATGTTTGTCGTTAAAAACGAATGGTTAATTTGTGTCCAAGTTCAAATCTCACTGGGCAAAATTTTTTTATTTGTTTTTTTTATTTTTATTTAGGTACATATTTTTGAGTATCCTTAGAGTCTATAAATAACTACATGAATTTGTGGACAACTCAAACAAAAATAACTAGGAAAGCAAAGTTTTTGCTGGGTACATATAGATAAAATAAAAAACTTTATAAACTTCATTTCTCTTTTAAGTACACATAATCATTGTTGTTTAGTCTTTATTTAATATTGTTGTTTTATGTTTATTATACTCTACTTTATAAATGTCTTTCATATAATAGTTAAACTATTTACATAGTAAATCATATTTATAAAAAATTAATAATTACAATAACTTAAACAACATTTAGTTTTGATGTTTATTTTTTGTTTTCATTTCAAATTAATATTTTGCTACTTTACATAAAACATCTATAAATAAAAATATCTATTTTCAGTTTGTATAATTGAATTGTTTTTAATACAAATAATTTAATTTACAATTCCTTTTTATTTTTGATAAAATCTTAATTTACTTTTACAATTAAAAAAGGGTTTAGTTTATTAATTGCTACATTTACTTTAACAATAAATATATTTTATTATTAAAGAAAGACATCAATTATGTCATAAAAAGTTGCATTTTATAAGTAAAAAATGTAACAAAATTATAAATGAATAAAAAAAAAAGAGATCTGAAACTAAATCTCATTTTAATTAAATTCATAATTGAATCAATTACTCGATAACAGCATTTCCTAATAAGTTGATTGAAAAAATACAACGTGATTAGCTTAGCAAAATAATTTAAATATATTTTTATACTAGTATGAAAAGTTGTCTGTTTTTGTATAATGGGACGGATATTTGATCCAATGGACTTTTTTTTAAAGTAATAAAAATCTGAATACTGAGTTTTCGTTGTAATTAAAAATGAAAGTTAAAAAACGATTTTCTAAAAAGTAAAGCTTTTTTTTATTGATTTTTTATTTATTTATTTTTTAATTTTAAATAAAAATTAAATTAAAAGAAAGCAATTTTAATCTTGCGTTACATATTTTGAAATATTATAAAGTTAATATTTTTTCTTTAAATAAAATATTTAAAGTTTTAGACAATAATATAGAAATTTCAGTAAAAAAAAAATAGAAAAAATTTCTGTCATATTTGTTAAAGAACGAATTTCATAAGTTTTATGGGAGGTTTTATAAAATATCTAGATTTGAAAAAAAATTTTGCTCAGCCAATTATGAAGCGATTTGAATGATTTTCAATAGCAATTTTCTTACGAAAATTCTCGTAATTCTGTTGTCCCATTGTTAATAGGGGATTTCAGTTAATTTTAACAGTGGGTCATCATTTTTGAAAATTATATATTCTACTTATTATTTATTATTTTGTAGCGATTTCAATGTACGAAAAAAGTTTGAAAATGAAGAATTGGGCTTTGCTAGATCATGACCATCCCAAATGTTTATAAAATAAATGAGAGTAGATCAAGCAACAATTTTCAGACTTTAAAAGTACTTGAATTCATTAAAAATTATCGAATTATTACGGGCGATAAAAAAGGGTGCAACTATGATAATCAACCGGGAAAATTGGCATTAAAGCCAAATCTATGCTCTGTATGCCATCTATTATGCACTGCTAAAATGAGAGACCTGTGCTGAACACAATTGATTAGTATGAAAAAAGCTTTGCACGAAAAAGGGCCAGAATGTGCGACCAGACATGAGTTCATGACTTTCCATCATGACCATGCTCAGCCTCAATGAAAAAGTGGTAGGGAAGTTTTGTTTATTGAAAAACGATTGTAATTAATGCATATATATACCAACATATTTTCTTGGCGACCAATGATAACGAGTGGTGAAACTCAAGCTACCGGCGGTGGACGTTTTTCGTTGTCAGAGAGAAGTTTAAATTAAAAGAAGGCGGAGGCGAAACGTAATTTTACATGCATTTTTTTTATTTATATTCTTTGCTCATGACATGCATACAAAAGTTTAACTCTCTCTTAAACTTCATACATAAAAAATATAAATCAAAGCTTTCTTTCTCTTTCAATCTTATATAGATTTAATGGAAGGATCAAGGCAGATTACTAAGCGACCTGTGTTGCCGTTTTGTTATTTTTAACCAAAATTGGTTATTCTGTGGAATGATGACTTTTCTCTCATTTTGTTTGTTTATTTGTTAAATCAAAATTTTATTTTTATTAGCTTTAAAAATGTTATTTGCTCTGTCAATCTTGCCAACAATAAAAAGACAGTGTGCTAAAAATTCATCACACATTTTAAAAACTAAAGATTCCTATAACTTCTTATTCCAATTTTGATTGATAAATGAAGGAAACATTTTAAATCAATAAAAAATATACAGATTTTCTAATATTTAACCAAAAGGTGAATGGATTGGGAACACTTGTAATTACAAAATAAATTACTATTAAAAAAGAAATGTATATTCGGTGAAGACCGACTATATGATATCCCACACTATAATGTATGTCCCTTAAAGTAATACATACTTGAAAGAGAACATTATATGGAAGCTATGGTTAATCTTATTTTATAACATTTATGTACTTAACTTTTAACTGATTTTCGGGAGAGGACCCTCTATGTAGAAGCTATAATTAATTTTAAAGCGATCCTTTTGAAACTAAATGTCATATTAATTGTAGGTGCATACACATTTTTTATGGAATGTTTTATGATTAAAAATGTTTTATTTGTGCAGAATTCTGTAGAAATATTTAAGATATTTGAGCTTTAAAATATTACTTCAAAAGAACATTTATTTGGGGACTAGGGACTAGTTAAGGAGATTCTAAGTCGATTGTTATATTTTAAGGGGCTCCCCAATATCGTGCTGTTAGGAATAAAAAATGTACCCAGCTGTTTTGCAATTCTAAATTTATTACAATCTGCTTTGCTTTCGATATAACATCATAAGGACGTAAGAATTAAGTTTTTATCAAACTTTATATCCCGACCCCCTATAAAATTGAATCAGGGACCACATTTTGGTAAACATTGTTCTAAACGTTATATTTTAAATACTTTTTTCTCCTAAAGACTAACTAAAGTTTATGATTAATATGCAAAGTATATAAAAAATTTATTTAATTAATTTAATTAATTTAATTTAATTAAGATTATATTAATTTTTATATAACTTTGAATTTTTAAAATTTGGATATTTTTTCCTATTTTGGTTATTTTTTCTAAAATCTTAGATAGAAAAATTTTTGCGGTAGCAACACTGGTAGCAACATTTAAAAAGCTGAGATTTTTTTTGGCAGCAAAATTCCGGCTTGTGTTATAAAATCTGTAGTGTCAAATTGGTGTTTATGTTTATAATCTTTGTTTAAACGTCTAAATTAAAGTTGACATAAGAAATATCAATGCAAAAACAAATCATATGGGTTTTTTTGGTGTTGTAGAGTTGTCGTTACCTTACTTTTTGTACCATGGCTTGAATATCAATTTCATAGCATAATTATGCTGGAGTTTGACACGTCAGCCGGCAAGCAAAAATTGTGCTTATATGGAGTTTGACAGTTCCAAGTACTAAAAAAATGATCAGCTGTATAAGTGAGGACATCTGTTTGAAACGTATTTTTAAGATAAGTTCACACTACACTAATATTTGACTATTTTTATAATGTGAACACGAATTATTTTTACGATTCAAAAGAGATAATAGCTGATTTTGGGCAAACAAAACTATTTGCAGTTCACTAAAAATGCCGCTAGTGTGAAAGTTATATAAAAACAAGTTGTAAAATATTTACCACTATATTGAGTGAATTTTTGTTTGATCTTACAAAATAAATGTAATATCACACAGCGGCAAAATAACAGCTGATGCGGTGGACGGCTTGAGTTGAAAAAATTGTTGTTTCTGTTGTACATAACATAAACATTAAATCTGTTAAAATAAAACTTTCAATATATTATTATATTTTTTTATTATATAAATCTTAATAATACTTGTTACTTTTTATTTTTTTGTGAAGACAGGGATGTCTCGCAAATGACGAGAAACATAAATTACTTGTTAAAAAATTTAAATATATATATATATATATATATATATATAATTATATATATATATATATATATATATATATATATATATATATATATTTAAAGTAATTTTTATAAATCTGCGTATTTAATCTTGAAATTAATCGATTGATAATAGTTCGTTTTTCCTAAATCCAAATATTTTACTTAGTAAATTTTATAAATATTTGTATTTTAAGTAAATAACATTTTCGCTTTACATTAAATAAAAACGCTGAAAACAATGCCTTGACACCTACAAATTCCAATATTCTTTCAGAAAATTGTTCTAAATTGATTAAAACAAGATACAAAATAAATTCATTTAATAATTGATGTTAAATAATTTTATGGTAGTTGTGTGTTTATTTAAATAATTTGCATCTAATCAGAACAAAGAGTCAACTCTGTATTAGTCGCAAAAATTGCAGGAAAACACGATGAAATATTTCGTGTCAAATATTTGCGTAATTTGAAAAAAATTATGAAAATATTTTTTTTGGTATTTTATAACCATCAATTTTTAATATTAATGTCTTAAGATAAATTATATTTCTTATGGCATATCGCTCATTTGCTGCAACAAGTTTAAGTTGATACATATTTTTTAAAAATTTTGAATGAAAATGGTATTATGGTCAAATTAAATCACTTTTCTAGATAACTTTAAAATGTTGACTATATAATGGTCGAAGATCAAATAAAATAATAGGCTTTTGTAAGTAATACACAATTGATAATCTAATTAGGACAAAATGTTTTTATCGCGATCCTGCTTGAAATGAGCGATATGTGATTTATTTTGCAACAACGGCAACACTGACAGTGAGGAAGAGTAAACCGTTGGGCGGCTTTCGCTGTTCTGTTTTAGTTCTAAAATCTTCATATAAAAAAATTATCCGCTAGCTTGTGAGAATATATTTCAACGCAAAATTCAATAATATTGAAAACTAAAAACATTATCCTATTATAGATTATTCGAAAAAAACGACTTTTTAAAAAAAATGGTTTTTGATTTAACCAAAAAATTTCATTTCAGGAAAAACCGGTTGACCGGTTTTGGATTCTTGAAAGACCCGATTGACCGATTTTCTGTCATTAAAATTAAAAAAAAAAGAAAATATTATTTTTTCGTAATTTTTAAAAAACAAAAAACTAAATTTATACGTGCATTTAAGTTTTATACTTAAAAATAAAAAAAATTTTGTTCTGCATAATTCCAAAATTAAAGTTTTTTATTTCACGTGATAATTTTTGAGAAATTATTTTTTAATTTGAAATAGATAGACATTGCTTTTATTTATTATATTTAATTATCTTTCTTAAATATTTTATTTCTAATCCCGGTGTTTGAAAATAGTATTTCCGAAATAAAATAAAATTTATTTTGTGGTTGCAACACTAAGAAGTGAGCACGAAAAACTAGTGCATAAAATTCTGGTTATAAAAATTATACCAAACGATGGTTTATATTTTTTATAAAAAAAAGTTTTGAATTTGAAGTAATAATTTATTTCTTATTGAATTTTAATAAAACTTGTAAGCTTATCTGCAAAACTTTTACTGTGTATTCTGCAACTTTTTTTCTGGAATGTGTGTACATTAGACTGCACCAAAATTTACCAATTTTTGATTGTAATTTCCTCTATAATTGTTTTATGGGTCGAAAAAACATAATTTGCGAAATATTAGTGAAATCGGATATAGTTAATCCGTCCTGCAACGGACCTGAAGTTTGTAGGGTACATTTATAAGGGAAAAATTTGGACTTTTATAGTTTTTAGAAAAATTTCGCTACTAAATACTTTGTTTTGCAATATAATGTTTAAAAATCGTAATCTACGCATGATTATCTATCAAATAAGATATTAAAAAACGGTTAAAAAATGTTAATGTTATTACGAATTCACCAGACTATTAGCGTGTTTTGGACCACTTGTGTAAGGAATGTAAAAAAAAATCTTTTATTTTTTGAAAAAAAAAAACTGCATTAAAAATTTTGTTAAACAAATTCAAAAAAAAGTTTTATAGAAAACTGCGGATTTCGACAAAAAGTCATTTTTTGTAGTTTTTTATTATAAAGTCTGATATTCAGATCAAACAATATTATTATATAATAAGGTAAACCATATCTCAAAAAATACATTCTGAAGTTTTTAACAAAATTGAACAAGGATAACCTTTAAAATACTAAGGTCAAAAGTCAATATTAGATATATTTTGGCAATTTTTATGCTCGCAATTGTCAAATTCAAATTAATGTTTTAACTTATTAACATAAGCATAAATATATATAAAAAAATATATATTCCCTCTATTTTTCCGACATTCTTGTTTATGTTAAGAATGTTAAATCAATGGTATGAGCCATTTTTTTCTGATCGCCAAATCGAGATTGATAAATATTTACATCGCTATTTAGTTTCAAGTTCAAATAAAGCTATGGCATTAATAAACAATTCCTGGAATCAGAAAAACTTTTTTAAATATCCTGCTAAGTTGAGTTTTATATCTTTCAATCTCTTTAATATTTCACATATTTATCACACAAATACAGCTGCAATCCAAAATAGCTATTAATTTTAAAATTTTCGTGTAATATAAATCAAACAATTTAGTATTTTTAATCTGCAAAAAGTACAATTTTAACTTGATTTCAGTATCATTTCATAATTTCTATTTTCCATCCCCGTTAAATAATCTACCTGAAATTTCAGTGCTGCCAGTAGATGAGAAAAAAAAGAGGCTAAATTGAACTTTAAATAAGTTCAAAAAATGCTAAAAATAGGGCCAGAAAAAAGTTAAAATTTCTTAGATAAAAAAACTTATTTTTTCTCTTTTTTGATATCTTTAAAAGAAATTGTAATACATTTATAACATAGTGTCTACATTAGACAATTTTTTTATCAAAACAAACGTCAAACTTAACGGCAATTTGTGGAACTTGGCAACAGTTTGCACAAAAACAACAATATGACATATTCATTATTATTTTAATAGTAATAATCAAAATAATAACCAGCTTTTTAACTAGGTTACCTTGTATATATTCGCACTGATTTTGACGTTTGTTTTGATAAAAATTTGCCTAACAGCCCGTCTAGACGTAACATAATATGTCAGAGAGTGTCAAATTCGCTCTAAGAGAATTATTTCACGTGTAGATTCAACTATTAGTATTATAAGATGTATTATAGGACCGTTGTGATGAGATTTCTCTACACAACCATCTTATAGGATGAACTGTCAAAAAAATAGACACACACGGAAGTTTGTATGTGTGTGTGCTTGTATATTTTCGAAATTACCAAAAAAAAAAAAATGTTTTTTGTAAAATTGATTTCTTTTAATGATTGTTTTACATTTAAAAAATATTTTTATAAAAATTGTGTTAAAAAAGTGCTAATTTTTTAAATAAAAAGTACATGTCTACTCTGTGACTGATTGAAAATAATGATATCTTATAGGATTTATTAGAATACGTGTACCCCTTATTTAAGATTTAACATAATATAAAGAAAATGTTTACTCTCTTCTGCTTGCGTTATCTCACATATTATATCAGCGTTAATATCAGTTGTAGACCTGAGGTAATGTAGACACTAGGTAAATAACGCCTAGCAAAATGACTCAACTAAAAATCGCTCAAAAATTCTCATACAAATTTGGGTTATATTTCATATGAAAAATTACCCAATGCTTTAGTGATTTTTCAAAATTTTTGGTGCTTTTTCGCATTAATAATATTTTTTTTAAATTATTTTCATAAATAGTTTCTGTGGTTGATGACGTACGTATCTTAAAAAATAATTATAATAATCGACTTAGTTACTCCACAAATTTATTTAAGGCATTTTTAATTTAATTTAAATATAATAAATTTTGATTTTTTGTGCGAATAAATACACAAAAATGCTTAAATGGATGATTCTTTAAAAATAAAATTGATATTAGCAAATAAGAAATTAGTTTTTTAGTTGTTGAAATGCTAACATTTTCGCCTTTTTAAGACATTTTAAGAATAAAAAAAGGATGAAGCTACAACGAAAAGTAAAATAAGAAGGCTAAACTGGCAACACTGGTGATTTTTATTGTATTTGACAAGTTACATGAAACTTCTATTTTTAGTCATGCAATTTTTAGTATTATATTTTTTTCTTTTATTGACTCTTTTACGAGTAAAATTACTTAAAAGGTTAAATAAAAACCGACAACGTTTGTAAAAAACCGGAAACTGGTTAAACGTTTAAGCTTAAATTTGTTTATTAGTTTTTCTCTGCTAAACTAGTCTCAAGTTAGTCTTATTTCATGTCAAAACTTTTATCTTTCTTTAAAAACTAAAAAAAGTTGTTCGTTGTGTTTTTTTATAAAGAATAATTCAAAAAATTAATTCTATAAAATATGTATGTATCTAACAAATTTGTTGATAAAATTTTCAACATGTTTAATAAGTTATTATTTTGCATCTAAATTTATACAATGCACATTTAAACATTTAGATTTGTTAAAAATTTATATTTAATTTTAATAATTTTTTCCAGTATATTATTTAAAGCGTTTTATGTATATATTTTTGATTCTTATAAATTCTAATTAAAGTAATCTTTAGCTAATTGTTTAATTTATTTAAAAATTTTTAATTGAATTTATTACATAAACAACAGGACTTACTCTTTCATTACATTTGTCATAAGAATTAACGTTTTTGTGCTGGAAATAATGATAATTAAAAAAAAAAAACACAAAAATTAATTTTGAAATAAAAATTATGTATATGTTCATTATTTCTTATAATAAAATTAAAATTATAAAAAAAAAATAATAATAATTTTAATTGCCACTAAAATTTCTTGATTTTTTTTTTTTAGAAAAAAAATTACACTTTCTTTAAGAAACTAAAATTAAAAAATAAAATAAAAATAATTAAACATTAGTATCTATATCTAGATTATTTTTATAATTAACACTAAGAATACATCAACATTTGTTTGTATGTATGTATATTTTGAATATTATTTTGTTTTTAAAACTGAAATACATTTACGACATCTAGTGAACATAAACAAATTTAGTTTGGAGTGCTTTCTTTACTATTTTTTAAAAATATTAAAAAAAAAAAAAATATACAAAAAACATTTAGAAAAAATATTTTTGTTTCATTAACGATATTTATTTTTTTTTTTTATTAATAACATATACATATGTATGTATAGCGTATATAGTAATTGGTGTAATACATTTTATAATTATTTCTTGGTTTATTATTTATAAATTAAATATTTAAATTTTATTCTCAATATATTTTTTTGTAATTTATTTTGTTTCTTGTCTAATACATAAATTCCAATAAAACTCAGTCTAAATTCTGGAATTGGTCAATAATAAAAATTTAATAAATTCTGTTTTTAAAATTCTTTATTATAAATAAATAACAATTTTTTTTTATTTATTTTCTTTTTTGTCAAAACTAAAAGTTTAGAAAAATCTATGGTCATTTTTAGAAGTTGGACTTTTTATAAAGCTTTTCTTTTTGAGGATTTTTTCTTTTGGTAAATCTTTAGTTTCAAATGAAAACTTTTATAATTTTTGAATTTTTTTGCAATTTACCCGTAAATTTTAATTATTTTAATTAATAATTTTTTTATTTTATTATTTTTTAATTAAAAAAATTTTCAACTGTTCAGAAGGTTTGTTTTTATTTGAAATAAATTATGGTCTTTCGGTTGCTAAAATAGTTGCTATAACATATGAAACCAAAATACTGATTTAGTTTATTCAGCTTGGGTTATTTGATTTTAAAAGTGAGAGATAAAGCTAATGCCACACAGTAGGGGATTCAAAAAATGTAATGGAAATAAATCTGCAGTTTAAAACTGATGGCCCGATTAAAATTCCACTTGGTAATAGTAGAGGTATAACGAGGTCAAATTTTGAATTTGAACTATACAAGTCTAACGGGGGCGAGTCTTCAAAGTTACAAAGCAATACCCCTCGTGTAAGTAAGGCATACTGTGACCTTTTAAAGAACATTTAAATGCTAAAACAATAAAGTTTTAAAACACATTAAAATAATTTGATAACTTATAATCATTTTAAGCGGACAATTAAAAGATCTACAAAGTACAGAATTAAATACTTCGTTAAAGCACATATGACTTTTAAATACTTTAAACTGAGTAAAATAATGTATTCTGAACACATTGAACTCAGGCTTCGTCTTTTCGAACCTTACCCAACAATTCAAATGTAAAAATTATTTCAAACATTGAAAAACTATTGCTATGGACTCGATTAATAAGTAACACAAATTTCTTTTTTATATACTCATATTTTACGTTATAGCGGTGTAAAACTTAAATCAAATGAGACTTGCGATTTGAATGTTCTATAGCAGCCAATAATTCATGTTTTTGTCTTACATATAAACGACCCTTTTTCCAAGGATTTTGTAGGAGTAAAGGTTTGAAATCATCACGTAAACACCGCTCTCGAGCACCAATTACCGCCACTAAACAGAAATTATCCAACATATCTGCGGAATATATGGGACCATTACTGCCTTTAAGAACAGCAGCCATATTCAGTTGTTTCACTACCAAATTAACCACTTCTCGAGCTGTGGTCTTGGAGGTAACATGTAGCTTAAGACTAGTGCCCGAAGCCAAACCGGTATTATAGGCTGTATAGACTTGTATAATACCGGAAGGTGTATTGTTTGCTTCTGTCGAATCGGTGGCTAAGCTGGGACAACTGGCGGCGGTATATTCTTCTTGGTTACTTTGCCTTTGTATATTTATTGTTGATGTTGAAGAGGCGCTGGGTGCTAGATTTTCGTCTAAACTCGAAGAGTTTGATTTTTTTACTTCTGCCTGTATGGAAGTTAAGGTGTTCTTCAAGTAGAGACCATTGTCTCTTAGATTAGCACTAGAAGCTGACTTGACCTTCTCCGCTGTTTTGATTTGTTTACTCTCATATTCTCCATTGTAATTTACTTTTAAAGATTGACATGAACCTCCGGCTAAAAGATCTCTGCCTAAATATGGAACCGAGGAAGAGTGCACTGTTATCAATGGAGTTACTGGCGTTGAAGTGGGTGTAATATTGGAGCTGGTACGTTTTCTTTGTAGAATTTGTGATTTTTGATTTTGTTGCTTGGCTGCCTCACTAAGCGTGTCATCGGAACGTGAAGGTGGCATATTGAACATTTGACCAAAATCACTGGTACTTGTTAAGATGGAATTATTAGTGGAATTAAAACTCTGGCTGGTGTAGTGCGAAGTACCTGAATCCCCAGAATTTTTACGCAAAGACATATCGGAAGTCAAAAAATCGTTGTTGACTTGTAAGAAATTAGGTGTTGCTGGTGTAACAGCATTAGTTTGGGAAGATTGCATTTGATTTTGTTGCTTTTGATTACGTGTCCCTGAAATAGGAGTGGAGGCTTTCGTGCCAAGATTTTGTTCGGACTTTGAATGTTCAGGCCCCATGTTAATATTACCTGAAGTGGAAGCACCTGGACCAGGCCAACTTCCTCTGCCCGAACCAGATTTAGTGAACTTAATATCTCTTATGGGAGGTTGCAACAGTTGAGAATTCTCATCGACTTGTTGGCCAAAATCCAAAATTTCTCTCATGGCAGCCGAAGGAGGAGCATTTTTATCTCTAGCAAAAGCAATAACATCCATTAGCCAGCGTACTGCCTTCCAGACAGCATTTAAACTGGCAGTCAATTCTTGCAATTTAGCTAAACGTTCTTTAGCTGTTTGCAATTCGGAGGTGGAGAAAGCTTCTCTTTGTGAGTGATTAGCCAAAGCGGTATCCAATTCTAAAATACACGAAAGTCTTGCATATTTTTGTATGATACCTGGTTGGTAAGTGCTTAAATGAATCATTTCAAAGGCTTGTATACTTAAACTAGCTAAATCTTCACGTTGCAGCAATAACTCCGATTGTCCTGGCACAGCACAACTTAACTCCACAGAGGGGCAGATTATAAGAAAACTTATATCTTTACTATGCTCTATCACTTCCACATCATATAAACGGTGGGTTATGGCTTCTTCGGGTTTAATGTTCATGTACTTAAACAATTTATGAGTAGCTGTGGTCAAATCGTACAAAAATAATCTTTGAACTTCAGTAGTAGCTTCTGTATTGGTATTAAAGTTTAATGTAAGTCTTAAAGGACTAGCACTTCTATGTCCATCATTAGATTTTTCATCATTATCCTTTTTTAATACCTGCCACTCCTCGGCAGTTATATGACTATTATCTCGAACTTTATAGTGAGGCAAGACATTGGGTGTCTTAGCGGGCACCACCACTTGTATTTGGTCCATGGAACACTGCATTTTCAAATAACCCAAATACAAACCAGGCGATAGACGTTGCAATGCAGTCTGATGATATTGAATCTGATCGGCTATGGATGATATCAAGACTTCGTTTATGTTATATTCTTCATGTATAGCTCCAATTTTCTTTTGCAATTTATTAACGGGCAACCAGCGGGAATTTAATATCGAAACAACTTTTTGACTTTTAACTGCTTGAATGCAGGTTAAGACCACAGTACCATGAGAATCCCTTAAAGGTTTATAATACAACTGACCGAGATCATTAAAACCCAAGGCAGACTGCATTTGACAAACAGTTGATAGAAGTTTGGTACGAAAATGATTGGCAGACGTTAGATTGCGTTCCATGTCGGTGCGCAGAGATTTTACATCATCCCAAGTACAGGCAACCTAAATTAAGGAATGTATAAGACATTTTTAATCATACATTCTATGTTTTTGAGTCTAATAATTTACCTTCATTAGCCAATGATAATCACTGTTTAAAGAACTTGGATACGATTCATCAATTTCTATAACGGGTAGAAAATCTTCACTAGTTACCAAAACCTTATCTTCACAGTATACAATACTGGCCAAATAAATGCCCCTAGGAAAAATACAAAAAAATATTGTTATTTTTTCAAACTTTTAAGGAATTATTTAAAATCTACCTCCTCAGATGCTTTTGAAATTTGGAAGCTACCGAAAATAATTGCTTAATTGTAGTTTTCTTTTTGGGATTTCTTCTCTGTTGACTATTCGTATCCAAAGTTAATTCAGAAACATCTGACGGTCTGGCCAAACGCACTGCTGTAAATAAATTGTCCAACATACGTTGACGTCCAAGATAACGATCTTCAAGATTATTTAAATCACGCCAACCTAAAATAGAAGGAAGTTGTATAAAAATGTTTATATTTTTTGTGGTTAACTTTTAAGTGACTACATACTTGATGGTACTATACTGGCTGGTACGGATGTTTTGTATGGACCCCAGCCTTTAACATTGCCACAGCCTGCCCGTAAGAAATACCGCCTTCCCTGTGTTAGACCAGTTATATGACACTGAGTTCCCATTGTACCGTGAAAGCTACGCCAATCCATTAGCTCACGTTCACCCACAATGTTACTGAAGTCAGCACGAGTTGACCATTGCACTATAGAAGAGGGAAAGAGAGGATAAAAAAAGTTACAATTGTTTATTGTATTTAATTTGATGAACTTTATTATCAAAAACAACTTATTGTAATGGGAACTATTGAAAACGTTTTTGTTTTTTTAAGAAGAATGTAGAATTATGTTCATTCAATTCACTTTCTCCAAAAATAAATCTATATATTTGTGGTGGTTTTCAGTGTAATTCTCTTTACATAAAATTTAATACAATCAGGAAATACTAAACACCATTTACCGACATACGAGTACTATACGATATAAAAGCTAAGTCGTCTAAGCAACTAAATTTACAATTAGCTAGATGTAAGTACCTGCTTTATATTTTTAGGTAAAACTATTCTTTTTTTTTTAACAAAGGAATGTATTTTTTTTTTACTATTTAGTTTTACTCTTGAGCTTTATCTAGTTTAAATAAATAATTGAGTTAAACATAAAAACAAAAACACTTTAAGGTTAAAAAAAATGTTTTTAATCTGATTAACTGAAAAAATTGCATCATACACCACAATGGGGCAGAATCGGGGCACAATGGGGCAGAATTTTTGGAAATAAATCTGTAACTTCTAATCTGCTATTTTGATTTAAATAAAATTACATTATTATAATTTTAATTTTGGAAGGGAGCCCCTTCAGCGGAGCTATTGGGGTACTGACATAGAAAATTTTGAACCGCTTGTCAAATTTTTGTTTCTTATACGATTTCAAAGATTTTTACATCCTCTTAAAGCACTCGATAAGACCTTTAAAATGCAGATTTTATTTATCTCTTATAGTTTTCAGGTTATTTGCATTTGAAATTAAAACTGTCTCTATTTTGGTAAATCTTGGTCCAGTTTTTTTTCGATTTAAAAATATTTGCAATCGGATAAGAAACAAAATTTTAAAAAAGGACCAATCATTTTAACTGATCGGTGTTTGAGGCAATTTGGTTGATGGATGGTCATTAGGTACGTATACAACATCACCTATCGAGTGTTTTCAAACAAGAACATTTTCACCACTTCAAAACTAGAACTAAGTGCCTATTTTGAGCTTTTTTTGGAAGTAAAAGTTGTAAAATTGTGCATTTATAAATCAGCTGTCTTTTGTGTATATTTAAAAATTACTAATAAATGCGATGTAAAAATTATAGTTACGTTAATTATAATGAAATCATTACATGTTTCTTTCAATTTAACAAAATTGTACAATTATTAACAATGATTTCTTTATTTTGTTATCCTTAATATTGCACAACATTTGAAGAATGAAAAACTTTTGCGATTATATGAGTACCCTCAGTATATTATAAAATTTAGTCTTTATGGGTACCACGCATCTTTTTCGTCCACTTTTATCATACTGTGATTTTTACCACTTTCATTCAAAATTTTAATGAATTTTTAAATTTATTTTCTAAGAAGCATCGTAAGCCGTTTTAAAAAAAGTTGGGCGTGAATCTAGTCAGTACTTACTTCAAAGATATATATATATATATATATATACATATATATATATATATATATATGCCATGCTTCATTTTAATTGGTTCAGTAGCTTAGACATAAGGTCAAGTTAAATAAAGTAAACAATATTGTGACAAAAAATGGGCGTAAAAAGGGTGTGATATTCAGCAAAAACTATAAAATAACAAAAACACATAATAACATTTGGATTAAATAATTTAAATGTTTTTTATTTAAAGTTATATTGAAAAAGGGCTCCGAAAAATTCGAACTTGAAAAGGCCAAAAACCGAAATTCGAACTAACTTTGAAAAACCATTAGGGAGTTTTGTTAGACGACTGTTACACTTTCACTTTGTGTTAGAATTATTGAGGCAATTTTTACTTGGTGCCAAAGTGCTTATCCGTAGTTTCAGGTAAAAAGAATAGCTGTCGGTCGATCTGTACGTACTTCAAACAGCGTACGGACCCATTCTTTCTATTGGAGATTTAAGAAGTCGCTGGTTTTCGCCAACTTTTCGCATTGATTTTTATTATCAATTGTTAACAAATATGTTATTTTGCACTTAAAAATATTAAATTTTTTTATAATAAAATGTGCAAAATTATCTTTTTTAGTGCAATATATACAAAAATATGCTTTTATTAATTTATTATTTTATTAATTTTATTATTATTTTATTATATTAATTTATTAATTTTATTAATTTATTTATTTAAATTGTTAAAAAGTGCTCTAAAATAAGATCTTTCTACGAAAATATGACAAAATATACTGCTAAAAACATACTGTAGCAAATCAACACCAAAGTTCTTAAAATTGTTTAAAATGAATTAATAACTAACAGTTTGTTTCATTTCAAGTCCAGAAAAAATATGATTTTGCATATTTTTGGTTGCCGCAAATATATATATGTATGTATATGATTTGCAATAAATATGTATTCATGCGTAAATCATGTCTTGCAAAATTTGTTTAATTTAGCAATAAGTTGCGAAAATGTAAATCATCACCAGGGAAACCTGAACGTTGAATGAAGCCATCTATAAAATATTTATGAGTTTCAGAACAAATAAAGCATTTTGGCATAGATTTGTAAGTGCATAGTTTTGCATATTTTTAGAGCATACTTATGGCATATTTTATTATTTTTAGAGCATATTTATACTTTTTAGAATATATTTTGAAATTTTGAAGATATTTTTTTATACCTCATGGGAAGTTTTTAAATTTTGACTTGTGTTGCATAGAAAAATTAAGAAGTTTAAAAATATTTAGTATTCAAAAAAAATCCTTCCGTAAGTTCACTTTTCAATATTGGTATTAGTGCTAATAATTTCCCTGTTATTACAGATGTTCCCATCAGCTAAATTGTATCTTGTCATTGTATTCGGAATTTCATTAAAAAACTATTTCAATATAGAAGATTAGTATTCATTTTTGTATGTTTTTTCAAGAAACCAACCATTTTTTTTTATTGATGTCTTGTTTCTATACTATATCTTTTTCTATGTTGGAAAGTCCCTCTAAAATGATCGGGTTCTTGGTTTCTTCTATTGAAATAAATATGATTGTATTTAATTCTAATTTATATTCACATATATTCTAAAATATTATTATTATTATTATTATTATTATTATTATTGTTATTATTCTTATTCTTATTGTTATTCTTATTCTTATTATTATTCTTATTCTTATTATTATTATTATTCTTATTCTTATTATTATTATTATACATATATATATGTAATTTTGCAATAAATAATTTTAATGCAAATTTTGTATTTTTGGGTAAATTTAATTAGCTTTCCAATTCCACCAATTACAATTTTAAATAATTTTTAAAAAATATCTGTTATAAGTATAATTTATTTAATTTAAAAAAGACATTTGTAAACAAAATTTTTTATTTTGTGTTAATTAGCATTTGGATGAATGGAGCAAAATCAAATAAAATGTTAATTAATATAAGCAATTTAGTATTTGCTTATATTAATTAATTGTGAAGAAGCGCAATTATTCATGGCCATTAATTAATTATTTGAAGCAAAAATAACACAAAATACAATAAAATTAAAAAAAAGAAAATTTTACTACTAAATTTTATTAACATACCTCGATGAAAAACGAAAAAAGTGATTTATTAATAAATAAAATTTTATCTACGTGTTCCAATATATACTGATATAAATAAAAAATTGTTATGATAGAAAAATCTTTCGTGTAGACCCAACGTAACATTATTTTCAAAATATGAATTTATGTTATAATAACATAATTTACGTTAAAAACGGATTTTTGTTATGTTAAATAAAATAATTAGCTTATACAAATATAAATTTTGAAAAATTCATGTTATCAAATTTTATAAAATTTTGAGTTATAGAATTGGTTCAGAAACGTTTTAATCACTTTCAAACTCTGATCTCTCAAACTGTTCTTGGTTAAATACTAAGGTTATCGATTCGGTTTTCTAATCTGTTTAAATGTTTGAAAAATAACGATTTATTTCAAAAATTATATATACAAAGGTACTAAATATTAATATTTGAATGGAAATTTATGAAAAAATTTGTTAACTAATATTCATTCAAAGTTAATTTATTGTAATGTTTTATAAATAAAGTTTAAGTATAATTGGAAACAAAAATAAACTACTTATTTTAAGCCTGCAGAACTAGTTATTTTTGTCCGATTTGTCCACAAATTCACGTAGTTATTTTTAGACCCTAGCGGTACTCAAAAATATGTACCGAAACAAAAATAAAAAAACAAAAAATATTTTTGCCGTCAGTGAGATTTGAACTTGGTCACAAATTAACCATTCGTTTTTAGTGACTAACGTCTTAACCAGTACACCACCTCGCATTTAGCTTTTTAAGTGATACACAATTTTTTTAATATAAAATATCTTTGTTAATATAAAATATCTTTTTTTAATATAAAACACTTTGTTATAAAAAACTGACAGCATCAGAATGGGGTTGAACCGACAACCTTCTGGTTGTTAATACAGCACTCTAGCTAACTCATCCACGTGATAGCAATATTACTGTGCTATTAATAGTATAATAGCACATATTTATGTAATAGGGAGTAGGTAAATAATAATGATGCCTCATTACCAAGAAACTACTTTAATAAGCAGTTGCCATTACAGAAAACCAACAAGTTTTTGCTGCGACTCCACATCAATGGAATTAGTTTTTTCTCTTGTAACTAACACCTATAACATTCTCACAAACAATTTAAATATCTTATGGGTTTTATTAATTTAATATTTGTAATAATAGTTTACTTAATTTTTTTTAAAGGAGTCGTATTTAACAGAGGTCTACGTGCGAAACTGATTTCGAAAAAAAAAGAAAAAAATTAGGCACTATTTTTCTATATTAAGCCATAGTTTCTGTACATATAATATAAAATTTATTCTCAATTTTGATGATTATTTTCTTACTTTAATTAAAATTTGTTTCTTAAAATAAAAACCTGAATATTGTAAGATATTTTGAGTTTTTAGAGAAATATTGTCTTTCGATGTAAATATTTATTTTTGCAAGAAAAAAAACGTTTAACCGGTTTTATCGGTTTTTTTTTTCAAAATTATAACTATTCGAACTATTCGTAAACCGGTTTATCAAAAAAGTCGAATAATTGATCACCCTATTAAATATTTTTTTGTATTAAATTATTCCAGCACATTTACTTTTCGACGAATATTTACCAATTTTTAAAATCTAAGAATAATTTTATTGTACGAGTATAAAAACACCTAAAGATGTAAATATTTTTTAGTTAATTATTGTTTTTGACTTTCTGGAAAGGAAATTAAACAGAAATTATATTAATTTACTTTTATTACCTTTGGTTAAAATTAATAATGCTTTGATGCTTTATATATATTTGCCAAAGGATATTATCAATGGAAGTTTAATAAAGGACTCTTCTTCATTAAAAATTTCCTTTATTATATTTCTTTAAATTTTAACAATCTTGATTATCCAAAGTCTGAGTATGACTAAACTGTAATTGTGTAGAAGAAATAAGCTTGAAGTGTATGCAAAAATTTTTCGATTATATAATGTATTTACACATTTACACAATAGGAATTCGAAATCATACAATTCACTACTATGTATGCATAAGTATAAATAAATATACAATCAAACCTCTTTTTATGTGGATGTTTTTATACGAATTTGAAGTTATGTGGTTTTTTAAAACGAATTTTACATTTTATAAAACCTGCATCATTCAATGATTTTTCAATGAGAAATAAATCCCATCCTTTGTATTGATTTATTTTTTTAAAAACATTGTTTTTTAAGCATTTTTTACATAAATATTAGTAACAAAACTACCAATTTAATTTTACGACCAGTTGACTAAATCTCTTGATGTAATTCTCTCATTGAACTTGAACAGCGTGAGTCAACAATTTTTGAATAAATTTAAGAAAATGATACTTATTTATTGAGGAAAATAAAGAATTCCATGAATATTTAATTTTTTCGAAAAGTTCATATGCTTTATGTAGGAATTAAAAAGTCCAACTTCTATGGCGGAATTTCCGAAATAACAGAACCAATTTAAAATTGATTACCAAATTATTTTGAAAACCGTAAGCAAATTACACTTCATCATTTATAACTTTATATCACTTCTTTATATCATTTCTGATGAAAATGTTAAGTACTTTATTGGCATAGAATACAGCTAGAAATTTATGTGAGAGACAATAACCTAATTCAGTTGTGAAAAACCTAATTCATGCAACAACAAAATACGTGTAGTCATATATATTTTGTTTTTGTGTTTTGAAAAAAAAAGAGAAAATTTTTAAAAAAATACCTCTCACATAAACTTCTAGTTGTATTCTATGCAGTGTTGCCACGGCAAAAATTATTTTGTAACAAAAATGTTGGAAAAAATAACCAAATTTTAAAAATTGAAAGTTATATAAAAATTAATATATTTGAATATATGTATTCAGGTTTTAAATACTTTGCATATTAATCATAACCTTCAGTCAGTCTTTAGGAGAAAAAAGTATTTAAAATTTAACTGTTTAAAACAATGCTTATTGGAATGTGTTTCTTAATCCAATTTTATAGGGGGTCGCGATATAAAGTTTAATAAAAAAAATTTGAATTATTCTCACGTTCTTATGATATGATGTCGAAAGCAAACCAGATTGTAATAAAATTAGAACTGCAAAACACTACCCTTTTGTAATTATGTGCTCACAGGAAAAGAAAAAGTTATTTTTATAGGGACTTAGCCAATCTCATTTGGTAATATGAATTCCAAAATCTAAAGATATAAAGTAAAAGATATTTAATTGGGAGGTTTCGCGAAAAGATTCAATATCAATCGTTCATGTACCAAAGCATTCACATATATTAAATTTTAATAAGTTAATTTAAAAATTGTGTACAAAATTGTGGTACAATTTAAAATACATCAGGACTGATAGAACACTTATATTGCAGTTATTTGTAAAATAATATGGTACCCTTTTTAAACTTTATTTATTATTTAATTATGTTGTCTTGCACAGTTTTAATAATTAAACAAGGTACATTTTTAATTCCCTACAGCACCATATTGGGGAACCCCCAAAAGTATACCAAACGACACAGAATCTCCTTAACTGGTCAAAATTGGTTTATTATTTCGTTTAGTTCCCAAATAAATGTTCTCTTGGAGTAATATTTTGATGCTCAAATATCTTCATTACATATAACCGTATTTCTACAAAATTCTGTGCAAAAAAAAAAAATTAATCCTAAAATAAAATAAATAAAGTATGGCATTCAGTTTCAAAAGGATCGTTTTAAAATGAATTGTAGCTTCTATATAGAATCCTCTTCCGAAAATTAGTTAAAAGTACTTAAATTCCACATAAATTTTCGTACGTTAATAAAATTTGGCTCAAATAAGATTAACCACAGCTCCATTATAATGCTTTCTCTCAAATATGTATTACTTTAAGGAAAATAAATTTCTTTATAATATAAATTTTTTTTAATAGTAATTTATTCTGTAATTACAAGTATTTAGGTTGTTTGTTACATCGTTAGAACTTTCTCAAAAAAATCTCCCAATCCATTTCACTTTTTGGTTAAATATTAGAAAATCTTTATATTTTCTATTAATTTAAATTGGTTTCTTCATTGTCAGTTAAAATTGGAATGAAAATTTATAGGAACCTTTTGTTTTTAATTTTATAATGAATTTTTAGTAAGTACATCCTATTTTTATTGTTAGCAAGATTAACAGAGTAAATAGCATTTTCAAAACTAATAAAATTTAACAAAACAATAACCAAAATGAAAAGAAGCCATCGTCTCCACATTGAAAAATAAAATAGCCAATTTTTGTTAAAAATATCCAAAATGGCAACACTGATCTATGTTTGTTAGTTTCTCGTCAAATGTGATTGGTTTGGAAAATTTGTCATGCAAAAATTTTAATAATTTGTAATTTTTTTTTTAAACTTATACGAATGAACTTTATTACCTTTTATTTCCCTTTTTATGTTTTTATAGTTTATTATTGTTCTGAATTTATACTTGTTTCATACATATAAATTTTTGTTTTTGTTTTTTTGCGATTTTGTTTGAATTTTGTACTGTATTTTAAAGTTATGAGGATTTTGAATAAAATGGAACGTATTACCACTTTTGTATGCAAATTGCGTTTTTTATATGCGATAGTCTTTGGAACGCATCTATCGCATAAAAAGAGGTTTGAGTGTAAAACAACAATATTGTATTATACTCATTGTATTGCTGGCTATGTGTGGGTAATTTCCTTATAATTGTTTTCAAATTTATTTACCTTTGAATTTTGTACCAATTGCTCCTTCGAATGGCTCAAGTATTTGCACTTGTATTGAATTATCACCCGTTACGTCAAGAATAACAGATGCTGGCGCATCTGGGGGTCTTGCCTGATCCCAGCCCAATAGAAGACGTCGCAAACCCTTGACACGTCGTTCCCATATGCCAATTTGTTTGTCCACCTCATTGCCGGTACAACCTGTTACGGAGGAACCAGTATTGCCTGTAATGAAAAAAATCAAACAAAAAATATATTACAAGATTCACATGTAATGAAATGAAATAATAAAGCCAACAATAATTTGTTCTGTCATAAGCAAAACAAATGTGAAACGGCATATGCAATATGTAATATGTTTAAACATATGTATTCTCATTATGTTATTTTCTAACAATTTGATAAAGTACATTTAATATCGCCTGTAGCTGTTTTTATGCGAAGTTAAAATCATATATTGAATAACATTTCAAAGAAATGAATGAGAACATAAAATTTCCAAAGACTAACTCTTAATAAAACATTTAAAGTTTTCTGCAACCTTTGACCTAAAATATCTTGCTGGGAATAAATTAATTTGTAACTTTTTAAAAAAAGAAAGATTAGTATCAATTACAATTTTGTCAATTTTATAGTTTTACTTAGATCTAAATTTTATTGACAATATATTAAATTTTCTAATACATATCACTCTTCTTTGATCTGTGAATTCCCCTAATAATACCAAAACAATTATTGTAAAGTTCACTTTATTCAATTGGCATTTTCAAAAGTTGTGAAATGATGTTAGTCATTTGAGTGTGTATGTCATCGATGTGTGGTGTTCTTAACAGATTGAGAAACTTGGATGCAGGGTATTGTGTATTCAATTAAGAATAATGTTTTTCAAATTGTTTGGTTTTCAACAATCACCCACATATAATTTCTATTTCTCTCTTTATGTCTGTAAGTGTATTGTACGCCCCCTAGTTTTTAAACAAAAATTAAGTAAACAAATTGGGTGAATTCAGTTTTTCTTAAGACTTCAGTACAATACACAAACATACATACAGTAAGCCGCAAAACTAAGGACACACTGGCTTTGTTCTTATGTTTTGCTAACCTGTAATTTTTTTTAGCAATAATATTATGACAATACTATTGTTAATTATTTGTTTCGATGTTATTGTAAACTCCTATTTAAAAATATTGTGATCTTTTAAACGAATTCTTAAAAAAGATTTATTCAGAATAGTTCATTATATGGCAACGCTTGTCGTTTGACTAGAATAACGGCACAACGCTCACATAAAACAAACAGAAGTTAGTTGGATTGTGTCAGAAGCATCGTAATTAACACGTGAAGTATTAGTTTGTTAAAGTCGCTCAGATGTAAATTAAATATTTCTGTGAAAAAATTTAATTATGTCGCGCAAGCAGCTCACTCTTGAAGAGAGACAATTTATAATAAATTTTTACGAAAATGAAAATAAATCTTACGGTGAAATAGGAAAAATAGTATCTCGTAGTCATTTTACGGTAAGAAAAGTCGTTCAACGAAACTTAAAAGAGAACCGAATCGAAATTAAACCTGTAAGTGGCCGGCCACCCAAGTTGACAGAGAAAGATAAGCGTCACATAAAGCTCACCATTGAGAAAAATCCGTTCACTAGCGCCACAAAAATAGCAACAGAGCTTGAAAAATACCAAAATAAAAAAGTTTCGCCTGATACAGTTCGAAGATGCTTGGCTGATCAGGGATTGAAGTCATGTGACCCGAGAAAAAAACCTCTTGTAAACAAGGTTAACAGAGACAAGCGCATAGATTTTGCAAAAACCTATTTAGATAAGCCTCAAGAGTTCTGGAACAAGGTAATATTCACCGACGAATCTAAATATAACATATTTGGTTCCGACGGGCGACTAAAAGTATGGCGCAGAGAGGGAGAAGCTTTGAATCCAAAAAATACGGTGAATACAGTGGTAATCTTGTATTTGTTGAAAATACAATGGACGAGTACGTCTATTTAGATATTTTAAAAAACAATCTACAGGAAAGTGCTTCAAAATTGGGTTTAGATGACGACTACTACTTCCAACGAGACAACGACCCGAAGCACACAGCCCACAATACGAAAATGTGGCTTCTTTTTAACACCCCACATACCCTGAAAACCCCTCCGCAAAGTCCAGACCTTAATTCCATAGAGCACTTATGGGAAATTTTGGAGAGAAATGTACGAAAACACGAAATTCGGAGCAAGTTACAACTAAAACGGTTCTTCTGGAGGAGTGGAACAAAATAAGTGTCGAAACCACAAAAGCGTTAGTGGATTCCATGAATAATCGGCTGAAAGCTGTCTTAAATAATAAAGGATGTCCCACTAAATATTAAGGTTGTGAATTTTTGTTATATTTGCCAGTTTTTGGAATAAATGTTTATTATTTTTGTAGGTGTGTCCTAACTTTTGCGATGTAAATATATGAGGTTACATTAACATTTTATGCATATTTCCTCAATAACGAAACGAAGTTCCTTATTTTTTGTTTAGATTGAATAGCCACATTTGTTTTTTGCTAACTCGAATATTATTTTTAGTTTCTGTTTATGTAAATAATTTTTATTTTTTTAAAACTCAAAAACATATTGATGTGTCTTTACTTTTGCGGTTCACTGTATGTGCATTTTACTCCATTTTCTATTCTTTAGTTCATAAGAACACTTATTTATTTTATGTGGTTTTAAGACATATGAGTATTTTTAAGTGTTATTGATTATATCTATTATTATTAAAAATATAATGTATATTAAAGAGCCTCACGAAAAAAAGTTACAAATGTACCCCCTAGAAATTAAGATTGGTCTGTTCTTATGTGATTCCCAAAATATTATATCTGAATGTTTAAATTTACGTGAACTGGACCATTTTCAAAACACCTCAGTATCATTATCAAACATTTTCGTTAAAAGAAAATTAACTTCAAATTGTAATAGGGGCATAATAGGGCTTGGAATATCCATTTTATGTCTCTTTTCAGTCGCCAGTGAAGCCGCGACTGAAAAAATCTTCAAAAGACAGTATAGATAATTTCCGTTAAGATTGAAATCTTCAAAAAAAAAAAAATCTTGTTATTTCTTTCCTCGTTTCTACAATAAAAATATTCGTAATTTTTTATTCTTAAAATATTCCTAAAATATAAGCTTCCTAGACCGAAATTTATTTTTATATCAATTTTAATAAAAAACATTTAACAATTTTTATATGAATTTAATTATCATATAATATAATTACGCAATTTTATTTAAAAAAAATCCTTGAAATTAAAACTTTACTTTAAAAATCTGTCAATGTTCGTTAAAAATGTTTACATGAAGAAAACTTCAAAAATCCTTATTTTTGTAAACAAATTATTGATTGAAACTACCTTCTGTTATTTATATCATGATTTTTATGATAAATGTATGCTTTTGGTGTTGTTTATTTTCTTAACTAACCATTTAGGTTAAGTTAGGTTAAAAAGGGTGGCGTCTTCACGCCTCCAACCAGAGACCAGTAGATCCATTGTGATCCCTTTATAAAGGCCAAAGAAAGGCCAAGAGGAAAGAGACAGAGAAAAAGACAGAGATTTATGTACATGAAGCAATAGAAGAATGTGGAACCTATAACCTAGCAATCAAAAACGACTGCACCTAAGGCTACTAAGTACGTTGCCGTAACCTCCTCTAGTTCGTGTATCATGTGGCTTCCAAACGACTTCAGTGTACTACGCGGAAGCCCTACATAATGACAGAGTATATGCTCTGCTGCCTCTAGCTCCTCCACATCATCGCATGTCCTACAGAAGTCTGACGTGCCAATGTCCTACTTACTAGTCATATTCCCTATTGCGAAGTGACCAGTAATCATACTCACAATGATTCTTAGATTCCCACGACTCATGCCCAGAAGATGTCTCGAATCTGCTAGTTTAAGACTAGGCCATAACGCTCTAGATACTTTGCAGTCTGTTCTATTTCTCCATGCATGATTCATTTTTCTAAAAGTTCATTTCCAAGTCCATGAAATATCTTAACCGATACCTCCACAAAAAACCTTTACAGCTCTGAGCCTTTGCGAGCTAGCTCATCGGCTATTTCATTACCAAGAACTTCTCTATTCCTTTTGCACTCAAGTACTAATCAGTAGTGCGATTCAGTAACTTTTAACGATTCGACAATCGCTAAACTTGTCAATAGCTTTTGTTGTTTGCAGTAACGATTGTGTGATTCACTAAGTACTCTTAAACGATTGTATATAACTATTATTTCGTGTGGCAGCTCTCTCAAGGAAATGCCGAAATAAAAGTAAGGTTCAAAACCAAATAAAAAAAAAAAACAAACTAATTTGAGACAAATCGAAATTTTTTTAACAGTTTTAAGACGGTGATTGATTGAATTATCTCTTGGATATTGATTAAGATGAGTTTTTTTTATGGTTTTCTTTAAATTAACCACTACTCCTAAAAGAAGATTCGCAAACGTAGAAGCACGGTCTAGAACTATGGAAGCGCAGACTACAACCACAAAACAAGGACTGAATCATTGGGCTGACTTTTTGGCTAATTTTTGTCAATATATTAACAACACAAAAATTTTTGTCTTTAAGTTGACGCAAACAAATATCGTTAAAAATGATAGAGAATAAAGAAATCGACAATTTTGTTGTTTACTAATTTTAACGATTCGATTATCGTTAAAACAAGTTACTGAATCGCACTACAGGACCCAACATAATCACTTGTCATTGCCACTAGTGCTGTCTGACTATCCAAATAGATAGTTACTTCAGAGTCAATTTCAACGTTCTCAAATAATCCTAAGGCCTTGTAAATACTTAGAATTTCTGCCTGAAAAAACACTGTAACTATAAGACAATCCGCTTCCATAAAGCAGACACCCCCCCTGTGTCTACTTCCATCTTCGAGCCATCTGTGAGGACATCACAACCTCCATGGAGTAACTAACCACTTCTTTGACAAAAAATTAACTTAACCAATTATGGACCGGAAATTTCAAAATATTACTTGTGCAAGCAAAGGGTTAAATGAACACATATATCAATAGTATTGAGACCTTTCCAATGATATATATATATAATATAAATTACGATGAATTGGACTCTTAATCAAACTTTAATAAAAAAGTATTTAAAATAAAATTTTACAAAATTTTACTCAATTTCGCGAGAATGAAAATTATTTTTAAACTTTCTTCTCTCATTAAGTGTTAAACGTCATTTGTCTATCATATGTATATATGTGTATATGTATATATATACATATATACATATGATATATATAATGCACCATTTTAAATTTTCATTTAAATTTCATTTTGGCTCCAAAAGGTTTTTTTCATCATTTTTGCCAATATTTACAGATTTTTGCGACTTATTAAAGTTGAGTTTGTATCACAAGATTTCATATTATCTTCAAGATAAGACTTTGTTACCATAATTGGCGTTTATTATGCGTAAGTAAATGATTTTTGAAGCTATGTAAATAATCTTAAAATATAAAAAAATGTATGTAAATACTTTTGAAATAAAAAATGTTAAATAACTTTTCCTTTAATATCAGAAATAAATACTGCTAATTTTTCAGAAATTACCACAATACACATTTCAGGAATTACAACAACAAAAGATTTTTTTCAAAATTTTTTATAACAACAACAATATTTGAGTTCTTTTTTTTTAAAAAGTTATAAATATATATGACCATGGCTATATATTATAGCAATATAATATACTTACCAATAATAATACTAGATATTGAAGGTCGTGATGAAAATGAAGGTTGACAGGTACCCTCTAGACCGCTTAAATCATTAATACGCACTTCGGCATCTTTTAATAAACCATTTAGTTTTGTACCAATGTTATCAACGGAAACTAAAAATGAAATAGATGTTGGTTAATTCAAATGTAAATTTAATTAATTTTATCATTAAATTAATTCAATTTTCCTTTCTTTTAATTTTTAACAAATTTCTTACACTTACATTGTGATCCTTCCAAAGCACCATGTTGTAATAACATTTTTGTCATTGAACGATTATTGCTTAAAACAGCCACATCCAATGCCGACAGACCATCTGTATTAATACTATAAAAAGGAAATATTAAGTTAAAATAGTAAATCAATTGAGACAAGTGCTTTTGCTTCACTTACCTATTTACATCCACATCTGTAGACTCTAAAATGGTGCGCGCCTTATCTAAGTGTCCATGTTCAACAGCCGAAAAAAGGGCTAAATTAGCAGGGGATTAAAGAAAAATTGCAAAAATTATGAATAAATCAAAGCTAAAAAATGTCATTATAATTATCAAGTGCTTTAAATTGCTCCCATATTTAAACGAGTGCTTGTACTTGTACTTGTATTCGTGTGTATGTTACTTGGTTGGAAAGTGAGATTAAATTTAATTTATTTATTGCTGGAAATACTTGCCAAAAAATCTATTTTTCTTTGAAAGTTCTTTTTCGTTATAGTTCTAATGGCATTTTGTAATTTGTTATAGAAAGAGTTTTAAAAGAATGAAATCATACAACGTGTATTAAGGTCTTCAAATTATAATACATTATTTGGTTTAAATCGTCTCTTTTAGCTCAATTCGATTTTGGATATAAACTTCTTCAAAATCGCTTTTTATGTCATTTCATTATATAGTTTTGAAGTATTTTCGCAGATATTCTGAATTCAATCGATATTTATTGTTACCTCATCGGTCATCAATTTAATATATTCGACATCCAAGTTTATGCTCGAATGAAAACACCTTTTAAGGAGATATCGACACTTCTTAACTCCTAGTTAATTTGGATTACGGATAGTCTGATTCGAAGTGTTTTTTTTTCTAATCTAAGGAGTCCGATCGATTAGTTGACTCGCCTGCATAAACTTTAGCACTAGAGTTTTTATTTCGAGAATTCCAGGGATGAATTTCTAGGGAATTTTGCAAATTTTTCACTTCCCGTTTCGCGAGATTTTTTGTTGGGAATCCCGGGAATTAAAAACTACCAAAAATGTGCATTTTTATAATTAAAAAGAAAATCAAAAATCAAACCAGTTCGATGTAATTACTTCTAAAGACTTTATTAAAATGCCAGAAAAAATAATTTCCGAACTAAGAAATACTAAAATGATAAAATTATTTATGTTTGAAACCATTGCTATTTGAATATAAAATTTAGAAATCTTCGCCAATGTTAAATGAATTCACGTCACAGTTTTGTAAGACTTTTTATTTTGATCTTCAACATTTTTGACACATTAAATTTCTTTATTTAAGACTAAAAAATTGTTTTTAAATCTTGAAGAAATAGATCGGGATTCAGGTGAGATTTCAAAAATATTATTCTTATGGTTCCTAACAAATATTCTGTGGCTGTGACCTATGATATCCACGATTCTTTCTTAAAGTTTTTATTGTCGATGATGAATAACCAGATACCAGATTAAATAAATTTAATTAAAAAAAAAAAAAAAAAAAAAACAAGTAAGAAAGACATAGTCGGTCAAGCCCGACCATATGATACCCCACATGTTCATAACCATCAAAATTCGTGGAGGGGTCTTATATTAGACATGTGGACAATTGTAGACCGATACCTTTACTAAGTGTAAAATAAAATATACGAATACAAAATATTACGTAAATACATTTATATGAATTTATGCACTTTATGCTGATTCCCGAAAGTAGGCTTATATGGAAGCTATGGTAAATTATGGACCGATCTTCATGAAATTTGGCACAAAGATTGAAACTTATACAAAACTTCATTACACCGAATTTCATTAAAATATTACTATATTTAAGGCATTTTCCTTGTGTCATGAAAGTACTACGTGCCAAATTTGATTGGATTGTCTGCAGAATTACGACCTGTACTTTGTGCATAAGGTTTACACGGACAGCCAGCCAGACGGAAATCGACTCAAAAAGTGATTCTGAATCGATTGGTCTACTTTAGGGTGGTATGGGGTATAAATAAATATTCCATAAAAATTTTGTCTCTAAAATGTATTTAAAATTTGATACATTTATAAAAAAAAAAATATTTATTTAATTATATTAAAAAAAGTCATCTTCAAACATTTATTTTTATTTCAAAATAGATATATTTGCATATTTTTTAAGCAATATTGTATTTTTTCCCGAATACCCGGGAATGCCTTAAATAAAATCTCGATTCCCGAGAGTTGAAAAATGTCGGGAAGTTAAAAACCCTAGTAAGCACAGACTAAATATTCCATATGACTGTCGGGAGTCTTCCTACTTCTACTCGCGATAACAGCCACTAATATTAACGGCTGCGATTACTGGTCATCATGTTATAGAGGCGTATGGAAAGAGTAGAATCTCCGTATCAATATAAATTGTGCAACATTCGGATATTATAACGATTAAAATATAATGGTCTCAAGTCAGCCGTATATGGTCGCCCGGCTGCCTGTATAACTTAACAAAGGCTCGCAATATTTTAAAATAACTGGTCGGTCATTTAATCTTTGAAAAATGTAAACCAAATATAAAGAAAAGATGAACGGTCAATTAAGAGTGGTGCAAAAATTTCATTTGTTTTCCCGAAGCATATAAAGAAACATAGATGATTCTCTGTAAAAATTTTTGGTTTAAAAAGTGCCAAAAAATATTTTTTTTAGTTGAATATTTTTTCAAAGTAATTTCCCTTCACTCTATTTATTTTTAATAGAATAAAATATACTCCTTCAAAGCTCTGTCTATTTTTCCCTCAAACAAATATTTTGTTTTCACAAAGAAAAAAGTACAATTTATTTTGGTTTCATTATTACCATGCAAATGAAGATTACACTGTGTCAACTTGTCCAATTGGGCCTGAGCCAATTTCAATTGTTTTTTGGACATTTTTGAACGATGTGGTGTATTGCCACCCTTTGTGGTCCGAACACTGGCCGGTTGACGATAAATGGCTAAATTTTGATTATTATCGGCATGATTTTCATCCACGCCAGTACCACTACTACTACTGCCTCCATCCATGCCCTCTCCGTGCTGGTGTGAATGATGATTTTTGTGCGAATTCGAATGACGTGATATACTTAAGCTATTATTGTTACTTGAGGCGGATGTGGAGGAGTTTGATTTAATATTTTCCGCTAACATTTTGCCGCTACTGCTATTATTGCTCGATACAGAAGATGAAGATGATATTGATAGTGTTGATGTTGCTGGTGTAGGTGGAGGTGGTGGTAGTAATTTAAGATTATTGTGATGGTCTGCTGGTTGCTGTTGTCTATGTTGATATTGATGCTGATGCTGATGCTGGTGTTGATGTTGGTGCTGATGCTGGTGTTGCCGTTGTGGTAATAAAAATGCCATTTCTTTTAAATCTTGTGAAGTACATGACATGGCCGAACGTATTTTTGCAACTGATACAACATTTTGTGTCAGTTGTTCAGACCAACGAAATGTTGCATTCTCACGTTCATTAAATGGTTCTTGTTGCTGATGCCGTTGCAGCTGTTCTTGATAATGATTGCTATCTAGACTATGGAAATTTCTTGCATTATATTGTTGTAGTAAATTTATTTGATGCAGATGATTTATTGTTGTTGTTGCAGAGGCATTTGATGATGTTGTTGATGAAATTGTATTAGTTAATGATGATGAATGTGGTTTTCTTAAGATAACTGAATCGGCATCATCATTGTGTATAGTGCTAATCGTATTGTAATTTCGGTTGTTATTATTCCTGGAGTGTTTACAACTATATGAAGTGCGATCTGATCGCAATGTTGCACTTTTTTTAGGACTTAAAGTACTCGGTAGCACATTATCTTTGTTTGGATGGAGAATAAAAAAAAAAAACAAAAAAATAAAATAAATCAAATAAAATTATAAATAAATTAAAATAATAATTTAAAATTAAAAGTGATTTTAAAGAAAAATAAAATTAAATAAAAATTCCCTTAACCAAACAACACCATGATTTTAAAAGACAATTTTTAGTAATTTGTTGTAAGCCAAAACTTTTATAATTTAACCTTTTAAAACAGTTTTAAAGCAAAATATCCATGTATTTAATTTTTAATTTACCGATTCTTTATCTTTTAAAACTAGAGTTGTAACATTAACATACTTAAAAAATAATAAATTAAATAAAACCATAAATAGTGACCATAAATATTCTCTATAATTATAAAATTAAAAAACAATTTTTAAAAATGATGCTGACATTTTACAAGTATGCGAGTGGGATCTTAGTTTGATGGGTGAAATTAAAAATGTATAATTCATTAAACATTTTTCTATGTTTCTCTTAATTATGTATTGTATTCTGAATTTGGTTAAACAATAAAAAAAAATATATATCTTTATATATGTAGTGATTGTGACATATCGCTTCTTCTTATAATGTAACGCCCACATCCATTTAATTAGTTGTATTTCATGAGGGTCAGTTTGCACAGGGTGTTAAAATTGTATGAGACTGTAATGTTGTTGTTTCTTTTAGTTTTAAATGTTGCATATATTCTTAATAAAGCGTCTTTAGGTATTTTTATATATTTCAGATAAAAGGGTCATAATTTTTTTTGTCTTACCGTCCTTTGCATCATTATATTTATTGGGTTGTACATTTTTATTTTGACAGAATTTTGCCAATTCAGAGAGAGTATGAAATGATTTTTGTCTTATAAGGGCACCCGGCGATCGCAAACAACAACTGCTCACGGGTAGTAAAGTTTTGGTAGGCGATTTTGATTCATTATTACAATAGCACCTGAAAGATTTGTTTTTTTTTCGATTGAAATAAATTGAAAAGTATTAAAATGGGGATAAATAGTTGTATACATGTTTTTCATTATTAAATTTGGTATAAAGGAATAATGATTGTTATGACAGAGAATAGAGAATAAAATTTGGAGTATGATTTTATGATTAGAGTATTTTGTATTGCTTGTATTCTAATGGTAATGGTATGCGTTCAAATGAAAAAGATGCTCGGAATAAGTTAGAATTAAAACTGATTTTCTGATAAATCATTTTACATAGAAATTAATTGCTAACCATATTATTTTTAGTTTTTTTTTTAGGTATGACTTCTGAAAAATTTTTAAAGTTCTCTTACGAAATTTTTCGAGATATCTCTCTATAACAATTTAAAATTAATAATCATAATTGAGCACTGCTAGGGCTTTCTAAAATTCCATTTTAACTTTGATCCAATTCCATTAGAATTTCCAAAATTCTGGTTAGTTTAAATAACTAATACTCTGTGAGACTAAAATATTATTCCCAATTCTGGGTGATTCTACTGTAACGATAAAATTCTAAATCTGGCCAGAAAATTTTAAAAATACTGTAGCATGTCACGAGTATTATCAATGTCCTTTTATGACACTTTTTGTTACGATTATCCGAGTTTATTCAGAATAAAGAAGCAAAACAATCACATAACTTGTCCCATATCGAGTAAAATTACGACAAATTGTTTTGTAAATTTTTGTAATTTTTAGTTCGATACTATTCAGTATCACTTTCTCGTTTATTCGGTATACAAAACTAACGTATGTTCTCCAGGTTAATACAAAATATTAAAAATATTTTTATTTTTATTATTGAGGAACTTTGATCATTCTTTGCATAGACTAATAAGTAGATATTTATGTGAGAGAAAAAACCCTAATTCAATTGTCAAAAACCTAATTCATGCAACAACAAAATACATGTAGTCCCTTATATTTTGTTTTCGTGTTTTGAAAATAATGAGTATTTTTTTTTTTTTTTTTTTTTGAAAATTTAGTTAGAATTGCATCTCACATAAACTTCTAGTTGTATTCTATGATTCTTTGCTTCAGAGTTCTTGTTATTTATAGTCTTTTTAGTTTTGATTGACTTAATCATAGCTTTAACATGGATCATATTTTATTTTGAAGAAGAGAACACAACGTGCCATTACGCGGCCGAACATGTTTGGCATAGTTCTTAGCAGATTCTCTACTTTTTGATCTTGGAATTCATTTTTGTGACATTTTCTTTTTCTGAACCCAGTTTCATCTTATTTTTTAGGTCTTTGTTAAGTTGTTTTATTACCCTGAAATGTATTATTTTTGTCAAAATTTACTCAACAATTTCTAGTAAAAAACAAAAATCAATTTTTTTCTTGCTGCCATCTGCATGCGGAAAAACGACCGGATTTCAAGAATTCGATCTGGTGTTAAGTCTGACATGTCTCTAGAAGATATAATAATAAAGAAAGATATTTAAAATTGTAAGGAATAACGGATATTAAATTTAGTTTAATGATTAAATAATACGTAGAGATTTTAGCTAAGAGACAATTAGAAGGGAAGAATTTTAGCATTTAGTGCCACAAAAATAAAAAGGTTTCTGATCCATAAAAGCCGGTATTTGGACCAAATTTTATATTCCCAAGCCCCTTGGTTGGGGAAAAATCTTGACTTCACCAGGCATACTGGCAAATTCGTTTAAGACTTTTATTATTATGAGTTATTAGACTATACCAATAAAACAGAAGTGCACAAAGCAAGGAGTTACTGTAGTTTTGAGAAATTAATTGTTTTTGGAAAGGACCAATGTTTTCCCTAGCTAGAGTTGGTTACTATGGTGACACCAATAAATACCTTTGCCACTTCCTGTAGTTATGATATAAATCGTTTAGTTGATTTTTATATTTAAGGAATCAGATCAATTTTAAATAAACACATAAAAACCTGCCACAGAACTAAGGAGGAGGATAGAAAGAATGGTGTTGGCACACGTTATATTTCAGATTTCCTACATCATAATTGAAGTAAGAAACCTCTGCAGGAAGTTTATTAAATACCATTTTCTGGTTTGTGTTGAACTATTTACTGGCCAATCGAACATAAAAAAGTGGCGTCTTCTTAAATAGCGTGAATTGCCTAAAAATATTTGGTTATTGAGATCGAATTTCCTAAATTTTATAAGAGCACATTCTGTTATAGTATCTAGAGAACAGAGAAAAATAACTTACATTACAACGATGCGGTCGAGAAGCTCTAAATGAGATTTTGAGGCTCCGTCAAATAAATGAGAACTGTATTCCATTTACATTCAGATGTAGATGAAAATAGTAGGGAAGTCCGATAAAATGAAGTATTGTATGCACATTTTTGAAAAAGCGAGATAATTAAAAAATATGTTTATTTCATGCAGTATACTAATTACCACAATACCAGAAGTTTCAGGAATATAGATGGTGTAATATGATTCACCGTTTTCACGTTTTTATGAGCTGAAAATCGAACTTATTAGCACTATCATATTTGGACATTGTTACAAAACCCCAAATAAAATATTCATGTTTTGTCTTACGGCTCAAGTTCAAGCTTGGTCTATAACACTATGCAGCAAGCTTTGGGTCATCAAATATTACTTCATTGATTCCAACGCGAAATTAACGTGTACCATCAGATTAGTAATCCTCAAAGTTAGTTGAAATTTCCATTTTATGAACTCTTAAACTTTGGATATTTTGGAGCACATATATATATATATTTAAATAAAATTTAGAACATATTTCAAGTATTTTTTGGAGAAAACTCCCACATTAGTACATCCTATAATGATGCCAAGTTTCATTTTAATCAGTTCATTATTACATCAAATAAGATAAACAATATCACGACAAAACTGGATGTAAAAAGGGTATAACATCCAGCAAAAATCTAGTGTAATAATGGTAGTAGTCTATAAAATCACAAAAACATATAATAATATTTTGATTAATTAATTTACATTTTTTATTTCCACTCACACTAAAAAAGGGCTTAAAACAATTCTGAATTCAAGAGGTCATAAAAACCAAATGCGATTTAACTTTGAAAACTCTTTGATCGTTTTGTTGGATAACTGGTACGATTTGATTTTTCGTTAGAATTATTGAGGAAATTGTTACTTATTGCACTGTGTAATTGAATCTATATGAACCGGGGATGTTAAAATTTGTACAATTCTACTTTTTTGGTACAATTCGAAACTGAAAAATCCTATGACCAATTTGGTTTAGAAAATCACCTTATTTGAAAACCAAATTTCAACTTTAATTTGCAAAAATGTTAAGAAAATCTCAAACTAGTTAAGACAAAGCACTAGGATTATACTTGATACCCAGTCTCAGCTTTTTATTTTAAAATACAATTCTCGTATCAAGGTCTCATAGACTCTTTAAGATTCGGAGACATATTGTCATCAATAATTTGTATTATTAATATTAATTGTTTAATTAAAACTATCAAGAGAATAAAAATAATATTTATATTAGGATTAAAGAAGAAATACAAAGCATTTAAAAGCATATTAAAATTATAAATTGTTATCAAAATGTATATAAATACCATTATAGCTCATCAAAAGATTAAAGGTTAATTAACACTATATGTGTTTTGCTGCTACCGCTGATTGTTAATATTGATCGTTAGCACTTTATATTTATTTGTAAATTGCACCACTAAATTTACACTTTTTTATTTATGAAATTAAAAATCAATAAATTTTTTATTTGAATTTAATTTTATTTTTATATTTTTTAATTTCTTGTCATTTTTATATTCATAATTGCATTTTTATTCATAAATTGGGAGCACTTTTATTGACGTTAAAGTTAACATGTTTAATTAAAACACGTTAACTCCAAACGTATATTAATTTAAATTTTGTTTGAAATTTCCTATGAACGTTAGCAACAAAACACAGCTACTATTTTCTTTATGTCGATAAAAGTAATTTGAAAGTATTAAGTTTATTTCGGGAGTTCTACATCAAATTATAATTTTTATAACAATTTTTTGTTTTGATCCAACTGACAAAAAAAAAAACATTCTTTAGTACAATTTAAAAACTTCAATTGACATCCCTGATACGAACTATAAATTTTGCTGTCAGTTGCAAGAGAAAAGTTTGACGTGAAAAAATAAGAAATTGAGTAAGAGAAAGAACTTAATTTTGCGCTAGCTCTTTTTAAGATACCATCTACGACAAATCCTTGAGAAAACGCGATAAGAATCGAGGCAAGCTATTTCGGACATCACAAAACATTAAGTTTGTTTAAAGGTCGTTCAAGAATTATAAAAATAATCAGTGCCTCCGCTTTATATTAGCTAAAAGCGTGAACCCAATTACACCATCTTAAAGAAAGAAAGATTAATAAGTCTGAGGTAGGACGTTTCCCATGAAAGACGTTCTAACGGTAGCTTTGAAAAGGTTGAAAAATTGAACATTCCGGTGTTAATTTAACTTATGATAATCTTCTTAAATCAGCTGTCCATGATTCAACTCAATTGAAGATTCAAAATTGTTATAATTTCCAAGTTAACTTTAGATTTGGGGAAAATTTTTCGAATTTTACACATTTTAAAAACAGATAAAAACTTTGAAAATGTTAAGCCTTTCTAAATTCATAACTAAAATCTTAAATAATTCAAATATGTGATTAATATATCTCTGTCTAAATTTAAAATTTTAAACTACTTTAAAAACTCCAAACTAAATCCTTCTTCCTATTTCCATAATAATTATTCAAGACCATTTAACTACCTGTTAATTGTCTCCTTAGTAACTTTAAGTGTATATTTTTAATAAGCAACCCAGCAAACACAATGTCAAACGTTTGAAATATGATGATTTTAACGTTTGATATCAAACGTGTTTCTCTAGTTCCAGATGTAGGTAGAGGTTTGAATTTTAAGTTTGATTTCAAATTGATAATCATTTGAGAAAAAAAAAAACATTCGAAAAACTGTACATTCTCAAATTGATATCAAATATTATTATTGAATCATTCTCAAACCTCAAAGATAACTTTAAAAATATTTTAAAACTAGTATATTCTTAATTTGATGTTTTAATGTTATTATCAAATCATTCATAAATCTAAAGATACAAGTCAGCAAATATTAGAAAAATGGTATTTTCTCAATTTGATATCAAATATTATTATCAAATCATTTGAAACAATATATTAAAAAAATATTTGAAACATATATAAATAAATAAATTAATAAATTAAACTATTTAATCAAATATCTTCCAATTAATGAATACGTGTATTTATTTATGTTCCACATGTGGTCACAATCCGTTTTTAATAATAATAGCATTTTTTAATTTGACAATTAATTCCCCTTTTTGTTGAGAAAGGTATTATTTTCAAGTTATTTTTAAATATTTCTCAAAAGTTTGACATTTGAGGAAGGACTTGATTTCAAATCATTCTCAATTTGATATCAAACATTTGTGTTTGCTGGGAAGTTTGTCAAATTTTATACATATATAAAAACTCATCTTCCTATTGACGATATCCCTATAAACATTTGGAAGATATCTTCCTGGAGGAAATTTACACAATATCTTCTTTTTATTGTTTGGACGAAAATCATCAAAGTAATATTTTTCTAATATTGCATTTTTATCGGTTTAAAGATAATTAGGCAATAAGCAATAAAAAATATATAAAATTTAAAATTGTTTTATTATTTTTATCCTCAAAATATCGTACTTTTTTCAGTAAGGTGATTATCACCTCCGCAATAAATTGATATACTATTGAGATCATCTGAAAGAAATAAATGCAACACTTTTATTTCTTAGTCATAATTTTATTGCCTATTTTTCTTTCAGGCGTATTAATTTCTTATTGCTTAGATGAATAACCTGTGACGCACAATCTCTCCCGATGGAGGAAACTTCCGCAATACGAACATGATAAGAATTCGAATCACTTTCGTATTATTTTGTTTGTTGGGATAAGTTGCTTTTATTTTCTTTACCCAAAAATCTCATCCTTAAGAGTTTTTTTTTTATTTGAAAAGAAAAACCTATAGTTTAATACTAATTCTCACTTTACTAATACATAGAAGCACCTGGTAAAAACCCTATAATAACAATAAAAACAAAATGTACACATAAATAACAACAAAAACGTTTAAAATGAAAACCCCAATAAAATGTACCGTAAGAAACATTTTAATACACACATATACACAAACTTTTATTAAATAAGAAAAAAAAAACATAGAAACACTAAGTGTTAAAGAGATAAATTAAAGAGAAAAAAACACCTACTACTATTCAGGTACGGCATTGGTTTACGTATTGTAGCTGTTCTCAAACGTGTTGTACCATAAATTCCTTGGCCAACACTTTTAGATAAATCCTCATAAATTTGATTTTTACAATTATTACTTTGGACATAATGATTGTCCATATCATTCTTAATATGCCAACATGGGGAAGAAATATGTTGTTGATTTTGTTGTTGTTTTAGTTTTTGTTCCTGTTGTAGTTCACTTAAATATTTGCTACAATAAGTTTCGGGTATTTGTAATAATTTACAAGCTTTACGTGGTACATCTCCCATGGGCAAGGCGGACATTAAGTCCTCAATATGTCTGTTATCACACGTTAGATAATCATGCATTTTTGTAGTTCCAATTGGAGGTGATAATTTAAATAAATTTTCACTAGTTTTACGCGTTTGTTTGATAGTCTTTATTTCCGATTCCCTTTCTTCATCACTAGGGAATTTTTCATAATTTTTAGCGTGTTTATGTAAAGGAGTATTAAATTTAAAAGGAGATGTTAAATTCGCTTGATTAAGTTTGCCTTTGAACTTTCGAATGGAGGCGCGCATAGAACGTGTTCGCCGTAAACTTGTAAGACTGACCGTACGCGGATCTTTACTAGCAAGTTTGTTATACGAGCAACGATTAGCTTTACGTCTTTCCATTTTGTAAAAGGGGTTAATTTCGTTATTAATATATATTTTTTAGATTTTCTTATTTTCAATCTTGAGAAAAAAATGGGTTAAATGGAAAATTCATTTTTATGTATCTGCTTTTAAAGGGTTACTTTGACCATAGTTACTATTTTTTTGTATTATTATCATTACAACACATTCTTTTTATCACTTGAATATTTTCACAATTTTCATTTTATGTTTTTTTAAAAATTTTTCAAACATCCTTAACTGCCATCGTCATACGCTGTTTCGAAACAAAATTAAACTGATTCCATTGTCAGACGTGATTGCGTTTAGTTCTCAACCCCGTGGTCTATTTTGTGCTGTTGAAATGTTTATGTTGTTGTTGTTGTATTTGTAATCCCGTTTGGCCTGTCTAGGCAACAAGCAGTAAAGGCGAACCTTTTGTATACGTTTTTCATTAAGTGTTGTTGTGTTTTGTATGCTTTGAGGTAAATAAAACACTCACTGTCAGACAGATTTACGAGGAATGACAAATGAAAAGTACAAAAGGTACCTTAGACATTTACAAATAAGTACACATTTTTTATAGTTAATAGTACCAATCAGGTTTTTCTTCTTTATATATAAAAATAATTTTTACAAATCTTCTACTCTATATGAGTTTATTTTTCTTATTTTATCATATTCGTTTATTTAAGTTCAAAATTGGATATATTAAAAAAAGTGTAATATATTACCTTAAGAGTATAGTATATTACCAACGATAAATATATGTATATTACCAAAAATTGTAGTATGCATTAAAAAACATAGTTTTAATAATATATTTGTTAGACAATTATTTAAGACACATGTAGGATTGTTTTAAAAATTGTTTATTTTTAATAATAAATTTTTAATTTTTACTTTCTTGCTTTAATTTGTATTTCAAAATGTACAAATATACCTTCTTGATCAACCCTGATCTATAACAATCTACCCCTCTTTTTTAAATCTTCATATATACATATATGTGTGTAAGTGTGTGTCAAAATAAAAATGCCAAAAAGACCAGCTGTCCATGAAAGTGTTTATGTTTGTGTGTGTGTAAAAAGTGTTTAAAAACGAACTTGAAAAGATTTCCCCTGCGTACATTTAATTTCCAAAAATCCTGTAAACTCACTTAAATCGTTCATATATATATGTATGTCTGTAGGTATAAATCGTGTAGGACATTGTAGTTGAATCCTAAATACACTTATATTTTTGATTGCGGCAAGATGGCAATATAATGATCTTGTAGTCGTAATTAGTAATGTAATTTTTTATTATCACGGTAGAAATCCAGCAAAAATTTTTTGGTTTTCGGTAATAACAACTACTTATTAAAGTAGTTTCTTGGTAATGAGGCGTCATTATTATTTGCCTACTCAGTATTACATTAATAAGTACTCAATAGTATAATAGCACAGTAATATTGCAATCACGTGGATGAGTTGGCTAGAGCGCCGGATTAACAACCAGAAGGTTGTTGGTTCTAACCCATTCTGAAGCTGTTGGTTTTTTATAACAAAATGTCTAAAAAGATATTTTTAACTAGAGTTTTTGTCGCTGCTATGTGCGAGATGGTGTACTGAGTAAGACGTTAGTCAGTAAAAACGAATGGTTAGTTTGTGTCCAAGTTCGAGTCTCACTAACGGCAAATTTTTTTTGTTTTTTTTATTTTTGTTTTCGTTTAGTACTCCTAGAGTCAAAAAATAACTACATGAATTTGTGGACAACTCGAACAAAAATAATTAGTTATTCAGGCAAAAAATAAGTGGTTTATTTTTGTTTCCAATTATACCTGGTAACTTACCAGGAAAGCAAAGTTTTTGCTGGGAAGTAACAATTTCATTGAACAGTAACTGGAATTTGGTACAATTTAAAATCAAAATCTTGTTATTAATAGATTGTATAATAACTATGGAGTAAACAAAGATAGTCGACTGCAATGTACACTGGCAACAAAAATAATGTAAGAAAAAAAAAAATAGATATATATTGTAACTGAATAATAATTTATGTCCATTTGTACTATTTGAATTTATTTTTTGTGCATGTACTCACAAGATTTGGTTCATATCGCTTATTAATTTCAGACTGCCAAAAATAGTAATTTGCAGAAAATCCATTCATAGTTTCCAAACTACTATTACCTTGCAGAAAAATGAACAACATATGTATTATCTTCTCAAAAGGTGACCATGAAATTATGACGGTCTTGAATTAAATGAGCGATGTGGTATTAATTTCCAGATTAAATATGAATTACTTTATTATACCAACAAAAATATAAAGTATTATGTTATTATTTGATTCGATATAATCTGAAAATCTTTTAGAAAGTCTTCATAATTGACATTAAATAAATAAGGAAAAATACCTCTTTTTATTGAGAAACAAATTTTATTTCAAATAAGGGTTTGATTGTACACCTTTCAATTTATATCAAATTTATATTCTGAGGTGGAATATGTAAAAGGTAAGAATGTTAGGCTTGGCCGAATCTATGGTTGGTATAACCTTCAGCAACTTCTTAAAATTTCACCTTGTATGGGAGGTGGACGGATCACGTCCATTTTTTGTTTTCAAGTTTACATTAGCCTTGGAACTATTTGTACAAAATACGTTGATATTTCCCTTCCCTCCCTTAAATGGGAGATAGGTGGTAAAGTGGGCAGATCACGCCCATTTTTATTAATTTAAATGATTATTTTTAATTTTGCTTGGATTTAAATTCTTTTTTGAAACAGAGAGAAACTGACATTGTCTGACTTAATTGTACAGTATCTCGTTGAGCGGATTACTCAGATATTTTCTATGCCCAAACAATTCATTTTCATATATTCTGGATAACCTCTTGGGTATTGAGCTTTATAAATTTAATCACAACCATAATTATTAGTCGCTATCTCTTCCTCACAAGGAGATAACAGATTTCATACACCTAATTTTAAGAGCTGTATTGGATAGTTTTTAAGGAGAAGCATCAGAGTTTATGTCGTTGTCGTGACTGTGTAACATCTTCAATGACCTAGGTGTACACAATCCCCGAAAAAATAAATAGAAGTAATTTTTAAGGAAGTACTTTTTCATTGTTTCTAAAGTTTCAGTAAGTGTACGGTTCTTGTGCTTAAGAAGTTATGTAATCATCATCCAAAGATGTTATTTTTTGGCTTCGCTAGTGAAAATTATGGTGAAGGAATCAACCTCTATCCGTACATAGGCGGTCTTAGCTATCCGCTACTGCTCGACAAGAGCGAAGTTAGAATACTAACGGGATTAATTACCAGTCATTTTGATCTTTGATACCATCAATATGTCTTAGATAATGTTGTTGATATATATTAGAAGTGGGCACAAAAATTCTTTGAAGGGTAATATTTGGAAATTTACAGATCTAACGAGAGCTGCATTATTTTGTAGAGTATTATTTTGGAAAAATACCCGTTTCAAACAATATCGAAACCAAAAAATAAAAAAATAAAATAAAATAAAAAAAAAATAAAAAGTATACACTTTATTTTCACACAGAAAAAATTCACCAATCACCAAAATAATTCATTCAATTAAAAATTGTTTAAACTTGCACCTCTCACCAAAATTATTATATCAATTAATAATAACTGTAAAAAATAAAGAATCGAAAAAAATTTCCAATGAAAAAATTTATTAATTAATTAAATGAGAAAAAAAACTTACTTGAATTGCTTGAATATATTAAATAAATTTTGATTTGTGTTAATTGGAAAATATAAGGTAATAATTCTTTCTGTGCGCATACTTATTTTATTTAAAAATTATTGCTATATTGTGATTACTAAAGAGATCAATTTCATTTTAATTTAAAAAAAATATTACATAAAATTTATTTGGAACTTTTGATTAATTGCTTAATGCTTGAGTTTAGATTAGATTAGAGGCTTACCAAAAAATATTAATGTGCAAAGAAAAAAGTCACCAATGACCAAAATAATCAATTCAATTAAAAATTGTTTCAATTTAAATCAAATCTCACAAAATTTACTAATAACTGTAAAAAATTTTGAAAAACTGAAAATTTTTCCAATTAAAAAATTTATTAAATCAATCAAGAAGCTGATTGAATGAATTAAAAATTTAAATGAGAAAAAAATCTTACTTAAATTTTATATATTTACTATTCCTTTTATTTTGTCTTATTTTATTTTTGCTTGAATATATCAATTCAATTTTGATGTAAAATGAATCAACTGTGTTAATTGAAAAATATAAGGTAATAATTTTTTTTGTGCACTAGAAATGTCCAAATTTTTAAACAAGATGTATAAAACAACATGTGGTTAGATAATATTGGATATACGTAACTTGGTTTTATAATTATAATACAAAGGAATGAAAAATCGAATATTTTGTTCCCAAAGTTTTTACAGTAGTTTTAGTAAATTAAATTTATGATTTACATTTAAATATTATTTCGTGTTTATCATCAAAACAAAAATACAAGATTTTTAATATAAATAAAAAATGTATTGATAGAATAAAAAAGAAAACTATCTCTTGAATAATTTTAAAAATCTCTAACATTTTTATTTAAATTGTAAAAGTGTTTGTCGCTTTTGAAATGATATTGACAGATTCTTATATTAAAATAATAGCAATTGTTATTATAATATCAACTCAATAAATAAATAAATTGCAGCTCAATTAAACTTTTTTATACGTATTTGTTTTCTAAATAAATCTTTTAATTTCTACCCCCCATTTTTATGAAACGAACGAAAAATTCGTTTCGACAAGTTGTATGGAAAATAACAAATAAATTTTAAATTTATTTGTTGTTTTCCATATTTTTAAATAGGCTGTTTCTAAGGAGTAATACGAGCAGTATAAAATTCCTCCCGCTGCCGCAAGTGGCCCCGGGGCCGCAGGTGCCCATGGTTGATTTATTTAGTTTCTCTGCGGATCAAGAGTTTATTCATTTATAAATTTAGCTCTATGTTCTATATTCGGTTTTTGTTACAGGTATCGAAGTTGTTGATATAAACTCATGTTAACTTTAATCATAGGTCTTTATAAATATAGTTTTTAACAAATTTATTGCTATAATTCCAGATTATATTTATTAGTAGGTTTTTCAATAGTCCTAGATTAACTTTAATCAAAATTACTGATTTTATCTAAACTTGAATTTAAGATCTTTAAATTATCTTGGACTATTTTCTTTGAAGGCCTAAAATTGAAGATCGTTAACCAATATAGAAAGGAAGATAACATTAGATATAAGAATTCTTTCCGCCATATGGTGTAATATTTCATAGGGTGTTCCTCTTTTTCAACTGACAAAAATGTAGTTTTTCTGTACTTAAAGAGAGAAAATTTTCTGCCTAAAAGACACGTGCTGTTAATGCATAACTGATTAAGAAATTACATATGCCTCTTTATGTGTAGCCACTCAATTAAAAAAAAAAAAAAATCCATCGGTTGGAGTAAACTAAAATCTCCTATAGTAGGGTTCACATTGTACTTATCTAAATGTATGTATTAGACTGCACCAAAATTTACCGACTTTTGAAATTTAACCGTAACTCCCAGTAGAATTGTTCATTGGGATGTAAAAAGATATTGTGTGAAATATTATTGGAATCGGATATCTTGAACACGCCGCATCGGGGAAAATATAGCTTTTTTTTAGCTATTAAGTACTTTGCTTTGTAACAAAATGTTAAAAAATCGTAATTTATACATAATTGTTTATCAAACAAGATATAAAAATAAAAAATCGGTTAATAAATATTTAAGTTATTATGAATTCCCCAGACATTAATGTGTTTTAGAGCACTTGTGTAAGGAGTGTACAAACAAATTTTACATTTTTTTGAGAAATGTTTAAATATTTTTTTTTTTTTAATTACTGAAAAATACGTTTTTGCTTCCGCAGGATAATCCAAACCCAAGCTCGGTTAAAAAAGGTTGAAATTTTTTAAGACTGTTTCAAAGCTTCAAATTAAATCTTTTAAAAATATAGTTAAACAAATTTCAAAAAAGTCGGTAAATTTTGGTGGCAGTCTAATATGTATGTACGTATAAAGTCATAACTGTCACATCTTTTTACAAAGTGTGGTTATGGTCTGACTTCCTTTAAGCATTTTTGTTAATATCTAGTCATTATGTTTTAAATAGATTTACTTCTAGGTACTAAATGATTTTTAAAAAGCATATTCTATTTTCTTCGAAATGTTTATTTCCCTTTAAATACTCATCTGTTAACAGTGTGGATGTTTAGAAAAACACAAACAAATTTGATGACATTTTCTTTTGGAAACATCAATTACTAAATAGATTTCCAACGACATTCAAGCGGAAACATCTCCATATAGCAGAAATAACAGGAATATACAAAGGAAAACCAACAGCTTCAGTGGCAAGTTGTAAAATCATTAACACGGCGTCACAGAGAATGTCATAAAAATAGACATTTTATTGTATCGAAGTATTAATTGTTGTTGTATTTTTTATGAGACATTGTAAAATACTTGAAAAGGATGTTTAGATTACTTAATGTTTGCTAGAACACATTCTAACACATTTAATGAGATTATTTTGAAATAAAAATGTTGCCATATTTTGGTTAATTATTTTGAAGGTGATGTGAAAAGGTGTTTGTCTTTACTGAAATCCTTCTTAAATAAATTTCTTATAAGAAAATTCGTAAGAGTTACAGTATTATTTGGTTTTATTATACTTTTTCTTTTCAAAAGAAAACAATGACCTTAATGTCCTTGTCTATTTTAATTCCATTGCATTTAATTCTCTCATTCATTATGAAGTAAACAAATGAAAATAAATAAAATAAAAGAAAAACAAAATCCCAATACAAACGTTAAATTGAAAATGGTTTGACATTGATTTAAACAAATATACTTAAGCATTTTTCATATATATATAAAAGATACATTTTGCAAAATAAAAAGTCCCTTAAGCGGCCCAAGAGAAAAGAAAATAAAAACAGCGACACAATAAACTAATCAAACAGTTGTCACAATTATTTATTAGATAATGTGGCTGGCAAGCCGCAGAGCCATCGCACCACATTAAATCAAATCATTTCATATTAAGTTGCCTTGCAGGATTTTTGGAGACCATTGAAAGAGTTAATTGATAGAAAGTAAAAAGAATTCATTAATGTTCAATTAAAAAAAAAAACGAGATTTGTAAAAATCCTTGTTACCACGTAGAAGAAAGTATATCGTTGATGTGCTGACAAAAAGTGTATTTTTTTTACTACTTTTCAGGAGAACAAAAAAAAAACGCTTACTTTTGTTAATTTGCAATATTTTTTAATGGCAAAAACAAAAAAAAAAATTAACAAAAATCTATACAGGCTTCTTGTTTAGGACAGATTTTAACTCACTAGTCGTGTTGCCAGGAGATGAGAAAAAAAGAGGCTAAATAGAGTTCAAAGGAAGGTAAAAAAGGCTAAATGCTACAAAAATTAGGCCAGAAAAAAGTATTTAATTATAGAAAATTTGGTTGTTATGCGAAAGAAACTGCACGAATATATACAACCATATATACATGGAGAAATATGTCTGAAACAGTTCATAAAATCCTTTATCATGGAGAAGCTATCATTAGGCATCATTTAATACCACTTGGTGGTATATCAGAGGAATCCCAAGAAAAAAGGAATAATAATTACAGATTTTATAGAGAGCATAATTCCAAAAAAAATATCACGATATTCTACAAATGAAGGCCTATTTAACGTCAGATCAACTCATCTCTAACATTCGAAGTTAAGTAGAACATTCGGACTTAGATGAAGAAGCAAAAGGACTGCTAGAGGACAGAAATAATATAGAACTAAATATGGAATATTTGCAGGCTTTTCTTCCAATCAAATTAATAATTATAATATTCTATTATTGTTATTTAAGTAAAAAATAAAATAAACGTTAAAAAACTTTTAGTTATTAAAAAAAATAAATAAATAAAAATATTTGTCATTAATGTTATTTACATACAAAAACAAAATAAACATTAAAAAATCGTTACTTTTTTGGCCAAAAGCAACCGATTCTAGTGGAACCGACTCTTAAAGAATTGTTTTTAGTGGAACCTATAATTGATAAATTGGGAACCTCTTCACAAAATTATTCTGGGTATTATTAAAATGATTTTTTTATCTGCTTTTCCGATTTTCATGAAATTAAAAGTGGAGAAAAATTAAAGAAAATATCAACCAATAAAAAAAAATATAAAAAAATAAAATAATAAAAACATAAATAAAAAATAATCGTTGAAAGACGATTCTGAGCCATTGTGCGCCGCAAGCGAATTTTTTTTATTAAATATAAATAATCTCGATTTGTTGTGTGAATAAATACACAAAAGTGCTTAAATGGATGATTCTGTAAAATTAAAATTAGTAATACCATTCGTTGTTGAAAAAATAACGTTTTAGCCATTTTAATGCAATTTTAAAAATGAAAAAAATGCTATAAAAAAGCTAAAAGCAGCACTGATCACTAGAACAATTTTAATTCACATAAGACTTTTTGTTTGAAATAGTTTAATTTTTTTAATATTTTTAGTTTTCTTTAACTGAAGTCCTATGTGTTGTAAAAACATGATTTTTTTTTTCTGAACAATATGTACACATAGGATTCTTCGTTAGTGCATTAATGATATGTTTGCTTATAAAACTGTCAATCGTATGACAAGTCCTTAAAATAACCAAAAGTCTTTTGCACCAGGATTTTGAATTATGAAGGTATAGTATATATATATATATATATATATTAAAAATTTTATTAATTACAAATGAAATGTTCATATATTTTCTTCTACTTTCAAGAGTAGGGAGATCACTAAGCTGTAATCGGCTTTCATATGATGGTAAATTAATACTAAGATTCCATGGAAGATTACGAAGACAAAATAAGAGAAATCGTTTCTGTACCGATTCAATTTTCTTTATATGAACTTCGTATTGAGGATCCCAGATAACGGAAGCATATTCCAGGATTGAAACATAAGGATCACTAAATTCTTAAGGACATCTAGAACTCCTTTTGCCTTATTCACGATTTGTGAAACGTGGAAATTAAAGAATAGTTCACAATCAAGCCATACACCCAGATCAAGAATTTCTTCTACAACATCAAGTACTGGATTTCATCTGTAGAACATCGTATGTTTACACTTTCTTAAATTCAGATCTATTAGATTGATCATACACTAATCATAAAGACTGTCAAGATCTGATTGGAGTAAGGAACATTGATAGGAATAGTTAAAGCTATAAAACATCTTTACATCATTAGCATACATTAATATTCTAGAATTCTTAATGCAAGCTAGTAAATGACTACCTTGTGAAACATTCTATAAATAATACACATTGGCATCTATTTTTAAGATATGAAGAAATCCATTTAGGGAAAACAAGATAAAATCCAGTTTATCAAATTTAAATATTAGGATCGTGATTTACTTTATCGAAAGCTTTTACTGAAATCTATGCATATATTGTGTCTGCCTGTAAACCGGAATCAAATGCAGTTATAACTGAGTTTGTGAACTCCAAAAGGTTAGTAGTAGTGGAACATTTTTTTCTAAATTTATGCTGGAATGGGTAAATATAAAAAACAATTTGAAGCGAAAGGATTTCAGTAACTATCTTTTTCAAAAGTTTTGGAATAACACTTAATTTAGTAATACCTCTATTATTGGAAATGTTGGATCTGCTTCCGGTTTTAAACAAAGTTATAATATAAGACTTTTTCTAAACTTCAGGAAAATAACCATTAAATATTTGAGTGATCGATACGGGTATTCAACCGTTGGTTTTTTCAAAATGAATGTCGAATAATTCGGTTTTTATAACCCAAAAATCGGTTTTTTCGATTTATTTAATTTTCAGTAATGTTTTTTATTCTCCCATTGCGTTTTATTTAATAATTTTGAAGATGACGAAGAAAACAATATTTTCGATTTAGGCGATAATGTTTGTTTAAAAACAATTTAAGAACAATTATAAACCGACTTAGATCACGTGTTAAAACCTTTAATAAATCGCCCGAAAAACAGAAAAAGCTACAGGTTTACGTTAAAGAAAAGGAAAAGGGTGAACTTAAACTAATTCACTATGTGAAGCACCGTTGGAATTCCATGGAGAAAATGATTTCTCAATTCGTAAGAATTTATAAGCATTTTTAGACTTGGGACAGTTACCTTTTAATGAAAAGGAATTTGAAACATTGAGAGAATTAAATAATATTCTGAAGCCTTTAGAAATTGCAGTTAAATAGTTATGCAAGAATTCAACTACCCTTCTAGAAACTGAAGAGATTTTAATATTTCTCTTTAAAAGTCTTTCAAAAATTGAAAACCCATTGGCAGAAGATTTACTTGAACGTTTAAAAAAGTGGTTTAACAAACGTCGCACAAAAGTTTTAAATGCGATCATTTTCTCAAATACTCCTCTGCGACCGAGAGGGGGATTGTTGTTCCAATGTAGAAGACGATATATATTAAATAATATCATTAAAAATATACAGAATCCTAAAAGCAATAAAACATTCCAAGGAAGTATTTTAAATGATTTTATATATATTTAGACAATTTCATTTGTCTAAAAGACTGCAGAAATTATATAATTTAATTACTGTATGTCCAACTAGCTCTTTAAATGAAAGATTGTTTTCTATGTGTAGTTTTATAAAAACTAGAGAAATGAAAAGATACTCTCCAAAGAATTTAAATTGCATTTCATTTTTAAGAGATAATTTTAAACAAAATACCTGAAGAACAGTATTTAATACATCCTATAAGCAATATAGGTCATTATCCTATCTTAATGATATTTATATACTATTTTTTATTTATTTATTATTTTATTTTATTTTTTTTAATATGAATTTTTTAAGTTTGAAATTAATTTTATGTACCTATACAATATTATTTTATTGTAATTCTTAAGAAAAAAGTTGAATAAATTGTTGGTTTAGAAAAAGTAAAACACTTATAATAGTTGTTTTTTCTTTTAAAAATACCGGTTAACCGGTTTTTTCTGAATTTCAAGAAGTGCAACCGGTTTTTAAAAATACCAATTATTCGAATTATTCGAAAACCGGTTTCTCCAAAAAGTCAAATAATCGACCACCCTACTAAATATTAATATGTTGAATAAGTAGGTTATTGGAGATATAAGAGAATGTAAACATTTTATAAGAAAACAGCTTGGAACACCGTCAGGTCCATATTTATCAGAAAATTTTAGATTCTGTACAGCTGTCATTACCATCTATTTGTCTAATGTTGGACAATTTATTAGGGTTGCATCAGAGACTGGATAAGGATAATTCGAAATGGATTTATTTTAATGAATAAAATAACTTTTTATTACAATTTTCGTATACTTTTTAAATCGCGTTTAATCGGCTGGCATAGAGCTCAAAGCTGATTATTTTTAGCAAAAAAGCAAAAAAAAAAAATTTAAAATTTTAAAAATATATAAAAAAATATGTATTATTATGGAAAATATAACAAAATATGCATTTTCCATTCAATATGCAAAAATAAGCAATAACAAATCGATGCCATTTTTCATTAAAATTTGATATTCGAATAGATAACTACATAAGATAGATTTTATACGTTCCGCAAAAAACATGCATTTACATGAAAATCGGCACCCTAATAATAACTATTATATATCGAAAAATTTTTCGCGCTTTTCCGGGAAATTACTGCAAGTTTGAGTAAATGGGAGAGGGATGAAAAGGGAGTTGGACAAACTTTACTGTGCTTTGAGATTTAATTGCTTAAAAAGATTTTTTTTCCGCTAAAAGGAGAAAACTTGCTTCAACTAAGTAACAGTTTGATTTTAATAAAGACTTAACTCTTTTAATGTCCATTGTTTTCAACTGATATCTCTAACAGTTATTACAAATCTTGGCAAATCATTGTAATCGCTCTATAAAAATCAACCTCCCCTTATCACATTTAAAACAGAAGGAGACAAAATCATGTTAATAAGACCTCAAAAGAAAAACAAAAATGAAACTGTAAACAATAAAAAATCCTTTTTGCAGTTTTAGTTGCCAAGTGTTTGTTTTATCACTCATTCTCTTTCTGCACTTTATGGTCTATTTGTTTAAGCCAATACAAAAATTAAAAAAAAAGAAAAATCTTTACAAAAAATCGCTTTCATTTACATAATTTACGATTTAGTTAACTTTTGTGCTTAAAGGAATATTACATGGCTCACATGCGTTGGTTGATGGAAGAATGTATGTCAGACATGTGTATGAGCAAAAGTGAATGTAAGGAAAGAGAGAAAGTAAACAATAGAAACAAGTTAAAATATGTACATGGCTTGAATGAATAAAGTAAAGAAAAAACGTAAAATATTTATGTGCATATATATATATATATATATATATATATATATATATATATATATATATATATATATGTATCTACAGAGATGAAGAAGTGATTAAGTTAAATTCTTAACAAATCTTCTGTTATGTTAAATCATAAAAAATTGAGATGATTTGACGATTTTTTGCTTCAAAAATAGCAAAATCACAATTTAACAATTTTCTCTTAAAATTTACGATTTTATACAGTTTTTAAAATATATCAATTTTAGAATTTAAAACAATTAAAATAATACATTTATTTAAATTTTCTATAAATAATCCATTTTATATCTATTTATACGTAGGTTAGGGCGGTCCAAAATTCTTTTTCCCGAGCAACATTTAAACGAACCTAAAATTAGGAAATTAGAACATCTTAGCCAAATTTAAATTTCTTGAAATGATTAGAACAGGATGCTACACGACCATTTATGTTGATGAACCCAGAACAAATCTTCAAAAAAATGTTGTACCCTAATATAGGTATTAAAAAATAAATTTGTGTTTGTTTGTCTCTTTGTTCGTACCTTATATTCAGCTAAACTGTTGAACCGATTTTCTTGAAATTTTCACAACCTCATCCTCTAAGAACCAAAAGTAAAATTGACTTTATTCTTCGATTGGAGCAAGTGGAAGTGTACCACCCATACAAAGAAAATTATAATTATCGCATATATATAGAAATTTTATTGTGAATGCTTTAAAATTTTGCAGGAGTAATTCCCTTATCAAGCACCACAATTGTGATGGAAATAGGAGGAATGGAAGTTTCCATACGAAGCATATAATAATTATCACATGGCTAAAGAACTATTAAAGAAAAAATCTTAAGATTTTGTGTGAATAAATATCTTATTAAGATGGACAACTGAAGCAAACAAAAGACGAGTAGCTCTTGGGGATCCTGGATGAAAGTTTTAAAATTTTGTGAGGTTAATTTTCTGATCAAGTTCTAAAAATGGGATGAAAATAGGACGGGCAGATGTAAGGGGAATGGTAGCACCCATAAAAATTAAATCTTTATAATCGCATATTTAAAGAAGTGTAATAGAAAAAGTCGTCAAATGTTGTTAAAATAATTTTGTTACATTTCACACTTGAAATGAGAATATGACGGTTAGGCTCAGGGGAAGTATAAGCCCTCATAAAAAGTAAATATTAGTTATAAAATCAATAGGGGTAGAGAAGGATTAAGCTAGTACATTATAAAATCAAGCTTATTTGTTTGTTTGTGACACGATCAAAAAGAAACTCCTAAAGAGATTTACTTGACATTTTTAATATGTACAAAGAAAAAAGGTGTAGGTTTTAACTAATGTCCAAAATTCTTACAACTTTTTCTATTTCATCAACATCTATTTCTAAAACATAAATTGTAATTGTAAATAGTACTAAACAAAATTTTAAATTCTTTTAAAATTAAACAAATATCATTGCTTTGATATTATTATTAATACTAATAATCTTGGTATATATTACATAAGTATTTGTAATATTAGTATCTTTAACTTTTTTCTTATATAAATATTTATATTTATATTACTATCTAAGAACTAAAGTTTTAAGAAATATTATTATGATCTTAATTATTGAAATGTCTAGTTGTATCAGTAGTTACATATATGTTTTCGCTCATTGCTGTTTAATAAAAATTTAAAACTTTACTAGTTTTTCAGCTCTGGTCAAGGGTAGTATTGGAATTTTTTTATGTCAAGATTTAGCCCGCTTTTTGCAGACAAGAAACGCAAAAAATATTTTTAGCCCGAAACTAAAAAACGCACAAATCTAATACTTTTTGAAATTTCTATTTAGCTCTTTAAATTTTTACTTTTTATTATTAATTTTTGTAATAAGTTCTCAAAATATTTTTTCGAACAGTGAACTTAACAATCAGTGTTGCCAGTTTAGCCTTTTTAAAGCTAAATCTAGTCCTTTTTTTTTGCTTTTAGCCTCAACTTTTTCGTTTTAGCTTCCAGCTTTTTCTTATACTTTTCTTATTTTTAAAATTGCCTTAAAGAGGCTAAAATATTAGTGTTTTAATAACAAAGAAAATAATTACTTATTTGTTATTACTAATTTTATTTTTACAGAAGCATACATTTATAATGTATGCTCACAAAAAGTCGAAATTATTACTACTTACTAAATCTTTTGCTATCACTATTTTTTAATAGGTGTGCTTCATTACCAACACTTATAAAAAGGACCAAAAACAAAAAAAAAGGACTAATGTAAACGAGATAAAAATAAGTTTATAGATTAAAAAGATGTAACACTTTTCTGATCTTTTTTTTTTTTTTTTGGGAAATTTTGCTTGTTTTGATTTTTTTAAAGTTCAATTAAGCCCCTTTTTTCGCCTCCTGGCAACACTGTTACCAATTCGTAAAGAAACTTTATTTAATTAAAAACTGTCCTCAACAAATAAAAGTGTTTGAGTGGAAAAGCATTTAATACGTTAAATACTAGTGGACAATTTGGAATCGAAGTTCATAATAGTGGAACCTCTGTAGCCTATATTTTTAATTTAAACAGTTTGTTATTAGTACTTCGAGATGTAGTTGCCGAAACGTTCATTATTTCTTTCTAAAGAAATTTTAATTTTAGCCCTTTTTTGTCCTTTTTCACAAAACTTGTCTTGATGGTTCCGCAAAACATTGTTTTTTAATTTAGGCCTTTTTTGAAACATTTCTACGCGTTATTGTGTCTTTAAGGTATATTCGTTTCTCTTAACCAAAAACAATGTTGTGTTGTTACAATAACTCGCCACAAAACGTTACTTTTTTATGTAAGAAATATATGTTTCTTGCTTTTGTTGTTTTCTTTAGTTTAGCAATCAAAACATATTGGTTATCATTTCAGTGGAATATTCCTATAAATTCAGTCGAGAAAAATTTGTTAAAAAGTTATTGCAAAAAATATATTAAAAAAATTTTAACAGTTTTAGTTATTTGTTTCACTTAAGGTGTGTTCACTGGAAATATTTTTGTTTTAATTTTGAAATTTCATTAGCTTAAAGGATGCCCAAAGGAACTTTTCTTACAGACCATGAAAAAATTCAAATTAAATTTTTTCGTTCTAACAAATAAATTGAACGAAAATTTAACCGTTCGAAAGGAGTTATTGGAGGCTTTCTTAAGAAAAGGCAGAGATATAGAGTGCGGAAACCAACAAAAGTTAATGAATTAAATGCTATACAAATAAAAAATAAACTTGACCTTTCTTTCTGTTACTTCCAAACATGTTGCACACATTTTGAGAACAGATGGTAACATTAAATGGAAGAAACCAAAATGTAAGCCATCATAAGAAAAACGTTTAGAATTTGCGCGCAAATACATGAAATGTACAGATGATTGGAATAAAGTAATTTTTTCTGATGAAAATAAATTCAATTTGGATCGTTCTCATATTCCTCATTCATATTCTTACTATTGGCATGATTTGAGGTCGAACGAAATTCGTATGTCGAAACACAATTTTTGTGGAGGCAAAGTAATGATTTGGGCAGCTCTTTCTGCTGCAGGAAAATCAAAAATATGTTTTGTTCCAATTAAAATGAACAGAGCAATTTATGATGAACGGTTTATGAATGAAAAAATGGATGAAGATTGCATATTCGAACAGGATAACGCTGCAATCCATTTTTCGAATCAATCTAAATTTTGATTTAATGAATATAGTATTCCATAGTATTTAAATTAAATGGAGAATCTGTGGGGTACATGACCCGTAAAGTTTACGCAAGAAATACACAGAATGAAACCATAATGACAATAACGTAGTTAGAACTAAAAATTAACCAAGCCTGGCAAGAAATTGACAATGATTTTCTTCAATAATTAGCGAATCAATGCCATAACGAATTTTTGAAGTTATCGAAAGGTTCATCAACACATTTATTATTTATTTATTTTATAATTACAATACAAATACAAATTATATTCTAATTCTGACCGAGCGGAGTAATGAAGACCATAGCTCGTTGTAGTGAAACAGACCAGAGTCTCTGGTGGGAATCGAACTCACAACCCCCAGACTGACAGACTAGCTCACTACCTACTAGGCCATTGGGGCAGCCTCATCGACACATTATTAATAACGCTAAATTGGTTCATTAGTTTAAGTGCGTATATACGAAAATGACACAAAAATAGCATTATACTACTAAAATTAAAATGAAAAAAAAATTAATGTACATTTTAAGTATTTTGTTATTATTTTTTTAAGTGAAGTCAATAAATTATTAAACAAATTAATTTGTAGCATCATAGTTATTTTTAGCCCCATTTTTGGTAAGTTGATTAAAAAAAATTGATGTGCGATTATAGGAATATGCACCAGTGTAGCTTTTTTAGTATTTTTCTTGGATTGATGGAATAGAGCAAATATACTGTAATAGAAAGATTTACTAAGTGGAAATAGTACAACTATATTAAAAAAATTCGAAAATGACAAATTATTTACCAAAGTTATCGATAAATAATCTCAAGTTGTCAAAAAAATATTAAAATTTTTAACTTAAAATTTTCATTTCGAGATTAATTCTTAAAAGTGTTGCCCATAGATGTTGTCTTATAGATGAAAGCAGCGATTTTAAGCATTTTTTTTTGGCAATTTGTTTTACGAAAATTAAGTGGGTAACATTGTGTTTCTCAATCTATCAATCCAATATCAATAAAATTCAAAAAAAAAAAAAAAAAAAAAATCTAGTGTCATAAGGGCTTAAGGGATTTTTTTTCTTATAGCAAGTTTGCTTTCCTATTAAATAAATTATGTACTCCTACCATGACAAGACTGAGTGTTTTTGTCATTTTGTTGATAATGTTTCTTTCAAGCTCTTCCCAATGCCTCTTCCTAATGTCCATCCATCTTAGTATAAGCTACAACTTATATCACATTATTTATGTTTATTATAAATAATATTTTGCTTTTGTTTTTTTTACTTCTAGAACAATTTAAAGATGATTGAATACCGACCTTAGAAATGTACAAATCACTAAAACACATAAATTCAAAAAATAATTCTTTCAATGATCTCTTAAATGACTTACAAAATGATTTACTTTAATATGGTCCAACAAGTTCTTTTTTTTTTTTTTTTTTGGAAATAATTTGTGTCTGGAAATCATGGAACAATAGGAATGAACATTAAATAAAATTTACATATTTTTATATAAATATATTACAAAAGATTTTACTGTTTTTTCTATTGGACATTTCAGTAACACATAGCACAGCGGCACAGTGTAACAAATAACAGAAACAATTTATATTCATAATTTATGATTAAATACTCAAACAAAAACTATTCAATATGAGTAGTACGAATAGTAATAAATAGTAGTAAGTAAAGTGTTCAAACTATACACACAATGAAATAAATACCAGAGGGGGTCTATTTGTCTGGTAATGAAACAGTTTTTCTACCACTTTCAACGAAAACAAACAAAACATTTTTCCAAATGAGGCTTAAATAAAATTTACATAAACTTTCAACTAACTGCAAATGATAATGATAATATTATGAATATTTTTTTTTCTTTGAAAACTTTTATTTATTCGTACGTAAACTTTAGTAGTAGAGAAGTTTGAAAAAAAAAAAAATATTGTCGGCAGGGGGTGGTGTTGAAAAATAGTTAACGGCATGTGACTAGACGTTTGAAAAGTAAGAGTACTTTGACTGAAATACACAAATATGTATATAACTATTATTGTTGTGTATTAATTTGACATTTGGAGATATTACACTATTTCTAATTGGTTTTGGGCTTAAAAAAGAAAGTTTGATAAATTATTATGAAATATTTTTGGTAATAGAAAGGTTTTAAAATTTTCTCATTAAGATAAAATTTTCTTGTAAAAAAGTTTTTTTAGGGAACTTTTTTTTTTTTGCCGAATAATTTTATTTTTGTGGTGCCTTTTTTATTTATATAAATTGTGTCTTTAAAACATATACAGTGCAAGCTCGATTTTCGCGGCTAATTAAAAACCAAACCTGTCGCGAAAACTGAATTTTCGCGATAACAGAACTCAAAATTTTATTGAAAAATTTTATCTAATTTTTAAAATTAGAATTGTATTTATTGATATATTTATATTTTAAACATTTTTAAAGAAATTGGAGATTTTGAGTTGCAAAATTATTTTTTAAAATAACAGCTGAATCACGTATGTAGTTCATATAGTGCTGTTGTCGGCTTATCATTTTCCAAAGCCCATTGTATGCATATGTTTATTGATGTTATACAATCGTCCACTTTAATTTTGTTTTCCTCATGACCACTATCGTATAAATGCTTCGATTCCGTATCTGATAATTCCACTTGCTCCTCATTACTTTTCATATGAAATTCTTCTTGAATCCAGTTGTTTATGTTAGAATTCGTGAAAGGATGTTCCGTAACGCTTTCTGTTGTACGTAAGAACTTTTTTAACGAATTTTCTTGCTTTATAATGCGGTAAACCGAAGACTTATGCAACTTGTAAAACACGCAAATTGAATTTGTGGAATCTCCACTTTTAAATTCTTTTTAGATCTCTAATTTTTGAGAAATTGTTGGCTTCAAAATATGTTGAAAATTTTCCCATATTAAGAGATGTATTTACACAACAAATGACACGAATAAACTGACAAAATTGGAGATCAAAATCATACAAAAAGGTTAATATTTCAAAAACGGGGATTTCCCTTTTTTGGTTATAGACATTGTAATCAAATTTAAAAAAACAGATAAAAGTCGCGAAAATAGAACCCATTTTTCATAAATTCTTTTGATTACAGCACCTGCAATTTTAAAAATTAAGCCGTTGCGATAACCGGGCCGACGCGGTAATGGATAGTCGTGAATACCGAGTTTGCACTGTATTTCCTATACGAAAATTGTCTACTTAACTGCCCGTCTATACGTAACATAATATGTAAGATTTTTGTGTCAGATAGTGTCAAATTCGCTCTCTGAGAGAATTATTTCACGTGTAGATTCAAATATTAGTATTATAAGATCTATTACGAGACTGTTGTGATGAGATTTCTCCACACAACCATCTTATAAGATGAACTGTCAAAAAATACACATATACGAAAGTTTGTTTGTGTGTGTGCATGTGTATTTTGGAAATTAATAAAAAAGCAATGTTTTTTGTAAAATTGTTGTGTTTATTTTAAATGTTAAAAAACATTTTTATAAAAATTGTGCTAAAAAAGTGCGAATTGCTTAAATAAAAAGGACATGTTTACTCAGTGACTGATTGAAAATAATGATATCTTATAGGATTTATTAGAATACGTGTACCCCTTATTTAAGATTTAACATAATATAAACAAAATGGTTACTCTCCTCTGCCGACGTTATCTTACATATTATATCAGCGTTAATCTCAGTTGTAGACCTGGGGTAAGGGCTGTTAATGTATCAAGTTTTTACCCACAGTTAAAGATTAACTATAAACAAAATGACATTTAACTTTGGATACAAATTTGATAAGTTAATAGTCCTGAGGGATATTTTCCCTATAGAAGAATTGCTTTCTTAAGAAATTTTTACCAATAGGAAAATTGTCTCATTAAGAAATGTTTTTCTTAAAAGTTAAGATACCTTTAAGAATAATAGAAAAGAAATAGTTTTCTTTCAAAAGAATTGTTTATTAAAGATACTTATATAAAAATTATCTCCTACAGAGACATTATTCTGATAGAAAAATTGTGTCTGAATTTTCTTTTATCTTTTATAGTTTTTTCTTATAGAAAATAGTCTCTTTTTGTTTTCTTATAAGACGCTTTTTTACGGAAAAATTTTCTCTTTAAGGGACTCTTATAAAAAAGATGAATGTTTTTCACAAATAATTTATCTCTTAAAAAGATATTTTTACTTATTGTTTCTTAAGAAATTTTACAATTTTATTATTATTCCTTAATTTACATGCAAAAATGGTGTAATCGTATTTCGACTGTACTTAAACCGACCATTAAGTCAATTTACATAAACTTCAATTGCTGTTTCCGTTTGTTATTATTCTCTTCTATGTTGGACTGACTGCCCACACGTCATTTTTTTCCTATATATTATTGTTACTATGGTCCCAAAAAATTTCCCTAATGTTTAGTCCATCTGTTATTTAATTTTTTTTAAACAATATAATATATTCATAGAGTGTCTTAAATATAATATAAAAAAATAAATAAATAAATTTAAATTTACTCATACATATAATAACCAATGAACATCATAAAGATGTTGTAGAAGATGTTTTAAGTCGGTTTGTTTATCCGTCAGTCTGTCCTCCTGTTCTACAATGGGGCCAACCGCAAAATTTTTGGTAATAAATCTATATCTCCTAAACTACTGGTCGGATCGGATTGAAATGTATGGGATAGTTGTAGAGGAGGACTTAGCCTTTCAGAAAAATCATTTTGTAGTCACCCTGTAATAATACGAGATTATCTGCAGGGTGTCAAAATAAACCAACTCGAGTATGTAAAAGTTTAAAAAAATCTTAAGTTTTTTAAGAGTTTTATATTTATGTACAGTGCTTGGTGAGATAAAGAAAAAGCATGCTTACTCATTTAAGTTCTTTCTTATAGTTAAAAAAATATTAACCCTTGAATTTTCAAGTTTTGAATTTTAGCCTCGTCTTTTGTTTTTTTTTTTGTTTTTTGGGAATACTTTTTTAAAATATTCTGTAATTTCTAATGCATTTCAAAATAATATGCAAACAAATTTTTTTATTATCTCAATTCTTGTAGCCGAGAAAAATATTCAAAGTCAGCACTCTGAACTTAGCATGAAAATGTTTTTTTTTTTACCAAAAACATACTTATTTTTCCTCAGTTTTTTTTTATAAAAAAATGTTTCTTTACACATTTCAAAAGACAAGCCATAAATGGTTAATAAAGAAATTCCAAATCTGTTTGGATTTGCACTCTACATCCTGCATTGGTTGAAAATGGTGTAAAAAAATATGTTCATTTATTGACGTTTATTTAAAAAATATATTTAGATCAATTTGGCACTAAACTGCTTCTCTCCCGGTCAAAAGCGCAAAATTTATGAAATTTTATGAAAGTGCAGATTTTATGAAAAAAGTCAACTTTTCAAAAGACATTTTTGAAATTGCACAAAAAACATATTAGTACAATATTTCTACCGTTATTTCTTACGTATTATATAAAACAAATATTAGTCTTTCATTCCTCAAAATTTTTTTTCAAATAGCAGTTTTTGTCAATTTTTAAAAATAAATAATATGAAAAAAAATTAAAAACTCCAAAAAAAAAAAATAATAATAATAACAATAAATAAATAATAATTATATTTTTAAAAAAATATTAAAGAATATAAAAATAGACTTATTTACCAATTCAGATAGTTCTTAACAGATAACTTACAACTCGTATTAAAACTCACTAAATTCACTATTTTATTGTGTCACGTGTTGTTTGTGTAATGCGATAATATTCGCATTAATCGGTTAAATTTATTTATTATATTGTTTATTTTTGAAAAATTGTTAAAAATTGGTAGTTAAAGCTTTTTAAATGATTTTTTTTTTTGAGGATTGAAAAATTGATATTTATTTCATACAACACATAAAAAATAATAGTAAAAATTTATTTTAGCATTAGCTGCTCTATGCAATTTAAAAAAAAAAAGTCTTTTGAAAATTTGACTTTTTTTGATAAAATCTATACTCTTGCTTTCGTTTTTGGCCGGGCGGGAAGCAGTTTAGTGCCGAAATGATTTAAATATATTTTTTAAATAAATAACGTCAATAAATAAAAAACTCCGCTTACATTTTTTTATTAATCGATAAACTTAAATGTTTTTCTAAAGCTCACCATTTTTAAGCAATGCTGACTGTAAGGTACATATCTAAATCGATTTAAAATTCCTTTATTAACACTTTATGAACCCATGTCTCTTGAAAAATGCAAAGAAAAAAAATTATTAAAAAATCTTTGAGAACAAACCCAGCAAAAACTTTGCTTTCCTGGTAAGCTAGCAGGTATAATTGGAAACAAAAATAAACTATTTATTTTTTGAATGAATAACTAGTTATTTTTGTTCGAGTGTCCACAAATTCATGTAGTTATTTTTTTTACTCTAGGGGTACTCAAAAATGTGTACCTAAACGAAAACAAAAATAAAAAAAAAACAAAAAAATTTTGCCGTCAGTGACACTCGAACTTGGACACAAACTAACCATTCGTTTCTAATGACTAACGTCTTACTCAGTACGCCATCTCGCACATAGCTTCCTAAGCGACAAAATATCTTGTTATAAAAAACTAACAGCTTCAGAATGGGGTAGAACCAACAACCTTCTGGTTGTTAATCCAGCGTTCTAGCCAACTCATCCACGTGATTGCAGTATTACTGTGCTATTATACTATTAAGTACTTATTAATGTAATACAGAGTAGGCAAATAATAATGACGCTTCATTACCAAGAAACTACTTTAATAAGTAGTTGTCATTACCGAAAACCAAAAAGTTTTTGCTGGGAAGTGAAAGAATTGTACTATAGTTTTGTTAAAAAAAATTATGCCAATTTTTCCATACTGATTTTTATTTTTGTACAGAAAAAAAAATCTAATATATTTGAAAATTTTTTCATAAATTTTATGAATCGAACATGACTTTTATCCTAAACTTTTGTCATAAGAAATAATATTTAGTTCAAAGTGTTCATATTTAAGACATTATTCTTAATTGTTATTTATGAACTAAAATCAATAAAAGTAAATTCTTATATTTATGCACAAACTTTTTTCTGTGTAAAGTTATTAATTTTTTTTTTTTTTTCATCATAATGGATATTTATAATAAAAAATAAAAATTCTTCATTTATATATATTTTTTTCATTTTGAACAGTAAAGGTGTGTGTGAAACAGTAGAAAAGTTCTAGGGTAAAAAATGTTTTTTCTATTGTGAGAAAATTTTTTATTTCTACTGAGTGAAATGAAAGCTTTGTAAATTATTGACAAATTAAAATTTTATTATTAAAAAAATTAAAAAGAAATATGTGGATATGAAGAATTTTAAAGAGTGTAATTTGTTTATAATATTAAAATATTTAATAATTAATGTTATTTCTTTTAAAAATTTTGTTCAATTAAAATTTTTCTGTAAAATTTAAAACTTAAAAGTTAGTGTTCATTTGTCAAAATTTCTATTTGTCCTATGAGCTAGTAAAAATTTATTCACCTACCTCATAAGCATAGAATACAACTAGAAGTTTATGTGAGAGTCGCTTTGAAAAAAAAAAATATACTCATTTTTTTCAAAACACAAAAACAAAATATATGTGACTACATGTATTTTGTTATTTTTAACAACTGAAACAAGTTTTTTTCTCTCACATAAATATCTATTTATTAATCTATGCTCATTACTATCAAAAATTTACTAACGAGCATACTTTTCTATCGTTTCAACAGGCCCTGAAGATATTTATATTGATTGATAAAAAGTTTTCGGGTGTTTGTTAAAAATTAGAGAGAATATTCTTAAAAAAATTGTTCACTCATATACCTCAGAACTTTTTCCCGAAAAACAAAATAAATAAATTTAGAATTCAAACGTAAATATCTTTTTAATTGCAAGAGTAAACATGTTTTTTCTTTATCTCACCAAGCACTTTACAGGAATATAAAAATCTCTAAAATCAGACTTGATTTGTGCAACATACCATTTTTTAAATCTTTTACATACTCGAGATGGTCAATTTTGAAACCCTGTAGCTTATGTCGTGTCATACCAGGGCGAATATAAAATAATTTTTCTAAATGCCCGAGTCCTTCTCTACAACTTTCTCATAAATTTCAATTCGATCTGACCAGTAGTTTAGGAAATACAGATTTATTACAAAAATTTTGCGATTGGTCCCACTGTGTATTCGTGCTCTTTTTAATGTGTATTTATTTTTTCTTTAATAAATGTAATATATTTTTGCGGTCATTTTGGTTTTAGTATAAAAAAAGAGCGACGTATGGAAAACATACGGATATTTCAATTAACTTAAATAAACCATAAAATCTTTATTTATATTGTTTAAGAAAACACAATTTTATTGTTATTAATTCTTTGGAAAGTAAATTACATTTCAAGGATGTTTCTCTTATTTTTTAACGAATGATTTGTGTTTTTCTTCTACTTCGTTTAATTGATTATGATGATAATAGAGAAAAGCATGTTTATTTAAAATTATTTATCAGAATTTATATTAAAGAAAAGCGATTTTAATTAGAATTTAAGATTTGAATTATGTTTTGATTTATAGTACTCCAAGCAAATAATTCAGTTGAAGCTCTAAGTATTTATTTAACCTTTTAATAATTAAAAGATTTTTATTCTCACGATAAAAGAGTTGTGGGTGGACTTTTTTTTTGCGTTTGAATTTATGACTTTAATTTTAATTGAATTATTCTAGATTGTTTAGCTTCTTGTGTGATAATAAGAAAGAATAGAAAATATCTTTGTTTTACACAAATTTTTTGTACAAGAAATATCTCTGTTTTATAAATATTTTCACATGGAAAATGTTCCTATACTATTTTAGAATACCCAAAGCAAAATTTACCACATACGTGTAGAAAATGATACCATTCAGTGACAGTAGTGAATCTGACTCGTATGTGTTCAAATTCAACAGTACGTGTTGAAATCATTAACGAAAATTGATACCAATTGGCAACAAATTGACACCTGTTCAGTATCGAATTATTAAATTACATTATGTTCCCTATTTTGTATATTTAAAATTTGTAAACGAATGGTATCAAAAAACCGATACCGTGACTATGGATTTTGAATCGAATGTTTCCCCTTAGTGAATGAAGGCAATGAAGTTTCCACTTTTTTCTTTTTTTAATTTAAACAAATTTAAATTATGACAACATACATACATATGTATATATGTAATTAAATATTATGACAGATTTATACCTTACATCTTAGATTGTAATTTATGGTAATTGAATTCTGTCTGTGTTTGTTCGTCTTTAAATAAAACTCAAGATAAATATATGCATTCGAATAAATTCAATATTGATTAATTTCTTGCAAATATTACATAATTACAAATTTGTGGTAAAAGTAATTTGCTGTCAGGTATTAATTTCACTTTTTTTTTAAATGTAATAAAAATTTGTATTTTGTAAGATATAAATTACAAAAAAGGGAAAGAAAATTGTGCGTCTTTGAAATCAATATCTTCTCTCGGCTTTTAATGAACACACCAAACAAGTTAATAAAAATGCAAAAGAAGAAATAAAGATAAAAATAAAGCAATAAATACCTTAACAAAATTTTCAGAAACTTTCTAGTTATTGTGAATCCCCTTATTAATTATCTAAGCGAAAATTTTCCTAAATAACAATTCTAAGAATTTGTTTTTAACAGTTAAATATTAAAAAAAAAGAATTTCATTTACTTTTGTAGGTCCATTTAGTTAAAAGAACCTTTTTGGAATTTTCGTTACGTAGTGTTTACATTAGACAAATTTTTATCAAGAAAAATGTAAAAACCTCAGTTAAACCACTGATTACTTTATTTTGGGTTGTTACAACTGTCAAATTGCATATGTATATAAAAAACATTATTTAATTCGGCTGTTTTTGTGCAATCGTTGCCACCTACCATAAATTTTTTTTTATCAATTTTTAACATTTGTCTCGATAAAAAAATTGTCTAATATAGACACTATGTTAAAGATTTAAAACAAATATTTGAACCCAAATAAAGTGGGTGCGGTTCAACAGTGTTTACGCTTTGACAAACTTATTTATATTTAACCTTCACCCATCAAAATAAAAACAATAACAAAACTGATAAAAATGAAAACAAAAACATAAAATAAAAAACATTTAAATATACTCACGGAAACTGATGGCGGGAATATAACAAAAATCTGAGTTCTTTAAATATAACGAAATATTAAATATTTATTTATCTTTTTGAAAACAACTAAATCATGTTCAAAACAATAAAAATGAGAGAAGAAAATCTGTAACAATTTAAACGTGATAAATTGTATTTATAAAACAGAAAATTTAATATATTAACAATAAAATGAACTAACAATCGAATACAATAAAAAAGGCTTAAAGTCGATTACCTCCATTCAGACAGACAAACAATACAAATGTTTGAGTCATAATTATATTTTCCAACAAAAGAAGATTAAATACATTTATGTACGTCGTAGAAAATTGTTTAATATATATTTGCAACGATTTTTTTTTGTAGTGATGCACTGATTACTAAATTCGTTTTGGTGTAGAAAGTAGACAGATGTAGAAAAAATATGTTCTAAATCTGTTAATTGTTCTAAAAGAAATTTTGTTAAACTATTTTATGAAAGAAAAAAGCTACCAACATTTAGATTTTTGCTATAAAACATGAGGAAAAAAAGTGGGGTTATTTTCTATTTAAGCGCTTATTCAACGAGATATTAAATATTTAATTTTTTCTAATTTTTCATTGAAAATTAATTAATGTACCCAAATGAAAGAATTTTTTTTCTTTATATTATTCAGTTCGTAGTTGGAAATATTCCTTAACTTAAATAGTCTACCTTGCCATTTTATTCTGCGTTGCTGTAACCGCGAACAGTGACACAAACTATTTTCCACCGTCTCCAGTTCGTCGATATCCGCATACATCCTACAGGAGTATAACATGTCAGAAAAACATACGTACTACAATAGTATTGTAGTACGTTTATATTTTCAATCAATTTCTTTACTAATACATTTTTATACTTAGGTTTTTTTGACAACCGACTTAGGTTTTTGAGAACGAAACTTCACATATATGTTAATCCATGGTTGTGACCAAGGTATATAAAATAGTCCGACTCTCTATTTTTGAAATCACTCTCTCACATATGTAAGTCGTGTGAATGGAAAAAAAACCACACAAAGAAAAAAACACATGCAAATTTTCGAATTATTAAGCATTTTTACGCATTATTACACTTACTCACATAATTTTACAATTTTTTGAAACACTATTTAAACACGTTTATGTTTAATCCCGGTCCATTTTGCACAAACGAAAAAAAAATTGTTTTATTTATTTTTGATATTTCATTTGTTTTGTTTTAGAAATTATTTTGTAGAACAGAGTTCCTATTTTTGATATTGAAAATACAAACAAATTTTAATTTAAGCCATTTTTATGAAACTCTGTGTATGTTGGGGAAATAAAAAAGCACCAATACATTTAAGTTTTTATTACTAATGCATACATATAGTTAGGTATTTTTTTACTAACACACTATTAGAGCTAGGTCAACCCTCTAGAAATCTGGAAGATATTTTGCTGGAAGAAATTTACGAAATATCTCCTTTTTATTATTTGGACGAAAATCATCAAAGTAATATTTTTCTAATATTGCATTCTTAGACAATAAACAATATATATATATATATATATGTAAAATGTAAATTTTTTTATTATTTTTATCCTCAATATATCGCCCTTTTTTCTGTAAAGTGATTATCACTTCCGCAATAAATTGATGATATTCCATTGAGGTCATTTGCAAGAAATTAATTAATGGATATTTTTTTAATTAATGGATATTTTGTATAAGCGTTTTAGTTATAGTGCTTAGATTTATGTGCATGCATGATTTACATTTTTTTTTTCAATAATTTTATTTATTGAATCTTCACAAAAGTTAAGTGAACTAACAATAATTAATCAAATCTTAAATCTAAATCTTAATATCTATTTAGTCCAACCAACGTCAGACTAAAAGCGATTTTAATGAATATGGTTTAACTTCAGCTCAGTTCTACGGTGTTTCTTCTTCTCAGTAGGATGTATCGATTACTTCTTAATATGTTTCGTGCTAGCGGGTTAGGATGTATTTCCAAACTTTTCAAGTATGCTCTTGCATGTTCTTTTATAACATCTTTTACCAAAAGAACGTTTAGATCCTTATGTATGTTAGTATTTCTTACATACCAAGGGGCTGCGGTGATAGTTCGCAATATTTTGTTTTGGCGTCTCTGTATTTTTTCAATATTTGATGCTGAGGCCGTACCCCATAACTGGATTCAAAAACTCCATATTGGCTTTAAAACTGAGTTATAGAGGAGTAGTTTGCAATCTAGACTGGGCACAGAATTTCTGCCAATTAGCCAATTTATTTGGAGTGTTTTCAATTTCATTTGGGTCAACTTTGCATCAATATGGAATTTCTATATTGATGCAATTGCTGGGGTATTACTTGATTATTTATAAAGATAGGTGGGCGTGATTCCCTACGCAAGGTAAATGTTATATGTGTGCATTTTTGTTGATTTATTTTTGTTTTCCATTTTTTTAGCCATCTCTCAATATCAAAAATATGGTTCTGCAAAATTCGAGATGCCTCTTGTGGGCATTCATGGGTGCTTAAAATAACTGTATCTATTAGTTGGCATATCGGAGGTGTATACCAGGTATAACACAGGGCCCAGTACACTACCTTGGGGCACACCTGCTTTAATAGGCTGAGGGGTACTAAAAAAGTCACCTTCTTTAAGAATAAATTTCCCACCAGTTATATAGCTTTTCAATAATTTATGTATATTTATGGGTAAATTTTGTTCTATTTTATGTAACAAGCCGTCATGCCACACTTTGTCAAAGGCTTGCGGTACGTCAAAGAAGAGAGCGGAACAATATTTCTTTTCTTCAAACGTTTTGTTTATAAAATTTACAAGTCTGTGTGTTTGTTGGATAGTACTGTGTTTTTTTTTTAAATCCAAATTGATGATAGGGGTATACATTGGCTTATTAGCGGGTATAGCTTTTTCATTAGGGGCTTCTCAAACAGCTTAGACATATTAGATAATAGACTTATAGGTCTATACGATTCTACATTTATGTGATCTTTTCCTGTCTTAGGTATCATGGTAATCAGTGACACCTTCCATTCTAGTGGATAATATTCAAGGCGTAATATAGCGTTAAAAATATAAAGTGTTATTTTTAATGCTATCCGGGGTAGCTTTAAAATCATCTGATTACTGATTTTATCAATTCCAGGTGCCTTTTTGGAGTTTAAATCAACAATAGCCTTGTCGATCTCTCGAATATCAAAGCAAAGGGGTTCGACTGCTCTGAAATGGGGCACAACAGGTGGCAACTCAATTATGTCATTTGATTCGTTCGGGGTGAATACATTCTTTAAATGACTAACAAACAGATTCCCTTTTTCTGTATCGTTTCTTGCCCATCCACCATTTGTTTTACGTAAAGGTGGTCTACTTATAATAGGTCTCTTGAGTTTTTTGAGTAATCTGACTGAGGCATCCAACTTTTCCAGATATTTACAACTTGCATCCAACTTTTCCAGATATTTACATAAAGTTGCATTTGTTCTATACTCCAAAAGTTTAGTAAGCCTTTTTTGGCATTCTTTTAGCTTTGATTTCAGTTGAGGGGATCTGTGGAGTTGCCACTCTCTTCGAACTCTTCTTTTTTCAGTCAAGAACCGTTCCACATCTGCAGAGTAAATTCTATTATATCTGTTTTGTCGGGGAGGTTGGGTAGCGTGTTCAGCAGCAAGTTTTAGATTTCTTTCAAAAGTATTGAGAGAGAGATCGATTTCTTCTGGTGAACCCAGCGATATGTTATCTGTGCAGTGAGTACTAAGGTATTTCTTATATTTTAGCCAGTTTATCCTTTTTCCTTATATCGCTAAGTTACCAGTCGGGGATAAAATTTCTTGGGGGCTCAATAGCATAACAATAGTGGGTGTGATCTGATTTACATGATGTAAAAGTTTACTTTATTATATAATTTCAAGATTTATTTAGTGATAATTTTTCTACATATTTATTACATCTTCTATAAGGTTATCTTCTTTTTTTCACCTAGGTGATTATCAAGCAATATTAACTATTTTTTCCAGGCGTGTTGATTTCTTATTGCTTAGAGGTATCGCCTGTGGCGCACTCTCCCGATGGGGAAAACTTTCGCAATACGAATAGAATTATTGCGACAATCTTCTAAGCAATACGAATTCGAATCACTTTCGTATTATTTTGCTTGTAGGGAAAGGGTCGGACTAGTTGCATATACTTTGGTTGTGACTACTATAAAAACATTTTAATTGAAAATAAAAAAAAATACTTATAAAAAAATTTGTTGTGGGAAAAACAATGTATACATAAGTATTTTAAATCTTTGAGGGCCAAAGAGCGAAAATGCTATTATAGGTAAAATTAAAAACCCACATTTTCTGCTAATTTTCATAGCATCTTGTTGTCTTTTTGCGAATCAGTCATTCTTCTATAAAGATTTTTCAATTTCTAAAACATTTTTTTATTTTTTAAAATTAACTGACCAGAAAAGTCAGAATTTTTACTTTACATAGCATTTTAAACATGTTTTGTGACTATGTTAACAGAATACGGAGTTACGACCGAGTCACATGAATAATCATAACTTTTAGTCATAATTAAATTGTGACTTTTTCTATGAATAGACATGTTAAATTATTATTTATCAAGATATTAACGATTTGAGATTTTATTTTTTGTAATTAAAAAGATAACTTCAATTTTAAATATATAATTGTCTATAAAATTAGAAATATTTTAACTGGAAAAATATATCTTTAAAACCAAGTTTCTACAAATTGTTTTTTCCTTTTCCGGTTTTAAAAGTATTTATACATACGTAATGCCACCATTGTAAATAAAAATTTACCACTACAACCAACAAAATTAAACATTAAATTAAATAAAAAATGTAAACAAAATAACAAGAAAAAAATAAATAATAATACATCCTCTTTCCGTTATTTTTGGAAAAGTCAACAAACCTTGAAAAACAAAACAAAAAAAAAAACAATAATGATTTTCCGAAACAAATTGGTGAAAATGTGGAAAATGAATAATAAAAAATGAAAAAATATTAATGCAAAACAATTGAATTAAATAGAAAATTAAAAACACACTTACCTATTCATAATGAAGCTTTTAATAATGTTTTTTTTTTGCTGATTTAGATGTAAATAAAAATTTTACTGTTGTTTTTCTTATATCTGTGTATGATTTCTAAGTGCAATTGTATGAGTTTAAAAACACTCATACACTTAAATAATCTTACCAATTTAGTTATGGAAAATATATAAAACACATTTATTTAATATACAATGTGAAGGAATAAGCTGCAACAAAATGTGGCAAAATATCACACTAATGTTAGCCACAATTTGTTTTATTTTTTTTTCTTGTTTATTTTAGCTTTTTCCTTTTTCTTCTCTTCTTTTTTTTTTTTTTTGCCAAGTTTAACATTTAAAGTAGATGGTTAAAAGTTGTTGTGGCACATTAAAGTTTATTTTTTTGTTGAATAGATGGTTTGTTTGGTTGGTTGGTTGATTACATGCAGGCATGGCATCATCATGGTCTGTTGGTTGTTGGTTAAATTCGTTGTAACTCTCTGTTTCTTTATTTGTTATTTAATGTAATTATGTTGACGCTTTTTTAATGCATCTGCTTTTTATTAATTTTTTCTTCTCGTTGTTGTTTTTGTTATTGACAATTTAATTTTTTGTTTTATCGTATTTCTTTTTGTCTTTTTTATTTAACTATATTTATTTAGTTATACATATGTATATTAAAGTGCCTTACAAAAAAAAAAAAAAAAAAGTTACAAATGTACTCCTCTAAAAATGAAAATTATTGTGTTCTTGTATGATTTTTAAAATATTATATCTGAAGGTTTAAATTTACGTGAGCTGAACAATTTTTAAAATACCTCTAAAAATAGGGATTTCTTTCTTTATAAAAATTTTCAATATATTCAAAATATTATAGAGACATATTAACACTTGGAATATTTATTTAAATAATTCTTACATTTCTTTTCATTCGCGAAATATCAAGAATTTTTTAAAATTTTTTGTTATATTTTCATTATGTAACATTATGTATATTTCGGACATCATTTAACATATATTGCCTTTTATACCATTAGAAAGGTCTACTCGGATACTATTGAGTAATTCCATTTTAAATTTAAAAATTTATGCCGATAAGGCTTCTTACCAAAAAAAATATAAAAAAAAAAAATTAAAGATGGACTTTTTTAAATACACGTCACTAAAGAAAATTCTTACAAAAAAATATGTTAATAAAAATATTTTCGAAATTTTTATACGGCATCTTAAAATGCAAGCTTTGACAAATCTACTGAAAAAAACTATTTGGATATCTTTTACATAACCAAAGTTATGACCATTTAAATAAATATGTTAATCGCTTTCAAAACTATAGTGTTGCCACAGTTCTCAAAATAAAAATGTGAAATATTCATTTTACATGCCGCTGTACCCTTCTTTACACATGCACCAAATTTTATCTAAATCGGTAACTAAGGGTAAAAATTTTTTTAATTTAAAATGGAATTACTCTATTGAAAATCACAGATAATTAACTCTTTAAAAGCAAAAGTGTCAATTTTATACATTTAAATCCCAAAGATTAAATGAGCAATTTTTGTAATTTTTTTTAGTTGTATGGACGATTTTTTTTACTTAAATATTAACGAATTTATGAAAAATATAATAAATTATTTTAAAAACGCGGTAATAATAGAATAAAATAAATTATTTGACGTTTAGTTGCCATTTTACACGAATTTATAGTTTTTTGACTAATTTATGCTGCTTGTGAAATTTATTTTCCTTAATAATCATTTATTTGCTATAAAAATAAATTTAACCTATTTTGGACCGGTGATCCTTTTGTTACTAAAAGGTTAGATGCATACATATGTCAATAGTACTGCATGAGATGCGTTAAAATCTAAATTACGATGGCAAATGTAAGAAATATTCAAACTTTAATAATATAGTATTTTTAAAAATTCATAGAAAATTTTATTAAAATCTTCATTTCATGAGAATGAAAACTATTTAAAAAAAGAGGTGAAGAAGTTCTTCTTTAACCCATGGTTGTTATTGTTAGTGTGTTCTTTTTTTGTGCTTCATGTTCATTGCTTTACTTGTCTTAAAATTATATTTATAAATTTTTTTTTAATAAAAATATGGTGTTAGCTTTGTTAATAGATAACAAAAATACTTTTCAATTTGTGAAATTTTTATTTTCTTAGAAGTTATTGACCTCTTTTTCTGCTAAAAAATACATTTATTTTCACTTTTTTGGAAGTAATTTTTATGAACTTCCAAAAAAGTGCCAAATATGCATATAGTTCCACTTATGAAGTGGTGAAAAAGTTCTTTTTTGGAAGCACTTGCTCTTTTTTTTTTGCTGGAATATTGTAATTTTTTAACAAAAGCTTTAAAAATTGTGTATACTGTTTATCGAAAACTATATTTTTGGAGATATTTTAAAAATATTCCAGCTCATGAGAACAAAATAATTGAACCAAAGCATTTTGGGGATTAGTTTATAACATAACAATCTTTAATTTTAGGAGGAGTACATTTACAACATTTTTTGTCTTCATGCAAATCGATGCACTTTAATGTATGTATTGTTTTGTTGCTGTTAATTATAAGTGTTGCCAGTTTGGCCTACTTTAAGGCTAAATGTAGCCTTTTGTATTTTGCTTTTAGCCTCAAAATTTTCGTTTTAGCTTCTAGCTTCTTTTTTGACTTTTTTGATTCCGAAAACTGCCTTAAAAGGGCGCATTAAAAATCGAAACTATATTTAACTAAACTTTTCGTCTGTGGCGCTTCAATCTCCAAATCGAATATAACTTAACTAATTTTATGGTCTCACTTAATCAATTATTATAGTTAATTATTTATTAATAAACTTCATTAACCACAGAAAATATTTTTGAATATATTAAAAAAATCTTATAAAATCACAGACAAATTTGCAATTGATTAATCAAAAAGGAATTATAATTTCAAAGAGACGAAAATATGTATAACCCAAATTTATATGAAAATTTTGTAGCCGATTTTTGCTGGATGATTTCGCTGCCAGCCGTTCTATGTTTTACTTATGAATTTATAACAATATTAAAAAAAAAATGTCAAAAACTAATGAGCAGTGTTGACAATTTAGCCTTTTTAAGGCTAAATCTAGCCTTTTTATTTTGCTTTTAGCCTCAAAATTGTTGTTTTAGCTTTTGGCTTTCCTTCTAGTCTTTTTTCATTTTTAAAATTGCCTTAAGGCTAAAATGTTAGTATTTCAATAACGAACATAATAGTTACTTAGTTGCTATTACTAATTTTATTTTTACAGTATCATCCATTTAAGTATTTTTGTGTATTTATTCGCAAAAAACAAGGTTATTTATTTATATTTAACAAACATCAAAAATAATTTAACTAATTTTATGGACTTACTAAATCGATTATTATAATTATTTTTTAATATACTTCATTGACCATAGAACTATTTTTGAATACAATTAAAAAGAAAATCTCAAAGGAATTACAGTTCTAAAATGACGACAAATGAATAATTTTTCATACAAAAACCTAAATTTCTATGTGAATTTTTTTAACGATTTTTCATTGGGTCATTTTGCTGGCAGCCGTCCTATGTTTTATTAATAAATTTATTACAATATTAAAAAAAATTTCAAAAACTAATGAGAATGTGAAAAAATAAGTTTTAAAACTAAAAAAAGCTTTTTTCTGAATTTATTTTTTAATACATTTAGCCTTTTTTGACCTTTATAAATTTCAATTTAGCTTCCTTTTTTCTCACCTCCTGGTAACACTGCTAATGAGGACAAAGAAAACAAAATAAATAAGTTAAAAAAATATTAACTTTTATCTAACCTTATTTTTTGGGCCATTTAGTATTTTCTGACCTTTTTTAAAGCTCAATTTAGGCTCTTTTTTTCTCGCCTCAAGGCAACACTGTTAATTATGATAGTGATGATGATTTTTTCATTTCATACCTGTGTGAACATTGTATATTAACTTTTTTTTTATGATATTAGTTTTTTTATATTTACTTAAACAGTTGCAAACAATAACAATAATAAAAAAGTGGTTGTTGGAAACAAAAGCAAAAGTTTTAGCCTCTAGTTAAGAAAAAAAAAAAAAAAACTAAAACAAAAGTTTACTTTCATTTAGACGTCAATGATATACTGCAATGAGGAGCAGTTGATTAAGATACTTTAATAAAACACTAGATCATTTTACACCGACCAAAACACAGTGTAACAAAAGTTTGTTATGTTGTTTTCTACATTTCTCACACTTTTTATCGAATGGCAATTGAACAAAATCAGCAGGTTGTCAATAATACTGAGAAGTCTAAATAGATAAATAAAGGCTGTTTTGTCGTTGTGACAAAATTTACAAATTTTTTAAAAATCAATATTCTGTTAATTTTGGCCAGAAAATTCACACACAAATTTGGAGAAATTATATAAGTACCTGCAATATTTATTTGCCTGGGTGTCTAGGCAATTATTAGTTTTACAACTAAGGTGTGCGTTCAAATAAAACATAACATATTTTTTTTTAATAAAAAATGAGCGGAATAAGTTAGAATTAAAACTAAATCAAATACTTGTAGCATTTCTTCTCCAGATTTTGGATTTTCGTTTCGGCGTGAAATCCTGAGATTTCCCGGAAAAATGTTGTCAAGAATTCCCGAGAATTTATTTTTAATTTTTCTGGGAAACGGGAAATTTAATATTAATTTAATATGTAGTTGTAAAATCTTATAGCAAAAATATTACTATTTTTAACGCCTCAATGAAAAATTTACATTATTGCACACACACTACTTACTCTAGGCATTTTTAGGTGGTATATTGAATATTGAAATTTTTCAAAAATTCAATACAAAATTGTCGAAATTGTCACCCTTACAGTTAGTTTCGTGGAAGTGTTACCTAACTAGTACTCATTCTATGGAGCGGTTTTAGAACTAGTTTATTAATCAATGATTTTTATTCGAAATTAATACATTCAGAACCATTTCTATACAAAACATTGGGAACGGTTCCAGAACTAATGATTTTAGAACAACTTCTAAAATTTTTCCTGGGAATTTAATTTTGTTAAAGTTGTTTTTTTTTATTTTTAAAATATTTTTATTCATACTTTTTAAACAGTTCTAGGAAGTCATTTGGGAACCAGTAATTTCTTAAGAGAAGTGACATAATTAGTTCTTAAGCACTAGTTCGCAAAAACGTCCCTTAAAACCAATTTAGAATCACAATAAGGTTATTAAAAACTCTGAAGTGGTTCTGATTACACCAGTTCTAGAACTAATGATTTTAAAACATGTTGTAAAATTTTTTTAGATGAAGTTATTTTAAAAATTCCATAAAATAAAATCGTTTATAGAAACCGTTTCTAATAAGTAAAATAATTTCTATATTTCTTTAACCCAAATTAAAACCTCTTATAAATTCCCTTCAACTAAACTTTCATCACTGAGATTTTTTTGCAAAATCCCAGGAAAAATTTAATGATAATTGGGTTTGAAAATGACTAGTTGAATTTTTCCATCATTAAAAATAAATAAAATTTAGTTTATGGCACCATTAAAACCTGTTTAGTGTCTTCAAGCTCACTGTGCGTTTTTGTAACTTAATTGTGCATTGGGGGACGGACATGGGGACACATGCTTTAACGGTTGGTTATCAGAGTAAAAAGCAAAAAAAAAAAGAAAGAAAAAGCAAACTCGAGTGTGGCGTTGTTTTGTAATGAACACCAGGGTTGCCATATATTATTTTTAAAAATCTTATATTTGTTCTTGAAAAACTTTATTTTTGGAAGAAAGAACTTTATTGTCATAAAACATATAATTTATATGAAATTTATCCATTTAAAAAACTTAATTTCAAAATAAAATTGTAACAGATTAAAAAAAAAAACTATATAATTAACTTTTTTGCAAGGATACAAATTTATAAATGTTTTCAAACTTTTCACATTTTTTCTATACTCAGATTACCTTTTTCCTTAATGAAGGTTTGTTTTTCATTTTCCCGTCGAAACAAAAATCTTCTAAGGCCTCCTGAGTTAATTTTTTTTTTTTTGTTTTGTGGACCAAATCAAAGCTATAGATTTTTTTTTATTTAAAATGCTACTTAAGCTGAAATATTGTCCAAAAATCAGTTGATCAACAAAATTCTTGTACATAATGGTCAAAAGCAAAAATTATGTGAGTTATATTTATTTACTCGTAGCTGTATTTTTGTTAGGGAAATAATTTTAATTCGAGCAAAAATTACATAATAACTACTTTTCAATCGTATTTTCGGATTAAAAATCTTCAAAACTTCCGAAAAGTCTAAAAAAATTTCAAAAATAAGATAAATCTTCACATATGGTAACACTGATGAACACACACTAGATTGCAAAACTTGGAAAAGTAGTAGAAAAAAAGAGAGTGAAATAAATACCGCGCGATCACTTTATTATAGTGAGACACACTTTAAGGCTGCTGTAATGAACAGTGAACATGCAGAGAAATCAAAAAAGCCTATATACGAGGGGTATCATACTAATTGCTTCCTTTACATTCGAAGAAGTTATTGTGTAACAATTTAAACTGAGTAAGAAACCACAGAGAGATCTGTGAACAAATTGTGTATCTTTTATGAACCAGAATAAGTCCATGACTCGAATAAAACCAATTATCTTGTTTAAAGAAACAAGAAGATAATTAATATGGGACTCCAAACAACTTCTTATTTTTCAATAAAAGCTCAAAATAGGCTTGTCATGGAGAATATGTAGAATAGTGGAGTAAAAAATCTCTTACTGCTCTATAACTCTTTTTAATCATTAGCAACTTTGGGAATTTTTCCTGAAGTAGCTTCACAAATTGGCTAGTCTTAATGTGTTCGACGATAGTTTTGCATTGTCAACAGAATTTTTGTATAAACCTAGAGCTGATCATTACGTTACCATTAACGATCACGAATTAGGAAAAATAGATCTAGCTCAATAAAAAACCATATCTTTGTCATTTAACAAGTTTATTAGGAAACACCAAGGTTGACGAATCTCAACTCATATTTAACTACATATTTAACACGATAAAGTTTGTATATCCTAGATTACAAAGATTCCCTTTATATTCTTCACAAATATTTTTTAACATAAAGTTGTCGCAGATGTTTATTTGGAAAATCTCTAGAACACTTCAAAAATAACAGCCAAACACGTGAAATTGGTTTTACTGCCATTCTCATGCCACTAAGTTTTATCTAACGATCAGTGTTGCAAGTTCAGCCTTTTTCAGGCTAAATCTAGCCTTTTTATGTTATTAAATTAAAAATAGTAATATAAATAATAATAACAACTTTTCTGACCTTATTTTTTAGGAGATTTAGCTTTTTTTGACCATTTTCAAAGTTCAATTTTGCCTTTTTTGTATGGCGCCCCTGGCAACACTGCTAACTATTGATCCTTGTCGGATCAGTCAGTAATTTAAAAACAAATCAGATAAATATTATGCAATAATACTCTAGCAGTAACCAGTTGTGGTATTGATCTGATTATAGTGATAAAAAAAAACCAAAAGATCATTCTTTAATTCTGTTCCGATATCGCCACGTCTTCTAATGAAACCATAGATTGGTTTTAGTGGTCGCTTTAATGACAGCTCCCATTTTACGCACATTAGACTATTTGATTTATCACATGATAAATTACAGATATAGGATATGATAGGCAAACTGAAAGCTGTGTATTAAATTTATTAAAAGATAGATTTATTTAATGTAATTGTTCAATAGATTCCCCATCATCTATTTAATAGATGAGCTAAGTCTTATTCGTCCATAAGGTTCCAAGACTTTTTCACATTATTAACTAAATGCAAAGGATCTGACGGAAAATATTCTTGTTTGTATCAATATTATATTATTATGGAAGACGGAAACCAAGATTTTGCGATTATCCAGTAATCTAGGGTCCATCGATATAACTGTACAATATGTAACAATATGTAAAAAGGTACTACTTATGAAAGGTAAAAAATGGGGAGTAATTTAGACATAAAATAGCCAATGAAATTGACATTATGCTAAAAGCTTCAAAATAAGCTCTAGTGGACATCTTGTCATATATTCTAATAAGCATAAAATTACCAAGACACTGCAATACATAAAGTAAAATGAAACACAAAATTAATGTGTTTATTTCGCTTAGGAAAAAATATTTCCCTAATGCAAAATATTTCCCTATGCATTTTGTTTCTAACAAAATATACTTTTTAAAATTTTAAAGTCCTTTGGTCTGTTGTATTGAATTGATTTATTTTAAGACATATTATTTCCAGGCGTATACTGCTTTTTAAAAAATAATTCTTAAATGTGAATTTAAAAGATTAGACCTTTGTTCTTTCCAGATAACAAATAAATTTAAAAAGTCGTTGTTTCTTCACTTGGACATCGATGTTATTGTTGTTCAACTCTTAATCTATTAAAGCCCTGCGTTTAATGATTCGAAAATAAATCCATTTGCTTTTTAAGTGTGTTGTTCATAGCCATGTACAATAACAACAATAAATACTGTTTGTACTGTTCGTTGACCGAAGGAAAGCAAATGCGTCGTGTGTGTGTCAGATTGCCGATTTTTCTGCATTTTGACGATTTTATTATAAAAATTTCAAAGTGCGATTTGACGATTTTTGTTAAAAAAATGACGATTTCACGACAATTTTTCTTGCTTTCTTACTATAAGAAGTTTAAACTTTTACTTCGAAATTCGTTTGCAATTTAACTAGTTCATTTTCGCGTAAATTAGGATCACCAGTCCACTTCATTTTTAAAAAATTTTTATAATACTATCATTTACACATTTATGAACGCACACACACATAAATATGTTGTTCATATGAAAACATGCAGAGAAAACAGGCAAGTCGTCAAATGTCTTATATTATGTGAGCGATCGCACTCTCATGTCTTATAGGATAGCTATCACAATACGCACAACATTTGCTCATAATGTTTAACAGCACAAACAGTATTTATATGGTTTTAAGAACTTGCAGAACAATATTTATTTCTCTGCTCATGCACTGAATTAAAGCATTTGAAAAATAACAAGTGTCTTGCAATGTCTTATAAGACATAGTTGTCTTATAAGACATATTTTGAATAACGCTAATTAATAAATGGCTATCTTTAAACTATAATCTAACTATTTCAATAAACAACTCAAATTATCTTTTGTAAAGAATTTTAATATAAAGCTTTTCTTTATTGCCGATATGATAATAATTAAGGAAAATATTAATTATAGTGGAATAAAATAGTTTAAAACATGAATTTTTAGTATTTATAAATTCCCGGAATTAGCGGCTAAAATTCCCGGGAATCCTGGATTTTTCCCGACGCTTTTCGGGAACGAAACCTTTTTTTATGCTACATTTCAAAGTAACAATGTACATAACTATCGCTTGATCTTTCAAAGGCAAATCTGTCCAGTACATGCCTTAATTTTTGCTATGACCCTCGTATAAATAAAATTAAACTTATATTATTTAGTAGCGTTAGGGACATTACTCAAGTTTCATGAATTAATTGAAAATAATTACATTAATTATATGCATACGTATATGCTTTACTTTATGACGACGATCATCATGATCATCAACAACATCTTCATGATGACGAATAAAATAGTGATATATTTTAATAAGGCTTTTTTAGATTCTTCTCATAACTATGATTTCATTTCATTCAACGACAACAGAAAAGGCCTTTAAAAAGCAAATAAATATAATTTTACAGCAACAACTATATATAATAAATAATAACAATAGAATAGTAATAATCTGAGAATTTTGCGGTTTTTATAATGAATTGATAAAAACAAAATAAAATAAACTTTATAGCAAAAAAAAAAAAAAAAAAAAAAAAAACAAACTTGAAATTGTAAACTAAAGATCTTTTATTTATCTAAATGGGAAAACAAGTTGAATCTTTACAAAAAAAAAAAAAAAAAAAAGGAAGCAAAAGAAGCAGAATTTGAACACGACATCCGTTGGAAATACAAAACTGACAAAATGTGAGATAAACGAATTATAATAAAGATTATTTATTTATTTTGTTTGTTTTTTCATAATCGAATGTTTGCTTTTTACTCATATTACTTTTAAAAATAGCCCACTTTAAGATCTTGTTTTATTTACTCGTATTTAGTTTTTAATTTTTATGGTTAAATTTTCCTTGATCAACTGAGTATCATAAAAAGAAGTAAAAAACGAGGAAGGGTTTTTTAAAACTAGTTGTTGCTTTTTTTCAATTGTTGATACGTTACTTTTTTCAAAGTTGTTTATTATAGTCGAACACGGTTATAACGAACTTAAGGGACCGAAAATTTAATTCCTTACAAATGTTGTTCGTTATAGATCCGTAATATATAAAAAAGTGTTTGTTAACAAAATATACGTATTTCATTACGACACTAATATTTGTAATCAAAGAGTATTTCTTTGCTTTAAAAATGGGCAGTATTTATAATTTTTAAATATATATTATTAACTTCAATATATCAGGAAAAATATTTTTTTTTTGCATTCATCAGTCATTTGACAAGTGGCAAATTGAGATTAATTATATTTTTTATTCTAATTCAATATTTTCATTTATTACGGATGTTTTGAAATTAGCATGTTTTGAGATCTTTACATAGTGTCTACATTAGACAATTTTTTATCAAGACAAACGTCTTGATTTGTGGAAGGTGACAACAGTTGCACAAAAACAACAATATGGCATATTCATTATTGTTTTTTATATATGCAGTTTGACAACTGTAACAACCAAAATAGTAATCAGCTGTTTAATTAAGTTTACCTTGTATATATTCGCACTGATTTTGACGTTTGTTTTGATAAAAATTTGTCTAATGTAGACACTAGGTTACCCTTTGAGGAACAGTGATCTTCTAATATTTATTTTTTAGTTCCCTTATAATTTCAGTTTTAAAAGTTAAAAGTTAAAAACATCAGCAGATGTAAATATAAAATTCTGCTTCTATTTTTTTCCCTACAATTTAAATTGAAATTAAGGAGAATTATTTCGATTTTTTCAATAATTTAATTTGAAATTAATAAGTTATGTCTGCTAGTTTTTGCATTTTTGTAACATTTTTGCAATTTTATTTATAAACTAATATTTGTGGGAGTTCGTTATAAACGTAGTTTTTTTTTATATGAAATATTATTTTTGAGATCATAAAAATGTATTCGGTAAAATCAGTGGGACCGTAGAGAAGTTTTCGCTGTAGCCAGCGATTGTTATAACCGGTGTTCGTTATAACAGTGCTTGGCTGTATTTGCTTTTTAATTCGTAGTATTTTAATTTTAACTACAATGTGCAGATATTTTGGATGAGAACAGTTGCAATATTGTTTTTCTCTTTTCTAGGTAATTTACTCTTAATTGAATTATGTAGCTTTTTTAATTAAATTTACGCTCTTTTAGATTTTTTTTAAGTAATAAGAAGAGTTCTCAGTGTGGATTTCTTTATGTCTTGTTGGGTACGTTTAGTAGGAAAATAGTACTTTTTTGCTTTCTAGAATAAGTATTATGCTATTAATTTAAGGTTTGTTCCACAAAAATGATGAATTTAGGTATGAAAATATTAAAATTTTTACGGAATTATTTGATTATTGTTAAATTTTTTTTATATTAAAATTTGTTAAGATTTCTGAATGAACAAAGAAAAAAAATTTAATTAGGACAAAACTATTACGTAAAAATTTAAATATATCTTAAACAGCAAATATTTTTTAAAAAAATGTAAATATTTTATTCAAGCGAGCATGAATTAGAGATGGAATTAATATCGAAGGGTATTGTAAACGCTCTAAAATATGCTTTAGTGGACATCATAGTGTTAATTCTAAGGGCGAACAATCTTTCGTAATTTTTTATTTGACTATTTAAAAGGCTTATTGGCAGTCCATTTATTTCCGAAACTATTTTCAAATATTAAATTATTTGCTATTTTTATTGGAACTGCGATGATGTACAGCACTGTGCAGAACAAAAGCCACAAAATTAGGGTAAACTTAAGAATTGTTCTATTTTTTACAATATTTACTTTACAACAAAAAATAATTTTACGAAATTATATACATATTTAAGGATTAACAAAAGCACAGACTTTTAAAGGGCTTTAACTTTGTCTATTAACAAAAACGGGAACAAAACACTAACTGCACTCTTTATATAAGAGTGTGCACCTCAATAGCAATATATTAGCATTTTGTTTAGTTTTGATTTAAATTTTATATTTTCTATAAAATTTAACAGTATTGATGCGATTAAATTGTTAATAGAATAGTTTCCATTTAATTTTTTTTTTTTTTTTGATTATATAACACTTTGGACTGCACAAATTTTGAAGCCGCATATAAGATTTTTCATAGAATTTTGCATCTGAGAATTAGACCTCATGATTATGAAATTTAAAGTTTTAAAGTGTATTTCGAATTTTACCCTTGCTAAAATATCGAAGTAAATGATACATTTCTCTATGAATGGTGAAATTTTTGTGCTTCATAAAAACCTATTCAACATTTTCTTAGATTCTATAAGAAAAGCACGTAGTTTTTTTTTTAGCTAGAATACAAGTACAGTTATAATTACATCTTGTCCTTACCCAGAATTATTTTTGGAACTCCACGGTTTAAGACATACACCTTGACGTATCATCGCAGTATCGGACGTCACGAATCCGGTCAGAGTGGATATAATGGAATATTGCTTCAAATGAAGTAAAGTAATTTTTTTAGTCTGCTCAATTTTGTTTACTTTAGGTAAAAATCGACATATTTATACGAAAATTGTATAAACGCGGGAATATAAAAACTCTGTTAAATATGCTTTTCGATTAGCAGAACTATTTTGCTTGGTCTGTAACATGAAATGTTTTCAATGGGTTTTTAGTGGACTATATATTAAATTTTAGAAATTGCATAACCTATTTACGCAGACAATTCCATTGTTGTGGCATGTTACCATATTATTTTTTAGCAGAATTCCTTTAACATACACTGAAAATGCATATTTTTTTAAATTGTGCTTCAGAAATAGATATGTAGACCTTAAGTAGATAAGGTTCTATAATTTTAAGTGTGAAATTGAATTACTTTCCACTTTTTGCTTTTAAAAAATCTTAAAATTTAGTGCATCGGGACATATTATCAAATTCAATAATTTTTATTAAAAACAATGTTGAGTAAAACAAAAAAAAAAAAAAAATAAAATAAAAAATCCATTCAGGTAATTTTACTATAAAACTGAAATTAAATTAAGAAAAATCCAAAAAAAAAAAAAATTACACGTTCTTAAAAGTTTCACATTTTATTGCGTTTTTCCAACGTTTTTAAAGGTTCCTGCTTTGGTATTTCTATATATAATTTTCAAAGCATGTTTTCTCTTGCCAGAGATTTCTGAAGTATCCAAACGACGTAGAAAATTAAAATTTGAGTGAACAGCTTATAACTCGATAATTTTCAAGTTTTATACTATGTTGAAGAAAGGATTTCATTATAAAAATTCAATTAAATTTCCATCTGTTTACACAAATTGGTGTGATATCATTACGAATTACATTCTTTTATGTTCCCCAGATCATGGAGAATGGCTACAGTAAAAAAAATATATTAATTTGGAACTTAAAGCGAAAACAAAGGATTTTTTGAACAGTTTGTAAACTTAAGAAGTATGGTATAAAATATTTTATGATTTTCTAAGAGGTTTTGAAATAGAGATGGGGCAAATGTTTTGTGTATTTTATGGTTTATATCAGCGAAAAGCAGAAAGAGGGACATAAGAATTTGAATGTGTTTACGTATTTTATTTATTTACGCTCTTTGTTGCGAATGTGTTTGTTATATCTAGAACAAGAAAATAATAATTTTTTCTTGTGCTCTATGTTATGTGTTTTGTTTTTGCTCAACCATGCAACATGATCCTGTTTTGTTGAAAGCTAGAACACAATTAAATGATTTTCTATTTTATATTCATGCTCAATTGTTTAGCTTTAACATTTGCCTTGTGTATATAAAAAAGCCGAAGTAATTCGGCTTTGGAGTGATATGGGCGCCTTTGCTTGGTTTACATTGATATCCTTCCCATTCGACTGCAACGGTCAAATAGAATTGGCTGATTCAGAGTGTGTAGGAGAGCCTGAGAAGTTGAAAGAACTCGGTCTTTTGCATATATAAATTAGGGAATTCTTTTCGGGATTTTGATGTTGAAGAAAAAAATCATAACCAATCTTGATTTGAGATGAGTCCGTTAATAAGCAAAGTTGTCAGATTCAGAAGTGGCATCCGCAGTAAGCAACTATTTAGCGGAATCATCCATCACTGCTTCTTCGAGAAGGATTATGACATTGCAATCGCCGTTAAGCTATCGCCCAAGTTGTGTTTTATTAATACTATTGAGAATTGGATCCAAATTCATATGTATGTAATGCATGCCACTCATCGAATCCGCGATGATACATTCTATTCATAATAGATGAATATTTATAGAAAAAATTCATTGATATTTTATACGATTGATTGACAAATGTTGCTGTCATTTGCATTTGATAGGTTTAAAGATTTGGCCTAAGTCAAAACTATACTTGAAAAATGAACAGAATCTTTAACTGCAACAACTCCCATAGATCTCTTATAGAATATTCCCTGAAAAATCGATAGGAATCGGAAGAAGTTGTAAAGTTACCAAAGCATAGGAAAAGTAATAAACAAATTCGATACTATAACTAAGAGAGATTCAGAGTCACCATCTTACTTAAGCTAAAGTATTTAATAGAATTTTCTAACATACATACACTGCCTGCCACTTGAATAAGGAATGACATTTTTTTAACTTTAATTAAGTATATCTCCTAAATTAATTTCAGAAAAAAATAATTTTTTGCGCAACCAAATTTATATTAAAAGAATTCCTTATTCAAGTGACACACGAAAAAGTACCACAGAAATACATGTCTTTAAATAAATGCATAATTTTAGTATAATAAAAATATGTATATTTTTTATTTCTTCAGGAAACTAAAGCCAACACTTTGAAATTTGGTTGCGCAAAAAATTATTTTTTTCTGATCTTTAGTTTAGGAGAGATACTTAATTAAAGTTTAAAAAATGTGACTCCTTATTCAAGTGGCAGGCAGTGTATATTTTATTATATTTACCAAATGATAGCGACTACTAGATATGTTTTGAAAATATGAAAATCTATGATCGATACGTTTGTTTTCCTTAAAAAATACAGTCCATTCCATTTTTCATAGACTTTGTGATATAATTTTTCCACATGAAATAAAAAATTTTAACAACATTTCTAAAAAATAAAAAAAATTAAATCATAATTTACTCAATAATAATTTTTAACAACAAATACCTATCAGTAGTAAAAATGTTCATTATAAATAGTACTTTTTAGAAAAGTACAATTCTTTGCATTTTTCTTACTAAAATCATCATCACTTATACACTTTTTTTCTCAATTGAATTAAAACTCTTGCTCTCTCTCTCTCTCAATTTTATTCAATTTCTCACTTGTTGTTTATAATTGTTGCTCTTGTTTTGTTGGTTATTTAATGAACAGGTAAAACCACACTCATACACTGACACAACACTTTTAAACAGGTAGCATTTTCATACAAACAAGATCACAAAAAATTTCAAGCGAAAAATTCACCAATATTTTTTTTTTTTTTTGTTTTTGAAGTATTTTAAAGAAATTGTATCAAATTTGAATTTAAACAATTTTATTTTTTAATTTTATCTTTACATCTTTCACTTCGTATTTTGAAATGATTAATCCTTTAATTTAGCAACTTTTTTTTACAAATTGTATATTAAATTTGTTTAATTATTTGTTATGTTGCTCTTTTGTTCACTAATTTTATAACTAACCGAATATTTCTCAAATCGTTTTGTTTGAAACTGACCGTTTTTGTCTTGAATTCCGTCTTCAACTATTTATTGTTGTTGCCAGCAACAGCTTATTTCGTCAACTAACTAACTGACTTTATTTCTTTTCAAAAAATTGATCACTTGTATCTTTAACCGTTCGTCTGTCTGTTTGCCAGTTACGTGAATGTATGAGTGTGTATCTATGAGTTTGTTGTCTTCGTTTGATTTGTATTCTCAACGCCAGAGTAAATGTTTTTTTATTCGATTCCAGTCAAAACACAATAAAAGATTGCTAGCAAAATCAACCAACCATCATTAGCGAATAACTTTGTAAAACATTGTGTTATGTGCATATGAAGTAAAGTGACTAATGCTCCTCACCAATAACTGGGTAATTTAACGCTTTTGCTTAGTTTATTATTCTTTTTGTTGTTGTTGTTGTTGGCGTTGGAGCACATGAGTCTAGCATTACAGTGTGGTGGATACGAATCAGTAGTTTGAGTAGCGTGCCAGTGCCATTTGTATATATTTGTATAATTTGACTGTTTAGTTTAGCGTATCAACAGTTTATTTAATTTATCTATTGATCGCGTCATTTTTACGTCTTCCATGTTAAAATTTTCTAATGTTAGGGTGGATGGAATTCTTTTTCACTTATTTTTCTAGTTTTAGCCTCGTTCGCAATCAGGTGTTTTTTCTTTTTAAAGGACCTTTTTGGAAATTTGTGTTTTATTTGTTTTGTATATAATAATAAAACGATATTATTCTTTTGACTATCATCTGTCCGTGATCTTTAAGCCAAAGAAATATTCAAAGTAATGTGTTTTTACAACAAATATACTTTTGATAAAAATTTCATGTGCTTGTTTTTATAATTTTAGTTTCTTTTCATTTCAAGGCTTCGCTCTTTACAATTCAAAACATGCTCCATTAAAGTGTATTTATTTAGTTTAAACATGACAGAAGTAGGAACACGAAAAACTTCTGATAAGTGATGATCATTATATCTAGTTAAGGAAAGGCCATATACATTAAAGAGACTCAAGGAAAAAGTTGCAAATGTATCTCTCTAAAAATGATGATTGGTCTGTTCTTATATGATTCCCAAAATATTACACCTGAATGTTTACATTTAAGTGAGCTGGTCCATTTTCAAAACACCTCTAAAAAATACGTATTTGTTTCTTTATCAAAATTTTCGTTAAAAGAAAATTAAATTCAAATTGTAATAAATATACATACTAAGAGCTGGAATATTAATTTAAATAATTGTTATATCTCTTTCCAGTCGCGGAATATTAAGATATTCCTAACGTATTTTCTTTATTCAAACATATAATTTTATATATTTCGGAAATTTTTCAACATATATTAGGTTTTAATATACCATTGGAATGGTCTAAACTGATACTATTGAAGATTATAAGTAATTAGTCCTTTAACAGCAATAGGGTTAATTTTATGCATTTAGTTTCCAAAAGATTAAATTAGCAATTTTTGCAAATAAGTCACATGTAAGTATTTATTTTACTTAAATGTAGTTGAATTTATGAAAAATATAATATGTTCAATCAAAACCGCGATAATAACCGAATTAAAGAGATTTTTGAAATTTAATCACTATTTTACGCGAATTTAAAGTTTTTACCATGATATAAAGCTGAAGGTAGTTTCATTCTGTTTTTATTAATTTAAAATCACTTTCTGACAAGTTTAAGGATTATGATAATTTGTTAAAATAATGCTAAAATATTTATATATAGAATTTGACTTTTTCATAAATAAATTCATTTATTTAGTATTTATTTTAAATTTATATTATTATTTATTTTAAATTTATAAATCATTCCAATTATATAGAAATAGAAAAATGTTATACCAAATATGAAAGGGAGTACAAAGGAGTTCGTGTCATCACATCTCAGGCTCTAAGGTTTGTCATTATGGAATCTCAAGTAGAAACCGCTACCCCAACATGTACAAAGATGCCTGCAAACGTAATAATAACAAGTAAAATATAAGCACCATGAAATGCGGTAATTTTTGAAAATAATGTCACGATGAGATAGATGACTGTTTGTAATTTGACTACTATTTTACTAAATGTATTTATTACCCTTCAGAAAGTGTTTGAAAGCCTCATTTCTATAAGAGTAAATAGACCTCTTATTTGAATCAATAAATATTCCAAACAATTTACATATTATGTTGCCCTAGAGGCCAATTATGAAATGGTTGGAAAACACAACACCTTAAAAAAAATAAAGCATATTAGTTCCCAAATCTTTGGTCCTGGCACTTTCAACATCTTACGCGCCGTATTCTCTTAGAAAAACTCAATGTTGTCGATCACCATATGCTAAAAGATTTAACTGAACTCGACTTGTGAGACATTAAAAAGAAAAATAGAATTATTTCCAATCGCAGCTTCACATAGCCCATAGGAAAAATTCTTCAAAAGATAGTATAAGTAATTTCCGTTAAGAGCATCATTACTTTACATTGTTGTTTCTCTTTTTATTTTTTATTTCTTTTTTGTATTAGATGGATTGAAAACTTCTAGAAAAAATCTTGTTATTTCTTTCCTTGTTTCTGCAATAAAAATATTCATAGATTTTTATTCCTAAAATACAAGTTTCCTAGACCGAAATTTATTTTTATATTAATTTTAATAAAAAATAGTACATTTGCAGCAATTTTTATATGAATTTAATTATCATTTAATATTCGAGTAATTACACAATTTTATTTAAAAAATTCCTTGAAATTAAAAATTCATTTTAAAAATCTAATGTTATTTGTCTAAACAAATTATTGATTGAAACTATATTATATTATTTATAACATGACATACAGTTGCGTGCATAAAAAATGCAACGCTAGGCTATATGATTTTTGATGGTATTGATTAGGGCCAAAACGTTATTAAATTAGTATATATATATATATGTATATATATATATATATATATATATATATATATATCACAATTAATAGTAACGCAATAAAATTATAGTTTTCAGCATTTCTCAATAATTATTTTTTAGCAAAATTTAAAAAAAAATCCGTTGACTTTTTTTAACAAAATTTTTAATAACTATTCTTATGTGTAACAATATATATATATATATATATTTATATATATATATATATATATATATATATATATATATATATATATATCTTGATGTGTAATTCTAATATAAGGATTCTTAAAAATTTTCTTAGATACACAAAATTGAAACGATCATGGATGAAAAAATTGATACAAGTCATGGAACGGTATATATTTGATATTACTCGAATGAACACATATGACCATTTAAAGCTACTACTGCCATTAATCGTTCATTTAATGATGTTAATTTTGTACAGGAAACCCTTCTAACATACTATATATTATTTACTAAAATCAAACTAGCACCTTTACTTTTGGAGGCAGGTCATTTTTTACTTTAAATAAATAATAATTCCAAAAATATTAATCTTTATGGAAAAATTTCCAAAATAATTTAAAAAAATAGCAAAATTTAATAGAAAGTAGAATTATTTGCTAATATTTATATTATCTGTAGACTTCATGTGTTTTAGTCTATATGTAAGAATAGAGAATCATGGTATTTAACAATACTATAGTTTCCAAGCTTTTCTAATAACGTTTTTTTTTTCAAAATTTAAAAAAATCATATTGATTTGTTTAGAGTTGCATTTTTTTTGCTCACTTAAATTTACAACTGCTTTTACTAAACGTTTAATAATTTTTTCTTACGTACAAAACTATTCGACAAAATTATATACAACAGGAGTCTATGGCTACAAATAATAAAAGCATAACGGTTTTGTTACATCGGTTCTCGCTATAAGCAAAATATATCCGAACAAAGACCACATCACATAGCGTTGCATTTTTTATGCTCGTAACTGTATATCAGTAGTATTGAATGAGACTTTTCTAATGATGCCCTTATAAATTACGATGGAAAATGTCCAAAATATTCAAACTTTAATAAAATAGAATCATAGAAAATTTTACTAAAATTTTAATTTCATGAGAATGAAAACTAATTAAATTTTTTTTATTCTTTATGTACTAAACATCATTTGTCTATCAGATGATGTTTTTTTTTATAAAAAGTTAAAAGTTATCGAAAACCATATTTTATATATATTATACATACATGCATACATACATGGAGATAAAATATGAAATTTGTCAGTCGTCATTTATATATTCCACTTATAATTTATATTTTCGTGCTTCGCTTAATTTCGTGTACTTACTTTATATACATACATACATACATATATACATACATACATACATACATACTTCCATACATACATACATATGTATGTAAAATGTAATTGTAGCCGCTCTGCTTTTTAAAGTTTATTGCGCAGAATATCAAAATTGGCAGAAATCAAATATTTAACATATTTTTAAGGCTCAACTTTATTTCACAGAGAATTTGCCGACCTTGTTATTGATTCACGATTGGAAACCGCAACAAATAACGGTACCGGTAACGGTATTCAATTTATTTTTATTTAGGTAACGATATTTTAAATTATATCGATATCGGTATACCAGTTTAAATATTGAAAACAAATCAAAAGCATTAAAAAGTTATTTTTTATTTATTTTTAATAAAAACTTATTAAAAAGAAGACTCCCAGTAAAAACGTTTTGGTTTTCGGTAATGGCAACTACTTATTAAAGTAGTTTCTCGGTAATGTGTCGTTATTATTATGTGCCTACTCTGTATTACATAAATAAATATTCAGTAGTATAACAGCACAGTAAAATGCAATCACTTGGACAAGTTGGCTAGAGTGCTGGATTAGCAACCAGAAGGTTGTTGGTTCATCCCCATTCTGATAATAACTAGTTGTTCCAGCAAAAAAATAAGCAGTTTATTTTTCTTTCCAATTGTACCTGCTAGCTTATCAGGAAAGCAAAGTTTTTGATGGGCTTATACAGATTTTTATATTTTATGTCACTTTAAAACTGAATCTTCTTTGTAATTTTTATCTGATTTTTTTAAATATATTAAATTTAAGACTTTAGGACCTTCGGACCTAGTTTTAATTCATATAAACTCAAAAAACTTTATAATTTTTCTCTAAAATGAGCACAAAAGTGTTAGCACCAACTCCTTATGCAGGGGGATCATGGCAGGATGTTGACAAAATTGACGTTTTGTAAAATAAATTCATTTATTTCAGTAAGATCACATGTCAACACTTAAGAAAAATATAATGAAAAATGCATTTCGTACCCGACTGACCTGAGTTTCGTTATTAGCGAATGTTCGCTAAAAACGAAGAATTTTCGAAAAAAATATGTTCGAGAAAATATCGAGAATTATATTAATTATGAGTGATCGTAGCAAGGAAATTATCTCGATAATTTCCCGATAGTAATTTTCGAGAATTTAAAAAATATTGATATCGCAATATTCAACTTTACAAAATAAAATATCGAAACGAAATGCTTCGAGAAATTGTCTAATCTACTAAATTTCTCGAGGATTTCTTGTGTAAATAAAAAAGCAAAGTATTTTCTTGTTTGTACTATAAAATTTATGATGTTAGTTGAATTTTCAGCAATTTTTAACAAAAAAATAATATAATAAAATTTTAGAAAAAATGGTCAATGTCGATACTCGTATAAAAAGGATTGCAAAATAGTATATGTAAATACAGTGCAAGCTCGGCATTCGCGATTACCAATTATCGCGACGGCTTAATTTTTAAATTGCAGGTTTTATAATTGTGACTGTTTACGAAAAACGGGTTCTACTCGTATTTTCGCGTCTTTTTTTTAATTTGATTACAATTTCTATAACCAAAAAAAAAAAAAAAAAAAAAAAAAAAAACGGAAATACCTGTCTTTTGATATATATACCTTTTCGGGTGAATTTTATCTACAATTTTGTTAGTTTATTCGTGTCATTTATTGTGTCAATACATTTCTTAATATGGGAAGAGTTCAACATATTTTCAAGCCAACGATTTCTCAAAAATTAAATATTTTAAAAAAATTTAAAAGTGGAGATTTTATAAATTCAATTTGCTTCTTCAGTTTACTGCATTATAAAGCAAGAAAATTCAATAAAAAAGTACGTATATAGAACAGAAAGTGGCAATGGCAAATGTAGTAATACTTCACTCCATTACATAACATGCCCTTAAATATTTTACAAAATATAATTCAGGAAGAAAACAGAGATCTTTCAACTATTGGTACACTTGTAGCTCAAATTGGTACGGAACATCTTTTCACGAATGCTGACATAAACAACTGGATTTAAGAAGAATTTCATGTGGAAAGTAATGGAGAGCAAATCGAATTATCAGATACGAATTATCAGATACGGAAGTGGACGATTGTATAACACCGATAAACATATGCATACAATGGGCTTTGGAAAATGATAAGCCGACAACAGCACTATATGAACTACGTGATTCAGCTGTTATTTAAAAAAAATAATTTGCCAAAAAAGCAACTCAAAATCTCCAAATTCTTTAAAAATGTTTAAAATGTAAATATAAACAAAAAATGTAAATAAAAACAATTCTAACTTTAAAAGTTAAATAAAATTCTTCAGCAAAATTTTGGGTTCCGTAATAGCGAAAATTTAGTTTTCGCGACAGGTCTGGTTTTTAATTAGTCGCGAAAATCTAGCTTACACTGTATCTAGTATTTTTTTCGAAGATTAGTTCAGAAAATTTTGTACTAAAAGATGTGGATTTGAGCAACAGAAAAACGAATAATATTGAGAGAAAAAACTTTAATGACTTCTCTTGACGAAGTTGAAATTTGGATAAAATGCTTTATATATTACCACTCTTATGTAAATGACTATATTAATTTTATTGTTCATTATATGAATTATTATTTTTGATTAAATCAGTTTTTAATTTTAGATTGGGAATAAAATGGAAAAGAAACAAAATAAAAAAAATATCGTTTTCGAACTATTGCCATTGATAACAGTCACAAGTTGTTAGTAATATTAATATCGTATAGTTTTCATAATTTTTAGATATCGTAAACGAATCACTAATCAATATTTTTTACATTTCGCAATTGATATCGCTAAAGATTCACTATTAATACAATAGACGAGCATTCGATATCGAAAAAATTGCTGCTACAAACTGAGCTATGGATGAGCTCAAGGAGCTCATATTGGATCGCCAACGTTAGTCGTTCTCGAATGTTTTGTCAGAGAAATGTTCGCGAAATGCTCGAACGGGATTTTATTATCGAAATTTATGGTCAGATGGGGATGCAATTTTGTAGCAATACTCATTCCAATAACTAGAAAAAGTCTCTCATCTCGGAAAACATTTCGTTTTAAATTCAAAACATTTAAAACATACTTTTCCAAGGAGATTTTAGTTAATATAACTGTTTAAATAAGAGCTAGAGCAAACATATCAATTAAATTTTGTAGAGGATAAATAGTGCTATAAAAATGTAATAGCAATTATGCCCCAAATTTGCCCCATTTATTCATTAGAAGTTTTGAAAAGATTAAAAATTTTCTTTTTAAAAAACTATATATGATTGTAGGATACAAAATTATAAAACAATCAGAATTAACTAACAAAATTATTACCGTATATTTTTCAATTACCACAATTGTTTCATTTTGCATCCAAATTTGATAAATATGTTCTAGTAAATATAAAATAAAAACGAGAAAAAAAGATATAGTCTGTCAAGAACGACTATATGACAGCCAACACCATTGTGTACGAGCATAAAAATAATGCGTTGATGATGATTTTATGCACTTTAGGACGATTCCTGGAAGTGAGTTTATATGGACCGATTCTCATAAAATTTGGCAACGTTGTTTCTACTTAAATAAAACTTATTTGTATCGAATATTAACTAAATACTAATATTCGTATTGGATTTATGCACGTTAAAGTGATTTTCGGAAGAGGAGTTTATGTGGGAGCTATGGTCAATTGTCGATCGATCTTCGATAAAATTTGGTACAAATATTGATACATGTAAAGATCTTCTTTGCACCGAACTTTATTAAAATATTATTATTTTTAAGGCATTTTTGAGTGTTTAAACTACGGAGAGACATTTCTATGGGCTAGGTAGGTAAAGGTCCTTGTATCATAAAAGTTATTTCATTGAATGATCTTTAAAATTGCGACCCGTACTTTGTGCACAAGGTTTACATGGACAGCCGTCCAGACAGACGGACGGACATCACTAGATCGATTTAAAAAGTGATTCTGAGTTGATTGGTATACTTTAAGGTGGGTGTTGGGTAACTTTGTCTATGCGTTACAAACATCAGCACAAACGCATATGGTGGTGTTAGGATACAAAAACGCATAATACCCAATGTAGGATATAATAAAATTTAAGTAAAATTTTATTTCTCATTTAAATTTTTAATTCATAATTAAATTATCTACTTGATTGATTTGATAAATTTTTTAATTGGAAAATTTTTTTTTTGTTTTTCATTTTTTATAGTTTTTAGTAATTGATATAATCATTTTGGTGAGAGGTACAAATTTAAAAAAGTTTTTAATTAAATGAATCATATACTAATATATTTGGAGACTGGTGGTTTTTTCTGTGTTATATTGCAAAAAAAAAAAAAATGTCTAGATTAACAAATAAAAATTTGAGGAATAGGAATGGGCTCTATTATGATGGTCAGAGTTGCCAGGAGATGAGAAAAAAAGAAGCTAAGTTGAACTTTAAAAAAAGGTAAAAAAAGGTTAAAAACCCCAAAAAATAAGACTAAAAAAAAGCTTTCTTTTAAATTTAGAAACTCATTTTGTGTTTGTTCTCTCGTTAGTTTTTGATATTTTTCTAAAGAAATGATAAATTTATAAAAATGTCTTAATAAAAAATCGCCCAAAAAATTCCCATACAAATTTGGGTTTTGTTTCATATGAAAAATAATTAACCAATGTTTTGAAGTGCTTTTTCGTAATTTTTGATCTATAATTCTTTTTTGATTAAGCATTTTTGGGTGATTTTTGAGTGATTTTTCGCATTAATAAGATTTTTTTTTAATTATTTTAGTTTCTACGGTTAATAAAGTATATTAAAACGCAATTATAATAATCGACTTAGTAACTCCACAAAATGAGTTAAGGCACTTTTAATTTGAAGAATGAATTTCGCCTACGTCCCAATTTTGTTTTAAATATAAATAATCTCGTTTTGTTATGCGAATAAAGCACAAAAGTGCTTAAATGAATGATTCTGTGGAAATAAAATTAGTAATTCGTTGTTGAAATGCTAAAAATTTTTTAGGTTATTTTAGGAATCAGAAAAAGGCTAGAAAAAAGCTAGAAGCTAAAAAGAAAATTTTGAGGTTAAAAACTAGACCTAGCCTTAAAAAGGCTAAACTGGCAACACTGATGGTGGTATTATATGAAAAATGATTTTTTTGTTTAAATTTTTGATACACCATGTCCAGTTAAAGGATATATATAAAAGCAGTTTGTATCTAACTTTCTGAACAAAATTTTTTATTCTCTCAGAGAATTTTAAGAGAAGAACTAAATATGTATCAAACAGAGATCCTATTATTAATTTCAGCATTAAATGACTTAGAAACAGAAGCTTGAATATCATAATAGTTTTTAAGCCTAATATAAGTAATTAAAATTTTTACGCATAAATTGTTAAAAAAAGGATGAAAATTAAAGGTCATTGTCGCCTAATACAGTGACGTCATGGACATTTTTTATTTAATTCTATATACTCGGTATGTTCTAACTTTTGGGAAAGTTCCGACAAAAGAGTATTCACAAATGTACTCTCTCAAATTGTAAAAAATTCTCAAAAACCGGTGAACGAACAAAAAAACGAAATTTGTGAAGCAAGAAAATTTTAGAGTGCCAACTTTATCTTTTGAGAAATTTCATTTACACAAATTTTGTGTTGTGAAAAGCGTTTGGGTAACTTTGGGAAAGTTTAAGTAACTTCGTTAAGTTTGTCGAACAAACCTACTATGTTTAGCGCAAAGAATCTGCCAAATTTGACGATTTATCGTCATATGACGATTTTTTTGTTTCAAAAATTACAAAATGACGAAAATGCAATTTTTAAAATATATCAATTTCAGAAGTATTTATTTTATAAATCAATTAAAAAGGTTAAATTCAATAGATTGACTGTAAGTTTTTAAATAATCCAACTTATGAGCATGAGATTGATGAGTATTAGCACATTTTCTGACTAAAAACTGTAATACAGACTAATACTGGAACAGAACTATTAAAAACCGCTGTATAGTGAAACTTTCATTACAGAAAAAAAGTTGTTAGCTTGAACCAAATTTTCGAAAGACTTGTTTATTTAATTGTTCAAAATCTAATGAAATTTAGAGTTTTAATCCTTAATTATATAAAGTATTAATTCCTTTAAAAAACACCATCAATTAAACAATTCAAGCTTAACAAAATATATTTAATAATTTAATTCTTTAATTAAAAAAAAAAAACGATTATTATTAAAAATAATTTCATCTTTATCAAATCATGTAAATTATATAAGAAACAAGTTAGGAAGATATAGTCGGTCAAGCCCGACCATATGACACCCCACACCATTGTGCATGTCCATCAAAATTCGTGAATGGGTCAATTGTGGACCGATAATTTTATTAAGTGTAAAATAAAATATAAGAATACAGAATATTATGTTAATACTAACATTTTTATGAATTTATGCACTTTAGGGTGATTCCCGAAATTGAGCTTATATGTGAGCTATGGTAAATTATGGAGAGAACCTCATAAACTTTGTCTACTTATGTAAAGCTTATTTGTGTCGAATATAAACCTAAAGTGATTTATATATAAAACTAAACGCTAAAGTGATTTTTGGAAGAGGGATTTATATGGGAGCTATGGTAAATTATGGACCGAAGATTGATACTTATATAAAACTTACTCACACCGAATTTCAATAAAATATTGCTATATTTAAGGCATTTATGATCGTTAAACCTCTATTCCGGGAGGATATTTGCATGGAGGCTAGGTGAAATAATGGATCGATCATAAACAATTTAAATAGGCTTCGTTCTTGTGTCATGAAAATCCTACGTGCCAAATTTCATTGAATTATCTTCAAAATTGCGACCTGTATTTTGTGCAAAAGGTTTACATGGACAGCCAGTCAGTCGTCCAGCCAGCAAAACGGACGGACGGACGTCGATTAGTTTACTTTAAGGTGGGCGTTGGATGATTTTTTCTTCTCATTTTGCCGATCTTATTTGTTAAACATGCAAATGTTGTGAAATTTACTTGGAACACGCAAAGCTAAATTTAACTATTTCATCATATTTTTATGACTTAATTTTACTAAGAAATTTTACTTAATTTGAGAAAATAATAACAATACCGTTGTCAAAGATTAAAGCAATTGTATTTGTGTGAGAAACAATAAATATATATCGATGGTTTGATATAGAAAAGGCATATCTCGATATTTCATAACTTTACAGAAAAAAAGGTAATAAAATCTAAAAAAATTAAGATGCAAATAATGTTTTACGCAATTCTTATTCAAAACCAGGGACTATTTCAACGTATTTTTTAAGTTTTGATTTTTTCTATTAGGGCTTTTCATTGCTGATTTTTTGAAAAAAAAATATAGAGCTTTTTGGTAAATTTTTGATAATAATGGAACTTTTTTTTTAATTCTTAGCTATTTTTAAGAAAGAAATATCGCTTTAGATTATGTTGACATACTACTAAAGACAGTTTAGCATATTTGTGAAATAAATAAGTTTTATCGGGACCACATGTCATCTCTTGCCTACCACTAGTGTTAATCTAGTTTGGATCCATGTTTGCCTTTATTTACAGTGCCGATAAAAATATCGTGGCAAACTTGCCATTGACTTCCATGATATTGGCTAAGTCCATCTTGAAATTTCTTGTAACATCTGGAGCATTTCTAAACAAATTTTTCATAAACTAATTCAAGAAATTATAAACAAAATTGAATTAATAAATCAAATTTATTATGAGTTAGGTTTTTTTCATTCGCAATAAAAAACTTAAATGAGTTAGGTCTTTTCTTAAACGACTATAAATCGGTTATTTGTAATCATGTTGAAAAAACACGATCCCAATATTATTTTTAATTTATACATCCGTCGTGAGGATGACAAGGGGGTATATTTCAGCGAAATGTCGTTTTCCCTCCGATCTTTACAAAATTCATTGAGGGAATTTGAGACTTGTGTCTTATTTAGACTTCATAGAGGAAGACCAAAAACCAACATTTTATAAAATGATTTTAACTAGTTGTGTCAGATAAAATGATCAGATTTATATCCATGATTAAAAGTGTGTAGGGTTATAAAATGCATAGAATTATAATTTTTGTAAATATCAAAAATGCCATAGCAAGGCCTTGTAGAACATGGAAAGGTAGAAATTAATATTTTATTAATTTTTGCTATCTTTACAAAAGTTCACGTAACCATCGCGGTGAAAATTTTTTATAGATAATATCAAAAAATTTATATTTCCGCCAAATTACTTTTTAGATTTTTCCTTGATATAAAATAATTTTACCAAATTTTTCGAAGCAATTTCTCTGAAATTAATATATTATATTATTAATATATTATAATTAATTGATTTGTATATTTTTTATGTTATATATTTTTCTTGAATTGTAATATTTCTCAACATTTTATGATGTAAATCAAAATGCAAAATCATTTCCTACCAGTTTAGTACAAATTGTGTTAAATTAGTTTTTAGTCAAATTTTTATATTTTATTCCATAACCGATAAGTTCTAAGAACTTTTCTTCTCAATACTTGATCATCATTGTTGACTGGAGGTGAGAAAAAAAGAGAACTTTAAACGAAAAAGAAAAGTATAGTCGGTCAAGACCCTACACCATTGTGTACGAGCATAAATATTCGGGACTTATATTACGCCTGCGGCCAATTTTACTAAATGTAAAATAAAATATATAAATACAGAATAATGCGTTGATACTAATATCTAGATGATTTTATACACTTTAGGGCGATTCCTGGAAGTGGATTTATATGGAAGCTATGGTAAATTATGGACCGATTCTCATAAAATTTGGCAATGTTGATTATACTTGCATAAAACTTATTTGTCGAATATTAACTTAATACTAACATTTGTGTGGGATTTATGCACGTTAGTGTAATTTTTAAAGAGGGTCTTGTGGACCGATCTTCATAAAATTTGATACAAAAATTGATACTTGTACAGAACTTCTTTGCACTGAATTTCATTAAAATATTCTTATTTTTAAGGCATTTTTGAGTGTTTCAAATCTATTCCGGGGGACATTTGTATGGGGGCTAGGTGAAATAATGGACCGATCACGACCAATATGAAAAGGCTTTGTCCCACTTGCCAAATTTCATTGAATTATCTTTAGAATTGTGACGCGAACTTTGTGCACAAGGTTTACATGGACGGACAGCCAGACGGACGGACATCGTTAGATCGATTTAAAAAGTGATTCTGAGTTGATTGGTATACTTTAAGGTGGGTGTTGGATAACCTTTTCTATGCGTTGCAAACATCAGCAGAAACGCATAATACCCTAATCACCTATGGTGGTGTAGGGTAAAAGGGGGAAAATAAGTTTTAACAAGATGATTGATATAAGTCTGAGTTCACACACAGCAATTCCCTCCCTCTCGCTCACTCTCACACGAAATCATATTTTCAGCAAGAAAAATTGACTTGTGTGAATTCCGACTAATATTCAAAGTTAACATACTTATGGCCCTATTATGTATGTCGTTTTTTGTCGTTTTCCGATTGAAATCTTGTTGAGTGTTTATTTTCATATTTCTATGTCACTATGCGACTGTTTGGGTTTTTGACTGTAATAATGAAAATTTATTATGTTATTTAACTCAAAGTTTGTTATTCTTTACGTCGATAGTTTTCGATTCAAATGTCAAAACAGTCACCTACAATTTGTTTGCCGAGTAGAGAATGAAATGCAATGATTTGCTCTGTAAGGTGTAAGTATTCCTTTTAAAATTGTTTGGGAGTATGCTTAAAGGCCCTAAATAAACTAATCAACAATTTGCAGTGTGGTCGTCAACTCAGATAAAAAAAAAAACATATTAAAATGGATGGACCGGGCGAACGGGTTTTTATCTAGATATGTCGAATATTCATTACAGGCATGGATTGATTGTATGTTGAAATGCTTTTTATTAATTTGTAAAAAATGTACAAGCACAAACATCCAAATATAATAGGAAATATTTACTTCTCAAGCTTCCATATTCCATATATCCAGGGAAGAAAGGTTTTACGCTCATGTGAAAAATTTTGCAGCGAGAAAAAGATATTCAACATTTATTCACTTCTTGACCCATATCTAAATGGTGCATTTCTAAGGGCAATTATTTTTGTAACTATTCAGGACAAACAATTACAATAAGATAATAGGAATATGAAAAATCTGCAAAGTAATCCATAATTTATTTATTATATTAATATTTATAAGAATTGTTTTATTTTTGTTTTTCTTTTTATCGTCACTTTTTTACATTCAGCATTTTCATATAAAAAAAAAATAAATAAATAAATAAATAAAATTATTAAAAAAAATCTATCAAAAAATTTTAAATTTATATCGTTGCTAATGTTGGCAACATCCCATTTGAAAGCAACGTATATCATAGACCTAAACCACGTAAACAAAAATATTACGAGGACGGATAAAAAAGTCCGTGACTGTATGAAATGCAACACTATTCCCATCAAGTACCACCTGCTAATAGACTACTGTCAAATTTTGAGCAAGTGTCGTCAATTACTTTGCGTTTAACAGCGCTTCAAAACATACAACCTCGTGTATTTTTCTAAAAATGGAAAAAATGAATTTCGAGTGCTCATTAAACATTATATTTTGTGAAAAAAAAACCGTCAATCAAACCAAGGAAAAGCTCGATAAATACTATGGGGACTCAATGGTAAAAAAGCGGTTTACTGACTCGTTGTGGTCGCACAAGTACAAATGACGCTGAACGTTCTGGACGGCCAATTGAGGTCAGTACACCCGAATATTTCGAAAAAATCCACGATATGGTGTTGGCCGACCGAAGTGTTGGCAGTGTGGTTTCGATTTTAAATGATCAGCTGTGTTTAAGAAAGTTGTCTTCAAGAAGGGTGCCGCGTTTGCTCTTAATTGACCATAAACGTAAACGTGTGACAACTTCAAAGGATTGTTTGGAGTTGTTTAACCGCAATCCGAATGAGTTTTTGGGGCGTTTTGTAACTGTGGATGAAACATGGATCCATTACTGTACTCCGGAGACCAAGCAGCAATCTAAACAATGGGTTTCTCCGGGTGAACCTGCTCCGAAGAAGGCCAAGGTAAGGTTGTCGGCCATTAAGGTGATGGCAACAATTTTTTGGGATGCACGCGGGATAATTCACATGGATTACCTTCAAAAGGGAAAAACAATAAACGGCAAATATTATGCCAACTTATTAGACGATTTAATGAGGATTTAAAAAGAAAACGACCCCATATGGCTAAGAAAAAATATCTTTTTAATCAAAATAATGCACGGGTGCACACGTGTGCAGTCTCAATGGCAAAACTGTATGAATTGGGCTGTGAATTGGTACCACATCCGCCATATTCTCCGGATTTTGCCTATATTGACCACTTCCTATTTCCAAACCTATAGAAATGGCTCGGTGGAAAGAGATTCAGCTCCAACGATGAAATTATTGACCAAACAAATGCCTATTTTAAGGCCCTCGAAAAATCCTAATTTTTACGCAAATTTAATGACGACACTTGCTCAAAATTTGACAGTAGTCTATTAACAGGTGGTACTTGACGAGAATAGTGTTGCATTTCATATAACTACGAGGGAAGTTCGAAAAGTCACGGACTTATTGATCCGCCCTCGTATGTAGACTTAGAGAATATCATTTGTGACTGTTTTCGCTCTATAAACGGAACGTAAAATCGAGATAGAGAATACGGGCATTAGTGTAGGCATCGGGACGACAAGACGATTGCCAAAGTATTGTGCAAAACATAAATTGTCAATCTAATAACGTTGCCGTCGTTGGTTATGTTTAAATCATCGAAAAGCAGAAGTTTGAATATTAATCACCAGGTTTTAAAAAAGACTACAATAAATTTCTTAAATTAAAAATTTCCTACATATGTATGTAGTTACAGAACACGAAATATGAAAGTTTGTGGAAGAATGTAAGAGTATAGTTCTCAGTTTTTGCTGATTCATGTCATGCGTTAGCTAGAGTTTCATTACACACAGAAAAATTAAAATTATTTTACTTTGTCACACGTTAGAAAATAGTGTCGGAGTTGTATAAAAATTATTGCTTTATATATTTAAATATTATATTTTTGTCATAAAAGTATTTAACCTTGAAGAGCCTCAATATTATAGCCAGAAGACCAAAATAATTTTCTAATTTTATTTACGCAGCATTCACTCTTCGACTAGTCCTATTGTCTTGTTATCGAAGAATCCTAATTTATGTGCTGACGATTATTTAAAAAATGTTTTTGTTCTAAAGAAAGCTAAAGAAGTGTCATTAACCCACAATAATATGTATTGTCAAATGCATATAATTAGAGGGTATTTAGTCAACTAAACTTATAAAATCAGATCTTTGTAACCGGTTAAATACAAATTGATGATGAGTAAAGAAAAATATCGTCCAGAAATATGGATCGTCTAAAGCATATTTTTTGTTTATTCTTCTAAATTTTGAATCGCAAAGAAACACGTATTGGCAATTTTTATTAAGTATTAAAAAATGTAATTTTTTAGAAAAATTTTAAATTTATAGACAAAAACCTGTAAATTTTCGCAAGGTACCCCTGGCAACACTGATTTAAAAAGATTTTAAATTTAATTGCAAAGTCAACGTTTAGAAAGTAAACATCTTAAAAAGCGTTTTTCATTACATAGTCTCCCCTTTATTTTTGTTCTTTTTGCTATGTAAATTTCCCAAAAAAATAAAATATTGATGTTATGACGAAGTTTGACAGCTCAACGGAGAAGATTATTTCTCTGCTTGTTTTCTTTTTATTAGTTCGAGTAACTTAAAAGTAATTTTAAACTGCAATTTAGTAATTTAAACATTTTCTCATTTACTTTGAGCTAAAAATTCTAGCAGGCAGCCATTCAGTCAACCAACCAACTGACGCATTAACTTTGAATATTTGAAAACAAACAAAAAACAGTAGCAAACAAACTTTAATTTGTTAAACAACTTTGTTCTCTTTTAAGTTCTGGCTTCCTACCAGTGTTGTTAGATCAGGGAACTTATCTCCAAAATTTCTTTTTCAAAATCGGGTTGAAAATTTTTGTTTGTGGATTATGGGATTTATTGGGGATGTTTTTTAAGGTTTAGGAATTTTTGAAGATTTTTGGGGATTTTTATTTTATTTTAGAAATTTCTCTTTTTAACTTAAGAAAAAATAAAAAAAAGTTTTTAGTAAGATTAACCTATATTTATTTCAATAACAGTCCAGTGAATATGGTATCATAAAGTAAAAAAATTAATTAAAATATTGAGGATGATGTTTGTGCAATTGATGTTCCATTATTGTTACTGCAATAGTAAATAAGAATTTAAAAGCCTTCATTAATAGTAGTGACTGGTAAATCGATTACGATTATTGTCGAAAATCTATTATCTTTGTCAAAAAACGATTACTTTGTAGTCGATTCTTACCAACCAACTTTATACTGAAATCAACTTTTAGGCTTCGATTAATCGAAAAATCAAAATCCGGAATTGCAAAGGAAAATTTTAAACTTTCTAAAAAATAAATGTTGGGACAATTTTTTAAAAGATAAAAATATCAGTAGAAATACAATTCAAGAAATAATTGTCCATTATAATGGAAGAACTTTGAGTACTAGTTATATAAAATCTGTATTCGTTCTCGCAGTGCCGGACATTCACATAAAGAATGTTCCTAATCCTTAATAAAACAAGTTCTGCAGTCATCCTTTTCATAAGCTCCTAATTGAAAATTCGACTAGAGGAATATGGCGACCAATTTCTTTAGCATACAGTAGCCATTTAGATCCCACGAATATTCTGTTGCCAAGACTGGGCTGAGAAGTATAGATAGTGATTGAGTGCAGTGGCATAGACATGACGACTTCAGAACTTACGAATTCGGTGCCTTAATCACAGCATTACCATTCTAATTAAAGCCGATAGTCTGTATCTTCAGAAACAAGTGCCCCGTCTTGCAGAAAATATTCTTGACTTGGTTCCAGTGTCAGTTATATATGTAATATTTTATATCACTGCATATTTGGTGAAATGATTAATATACTTCATATGTTTTTACAAAATACATATATTTGAATTCTATTTTGCTAAATTTAAGACATTTAGTTGCGTTGTTAGAGTGATCTACGGAAATAGGTTAATAATAAATATATCGATTCTTTTTATTACCTTTTGATCTTCTTTGACTATTGTATTCAATACATTATACCCTCGAAATGCTTGGTTCAAAGAGTATACTCTGGTTTAGTTGTTAAACATATCGACATACAATATATACATATTTAAACGGCTAAGGGTCCTTTAAAACATAATCTAATTTAATTTTAATTCACATTTTACTTATTTTACAAATAATAATCGATTAAAAAATCGATTTTGGGGTTCGACTAATCGACTATAAAAATAGAAATTAAAATGGTCGAAAAATCGAAAATTGATTATTAAAATTTGAAAAAAGCATATCAAAAATAATTAAAGCAACGGAACTTAATTAATCATACTTTCATACCTTTGAAGAAGAAATAAAAACGTGATCTTCGGTCTATGCTTTAACTATAAAAATGGCGTAAATTATTTACTGATACAAATGTTAAGATTTCTATAAAATCTCATTTGTTTTGAACATCTATAGAAAATAAAAAAAAATATAATTTATACAATCTTTAGAATTAAGGTACTATTTTTTGGGGATAATATAAGCGATTATTTGGAGAATTTTGCGGATGAAAATTTGCCATTTTGGAATATGACTCGAAAAAATCTGGGAACTCTGCTTCCTAAGGAGTTTAGTATTCGTGTGCTAAAAGAAAAATTTGTTGTTGATGTACAAGACGAAGATAAGACTTTCATTTATGTATCTACGAGTATTCTGCTGTAAAGTACATACCAAGGCCAATTAAATAAGGTAATGTCAATTCGGAGAGGATCCTTTTGTGAAATTTTTTATATTTTGAGTTTGTTACTATTAGCAACTGTTAAGAAGGAGAAATTTATTGTTTTTTTTACATAGAGTTTGACAGTTTTAACCAGGAAAAAATTGTAATCAGCTGTAACTGTATAAAATAATAAGCTAACGTCAGTTTGGAGAGGATTTTTTGTTCAAATTTTTTATATATGACGTTATTAGCAACTGTTAAGAGAATGAATTTTTTTGACAGTTTGACAGTTTAATCAGCAAAAAATACTAATAATCAGCTCTTTATTTAACACTACCTTATACATAATTATATCATGGTACATACGAATTCATAGGAGGTGCGGGCAACTCTACAACTAATGGGATAAGGCAAGAACTACATAGCTTTTTTTGGAAGAAGATTATTGGCTTGTCAATATATAGGGTATCCAATGATTAACACAAGGAAAAACTTTGAACAAAAACATTAATTTTTTCGGTTGTAATTATAATTTTCTTATTGATTCACCGGGAAAACCACAAAAAGCAACGAATTTTTTAAAATTATTTTTGGACTCTAGTAAAGAATAAGAAAACAAACAGCAAAAAATATAAGCAAACTGTGACATTTGGTTAACCTTACCTTCTATGAATACGCCTTGGTGCATACAATGGCGAAATGAAAAAGGTGCCAGCAGTTCTACTAAAACAACAATACACCAAATTCACTAATATTTTTATAAATAAAGTTTGACACTTCAGCGGGTAAGCAAAAATTGTGCTTATATTTAGTTTGACAGTTCTAAGTACCTGATTAAGTGAGGTCACCTGTTTGAATTCGCCTTTGTACATACTTTCCAATTTTTTTTTTTTTTTTTTTTTTTTTTTTTTTTGACAAACAAAATAAAGTTGATGAAGAAGCATTAGTATCAGCAGAACCATAAAACTTTAAGCATTTTTCGTACAATTTTTGTCACTGTCATTTATCATAAATTAGTTTTTGTTGCTGTAATTTTTTATGATTTTCTTTAGCTCTATCTTTTAGTTAGTTTTCTTATATTATGTTAGTAGAAAAGTTTGTTGTTTTTATTGTTTATTATCTTTACATCTTTTTTTTTCATTACACACATATATATACATACATATTTTTCTTAAGCTAAGTTCAGATTAGGCAAATATTTGACACGAAATATTTTGTAGTGTTCTCCCGCAATTTTTGCAACTAAATACAAAGTTGATTTTTTTGTTCTCATTACGAGCATTTATTTGATATTTTTTGTTTTGTTGTGGCAACTACTTATTAAAGTAGCTTCTTGGTATATTACAAAAATAAGTACTCAATAGTAATAGCGCAGTAATATTATAATCGGGTGGATCAGTTAGCTAGAGCGCTGGATTAAAAAGCAGAAGATTGTTGGTTCAACCCTATTCTGATGCTGTTATTTTTTTTTTTTTTTTGTCTAAAAAGATATTTTATACTAAAAAAGTTTTTGTCACTTATAAAATTAAGTGCAAATTAAGTGCGTAAGACGTTAGTAATTAAAAACGAATTGTTAATTTCTACATACTTTTGAATAGCCCTAGAGGCTAAAAATAACTTTTTTTGTCTCCGATTATACCTGCATACCAGGAAAGCAAAGTTTTTACTGGGATATCAAATTTTATAATTTTTAGTTAATCGGCAACACTTAAATTTCTAGCAAATTTTAAATCCAACAATAATTTAAAAATACTCGCTATAATGAACCAAAAGATTACGTTGTTTTTTGCATTTTATTCCAATATTTGTGTAACAAGCAGAAAATCAATACCTCAAATTCCGATGATTTATTGATTTATAAAAACTATTAATCTTGCTCTCCGAAATAATAAAAACGTTGCTAACAGGGTAGGCCTTTTTAAAAAAAGTACATGAACAATTTTTTTACTTTAATTGTTTATAACATCACAGTCATAGTAGGTTAAAAAATTATATGTCAAAAATTTCTGCTTTTTATTCTGAAGAAAAAAGCTTATTTAGCAAAAAGTCATGACATCTCAATAACCAGGTAATTACTCAAATAAGTGGTTGTCATTACCGAAAAGCAAAAAGTTATTTTTGGATTTTTATATGGTCTATTATGACATACACCCTCTGCTATAGTTGATAAAGATACACAATTTTTAATTTGTAAAAATTTTACGTTTCAAAATTAGTTTGCTTGATTAAAAAATTAGTTTGCCTGGACATTAGGCAATGGTTTTGAAACAGTTTTGCTTTTGCAAAGCTAGAAAAGTACATACATATTTTTATAATAATTATTACTGGAAACGTTTTGGAAAATTATTTTTATACAAAATGCTCTTTTTGAAAAAATGTTTAAGATCAGTACCGTTAATTTGCTTACATTTGTTATTATTCTCAGTAATTATGTGCTAAATTTTGTTGTAATAGTCTTTCTTAAAATACAAATTTAATAAAATTCATGCAAACGCATAATAATAGGGTCGCAAACATAATACGATTTTTAAGAGAAAATCTAAACAACTTTGGATGGAATGTGACACATTCTTTAAATTGCTCTGTATTAGGAGGAGGAGATAGGAGGTCTGTCAAAGTTTGTTTATGTTTTATTGTTTACATAAACAAAAAAAAAAAAAAAAAAAAAAAAAAAATAGTGTTGTATAGCTTGCAACGTAATTTAATCAGCTGATACATCAACCACACCAAGGAGAGGCAAAAAGTTGGGTTGTCGTATTTCTTGCCGCGACGATTATAGCTGTTTGGTGTACCCTATGCTCTGTATTTTTTTTTTATCAGAAAAGTTAAAAAAAGCTGGACTGAAGACCTATGAAGTAAAAACGATACCAAATAGGAACTCCAGAAAAAATGTGAAGGCAAAAGAGAGGACTAAAATTATTAAGACTATTTTTTTTTTTCTAAAATATTAGTGCTGCCTAAAAAGTGATAAAAAGTACTTATTGGAAGACATTTTACAACATCCTCGTCATGGATTCCATATCACAGATGTTATGGGAAATGTATCAAAAAATCGAAATTGTCGAATAAATTTTTGTTATGATAAGAAATTTGTACATATGAGGAAAAAAGCACTTCATTTATAACAAATGACTGGGAAATATACGCAAATGATTGCCGTCAGAAAAAATCTAATATTCAAATATGGCGAATTCTAATATTCAAATATGGCCTAAGTATGGCTTAATCTTTTTTCTCATTATTACAGTAAAAAAGTAACTGAGTGGTATCAAACAAATGTTACTGCTATATACCAAAGGAAGCTGATCCACTAAAGAATACTTAAATCTGACTAAAAAATAAAATCGAGTTTAAAAAGAAGTGGAGGGTATTCCAGAAAATATTTAATATTTTATTAAAAACAAATAAAAAATTAATTTTTCTTTTAATTATATATTATAAATGAATATAATATCAAAATGTTAACAATATCAAAATTTTGACCCATCGGTTTTATTTTTAAATGCACAAAATGCATTTATTACAAAATGCGCAGTTATTACTTGATAATTTTATATATTTGTACTTTTTGAAAATTTGTACTTTACTTACTATATATATATATATATATATATATATTTTTTTTTTTTTCTGAAGTCTTGTTTTTGCAAAATTTTTTCTGAATTTTTATGCTGAAGAAATGACCAAGATATCGGGCAAAATGCATTTTTGACTTTTTGAAGCCTTTGTTTAAGTTATGGATATAGTTTTTATATTAATCGGTTATAAATATTTTTATAAATTTTCGATTCAAAAAAATTGGTTCATAAACAACCGAGTTATGGCCAAAAATTAAAAAACAATAATATACACACACAAACATTTATATTAAGTATTGCAATGACTATTAGAGTTGTTGTTTTTTGTATAAGCAGTCAGTTTAGCTGATAATAGCAGTATTATAATGGATATTCGTGTTGTTGTTTTTTGTATGAGCAAGAAGAATAGTTGACAACAGCAGTAATTATAATGATTGTTTGTATATACTAATAATATAAATATAATATAAATATAATGATTGTTTTACAATTTGATTGTATATACATACAAAAATATACTAATACATATCTGTATGGTCAATTTTTTTTTTAAGCAAGCCCTCACTACAAGCAAAATAATACGAAAGTGATTCGAATTCTTATTGCGTAGAAGAAAAATTTTATTATTGCAATAATCGTATTACGAAAGTTTCCCCCATCGGGAGAGATTGTGCGTCACAGGCGATACATCAAAGCAATGAGAAATCAATACGCCTGGAAGAAAAATAGTAAAATTACCAAATAATCATATAAGTGAAAAAAACAAGATACCGCTGGATAACCTTCTGGAAGATGTAATAAATATATAGAAAAACTATCACTAAATAAATATTGAAATAATATAATAAAATAAACTTTTACATCATGTAAAACATGCATGCATATAAATCTTAACATCATTAAGCACGAAAACTAAAGCGCTTATACAATAATCCATTTTTTTCCTAAAAGACAAACAAATTTTTTCAATACTTTTTCGTTTTTTAACAATTTTTCAACAACTGCAAAAAAAATTTGACTGAAAAATAAAAGTATTGCATTAATTTCTTCCAGATGATCTCAATGGGATATCATCAATTTATTGCGGAGGTGATAATCACCTCACTGAAAAAAGGGCGATATTTTGAGGATAAAAGTAATAAAAAAAATAAATGTTTATATATTTTTTTATTGTTTATTGCCTAATTTTGTTTAAACTGATAAAAATACAATATTAGAAAAATATTGCTTTGTTGGTTTTCGTCCAAATAATAAAAAGAAGATACTACATAAATTTCTTTTAGGAAGATATCATCTAAATGTTTGTGGGGGCGTTGCTTGTGGAACAAATGTGCATATGTATTATTTTTTTTAAATGTAAATATGAAAATATTACGGCATATTTCTTTCTATTTGTTGCAAATGCTTTCCTTTTTGATTTTATTATTTTTTTTTTTTGGTACTTTTCTGAAAATTTATATTTTAAAAATTAAAATTGTTAAACATTGTTAAAATGCATAATTTTTTAAGTTTAGCGATTAGAATCAGTATGTGATTCCCAAAAGTGATTTTAACAAGAATGTAAATGATACTACAATTTTAGAGTCTGGATGCAACAACACTAGTTATAAAACTAAATTATAAAAATACATAATCAGAAGTGTTTCCAAAATTAATAATATCAGAACCAGAATTTGAATTTATTCATGACAATTTAAAATTAACGAAAAAAAAAATAATAAATTTAATAAGGCCATAAACTGAATTACAAAAATGTTAAAAAAGTTTTATTAAATAGATTTGTATGAAAATTGTGTTTTATAAAACTTTTTTTGTAAATTAAAAATTTTGTTGCGAATAATATATTTAGAATATACATTTTTAGTGTAATAACGTTAGAATACAAATGTTTAGTGTAATATCTTTATATTTGAAAAAGTGCTTTCAATTGATGTAAAATGGTCTATTACTTTTAAAGTAAAAGTTACATGAAAATAAATTTATTTTCAAAATTGTCAATGTGTAATTATTTTTTATGTCTTAAGAAATATAAACTTGTTTTTTTGCTCAAAAAAAAAAAAAAAAAAATACATAATTATTATTATTATTTTTTTTAAAGAAATTCAATCAAATTAATTTTTTAAATTTACATTTTGTGTTTAACTACATAGAAAATTATCATTTTTGTTCGGTCGCATTCTGAATAATTAATCATTTTAATTTAAAAACACATAATAAATATGTATGTATTTATGTGTATGTTTGTATGTGTATGTATGTATGTATGTATGTATGCATGTAAGTATGTATGTAAGTATGTATGTATGAATGTATGTATGTATGTTGTATGTACATATGTATACAATATGTTGTTGCTTTCAAGAGTTTCTTTTATTATTCTAGTTGTTGTAGACAGACATTTACATAAAAAGAGACATGATAATATGTCAAAACAAACTAAATAAAGTTAACTCAATGTGTTAGCAACGTACATAAGTTAATAAAAAAAAAATCATTTTACATAATTTTGTAAAAAAATCTTATTTTAAATAAAAAGTAGCGGTCACAAATGCAATTCCCCTTCTAGCTTTGTGTTATAACATGCCACATACTAAAGCTCGAAATCTCAGTGGTAAGTTTTTTTTTGTTCCTATCTCTCTTTTTTTTTTTGTTCTCTGATTTGTGTGTGTTTCCACAATTAAGGGATGTGATCAACCTTTTCGCGAGGGAAGCTTCGACCGCTAACGCAGAGTATAAAATTGATTGTATTTATTTAACGTTTTTAAGCAAAAAAGTATGTGGGAATTATTAAAGTTAGATTTTCAAATAAGTAAGTCATATATTTAAATGAAAAAACACAAAAAGCTTTACTATGAGAAGGACAAGATAAAGCTTTATTTTAAGATCATGATTGCCATATCTATGTGTGGTGGCAAAATTGAGGGATTTATTTGAAATGAATGTGGACATTTAAGTGTTGTAAAAGAAAATAGTTTTTAATGATATTTGATAATACTACATTTTATAGTAAAGAAGAACACTTACAATTATTTTGGATAATTTAAATGTTTTATTTCTATAATTGTTTTATATTAATTAATTTTACATAATTATTTTAGTTTTTTTTAGTTTGGGTAAAATATCTATATAAAAATAAAAATAATCGTAAATTTGATTGGGATATTTTAAGTTTAAAGTATTTTTTCGACAGTTTTGTTAACCTGCATTAAGTAGGTGTGAAAATTCATATAATTATGAAAGTTTTACATTTAAAATTTTTAAAGATATTCACAAAGTTGTGACGAAATTAAAATAATAATAATAAATGTAAAAGTTTTTGTTCTTAAAAAATCCTTAAAAAATCTAAAATACCAAAAAAGTTCTCTTTATTCTTCAATTATAATGCTGGAAATATTACAAATATAAACCGATGCTAAAATTAAGACTTAGACTTTTATATAAAGAGCTTTTGAAAAATATTGCTTGTTAAATTACGTACATAGTACGATTTTAAAATCACATCGGCCTGACATAATATTGCTGCATATTTTGATAACTTATTAAAACTTTTTTAATATTATACAGATTCAAACAATCAAAATTTAAAAACCCGTTGGCTGATGATCAGTATTGAAAAGTTAATAAAAATTCGGTTTTCGATTTGGAAATAATTTATTTTATTAATAACATCTTAATATATTCGAAGAAATTCAGAAATTCACCCTAAAAAAAAAAAAAAAAAAAACAGTAACTTTACAACTGTTTACAAAAATATAAAATTTTAGATTTTTTCTTTATAAAGCCAATTTAAAACAACTCAACGTTTTCTTTTTTTTTATTTAATTTCACTATTTATTAATAAATAAAGTAAATAAAAAAGAATTAAACAAAATGTTGTTTTCTGGAAAAAAATTTCAAAAATGGAGGAAATTTTTTATAAGCACTCTTTTTCGTTTAGTTTGAAAATATTTGGGTATAAATTAGGTAATACCTGGTTTATACAACATAATAATTCAAAGGACAATGTCAAGGGTACTGCAAAAGTAGCTAGATATTAACAAAAATAAATGTTTAGATTTTAGATTGACGGACCTCAACCCAATCGTAAAAATTTTGTATATATATATATAAAAAAAAAAAACATGAAGAGAAATTCATTATAGTAGGCAGAAAAGCTAAAAATTGTCACAATTAATGCTGAAATAACAGATAATCCAAAACAACGTGTTCTCAAAAAATTTTCCTCAATTTTTTATTTATTTGAATTTAAATCAAAAAGAACAAAAACGTTGAATTGTTTTAAATTGGTTTTATAAAGCGAAATCTAAAATTTCATATTTTTGAGAACAGTTGTGGAAGTCACTGTATAAATAAATATTTAATTATAATTAATCAAATAATAACTTCTTTATTTTAAAAGTTATATTTGGTTACCCTTTTTTGTGTTGTTGAAGTAAAAACTTGAAATAATAAATAAACCCTTTTATTCGACTACCTGCTTGCTAATGAACAACAATATTTCATCTTCTCTTATGTTCCTTAGAAAATAAACAAATTTCCTATAAAAATTTTTTCAATATATAAATGAAGATCTACTATATCCATCTACTTTTTTAAAACTTATAATTCCCATTTACTATTTTCTTTTAATATTTATTATAAAAACATTTTATATGTTGATAGTTACCAACGGTTCGGGTCTTCCCAACTGAAAGGGTTGTTTGCTCATCCCCTTAATTGAGCAGAAATCAATTCTCTTCTAAATTAATTCTTCTCGAATTAAGAAAAAATTCTAAATTTGTAAAAATTTCTACTTGAAAAAACAGCTTTGAAAAATATGTGTTACCATTAAAGAAATTCTCCATGAATACTAAATAAAAAAAAACATGTTCGATTGAAAATTCCGTTGAGAAGACCGAAAGGGGGGCTTTCGGGTTCCTTCCCCCTAAGTAATCGTTATTTTTTTATTTGATAAAATATTTTTAACTCGAGATGTTTAATATAAAAACTAATAGAATAATTGATTGCAAGTAAAATGCATGTATGCATTAGGATTAAATTTAAGTTTATCTTGTGAATTATTTTCATCATCTTTATCGTGAAATATATAATTTATACCTTTAACTGTTTAACAAATCAATAGTTGTTGTGGTTTTAAAAAAGTTTTCAAATTAAATTATTTACAAACATAAACATAACTGTGAATAAATAAATCTGAAAGGAAAATATTTGCAAAATTTATACCACCAAACACTGTACGTACGTACGTACGTCCGTCCGTTCGTTTGTCTATTTATTGCCATCATTTTACCTCCTGAAGAACTTTTTTGCTTTGGCAAACTTTTCTTGTATTCTACAATTTATTTGTGTTACTTAAAGTTTTGCTTGTTGGTTTTTATTGGTATTTTTTTACTTTTTTTAATCTTAATTCATACATACTATATAAAGCAACATACATACGTTTTTTTTTTCGAATTTAGTACGTGTACGAGTATATAAATAGTTACACAAACTATATTCGTAGTTAGGGGAAGACCCAAAGTTTATTTTTTTTCTTCTTTACCATTTCTTCACTTTTTTTTCCACTTACCATTTATAATTCTTGTCAGCTTATTACGTCTTGTCGACGATGGACTCAATAGACTTTCACGACGACTATTGCCCGTAGTTGTAATAACACCACAAGTTGATTGTGTACCACCCACTCCAGTGATAAGACCACCAATACCAACACTACCTGCACCTCCTCCGCCGCTAATACACCATTCATTGATATTCAACTGGGCACTTTGTGATGAAGTACTGCAATTGCTGAATAGACTACTGGCCGATGGACGTTTACTAAAAGGAGCTACCGCCGGTCGGGGTATATCTAATGAAGGTCGGGGTGAATCACTCCAAACAATTTCTGCAAATGAATCAATACTGGCTGAACGTTGTAAAGCACTGCTATCTTTGCGTCTAGAAAGAAAAATATAAAATACAATAAAAAAATATGTATGTGTTGTGTTTAGGGGTCTTAAGATTTTTTTTTTTTTTTGCAAAAAATGTAAATCAATGAAAAGAAACGTTTCAATATACAGGGATTTAAATGTGGACACGTGGAGAAATAATTGGCGGTGAAAATATAAAACCACAAAGTAGACCAGGAGTGCCACACAGAAAAAATTGTTTTAAGAAAATTTTCTATTAAATTATTAATCAGAGATTTAAAATGCTTTTAATTATATTTACATTAAATAAATGACTCAAACTCGAAGTATTCTAACAAATTAAATTTAAATTTTATACAGAAAAATCTAAAATAATATTTTAATAATGAAAAAATCATATTCAATTATTTTATTAATTAAAATTCAGCCTATTAAAAAAATTGTTTATTCAATTACTCAAATCAACACTTATTTGCTTATATTTGATTAATTTATTAATTATTACATTAAGAAAAATAATAAAAAGCCGATAAATTGTTTTGTTTTTTTATTAAAAAAATGTTAGAAAATTTTAATTTTGAGCACTTGATTAATTGATATAATTAAAAAATATTGGAAAAAATATTTTATCTTTGATAAATCGTTTTATTTACCATATTTCTTCTATGCACAAGGCAATAGATAACGCCATCTCTTTTTTGAAATGTTTTATTTTGCTTAAAAACTCTACAAGGAAATATTCCTATATCCTTCCTTAATTTCTACCTATGATAGTTTGCATCAATTGTGGCACCTCTGTTTATACTCTGTGGATAAAACTTAAATGATTTTTTATTGAATGCATAAACGGTATAAATGAAATTAAATTTATTGATTTCTTTTAAAAGTTAAAAAAGGTTTCAAATCTATAGTATATAAAATCAATCATTTATATATCTGTGAAAAAAATGTTTAATTTACACATGACAATGCTCACCCAAGGGTTTAATATTGAGGTATTATCTTCCTGGAATATTGAGAAAAACATTTTTTTATTTCAAGAAAGTAATTTAATAAGCTTTGGCCTATACGCTGGCATTTCCCGAAATGACACTCGAATGCTCATATGTCTCATGAAAATTTGGATAAAATGCATAAGAAATTACTTAACAGAAATGGACACAATCTCATATAAGGCTTACTCCTAAAGGTCACTATAACCTTCAGAAATTCTTGAAAAAGGTAAAAAAGTATCTTATAAAGGGAAAGCATTGCACTAAACTTTCTAATAATTGGCCTGAATGGATTGAACACAGAGAAAATAGATTCTTTACGGAATTTTTTGCCAATCGAATTTTATCGGTTGCATGTATTATCGCATAATTCGATTAAATTATCGAATATTTTTGATACTCGTAACTGAATTTATAAAGAAATCTTTGGAATATTATAACTATTGTGAATTAATTTTATAATAATTTGATTTTTTTTTAATTTATTGACAATACTTTTAAATAGAAAAATTAATACAAAGAAGAATATATGAAAATAAAATTATATTTAAATTAAATTAGAAATATAATACGATATGCTTTTTTAATTTGCTCCAATTGAGGATTCATGCCATCTTTACAGCAAATAAGAGATAATATTTTATTGAACAGGATGGTCAAATATTTACATCACCTGAAAACACCGTCACCCTCAACTACATCAAAAGCGAACGTTTTATACATTTGTAATTAAGCTCCAGTAGTAATGGTCATGAATAATTCCAAATAATGTTTTTCTCATCAAATTTCGTGGAGCGGTCTTATATTAGACATGTGGACAATTCTTGACTGCTACTTTTACTAAGTGTAAAATGAAATATAGGAATACAGATTATTACGTTAATACTAACATTTATATGAAATTGTGCACTTTAAGGTTATTCCCGAAAGTGGGCTTATATGGAAGCTATGGTAAATTTGTCACTGTGATTTCTATTTATATAAAACTTACTTGTGTCGAATATAAACCTGATACTAACATTCGTATGTAATTTATGTACGTTAAATTGATTTTCGGAAGAGGGTTTTATATGGGAGCTATGGTCAATTATGGACCGATCTTCATGAAATTTAGCACAAGATTGATACTTATACAAAACTTCCTTACATCTAATTTCATTAAAATATTTCTATATTTAAGACATTTATGATCGTTAAACCCCTATCCCGAGAAGACGTTCGTATGGGGGCTAGATGAAATAATGGACCGATCATAACCAATTTCAATAGGCTTCGTCTCTGTGTCATGCCAAATTTCATTGAATTATCTACAAAATTGTAACCTGTACTTTGTACAGAAGGTATACATGGGCAGTCAGCCAGCCGTCCAGCCAGCCAGACGGACGGACGTACATCGTTAGATCGACTCAAAAAGTAATTCTGAGTCAATTGGTTTAAGTTGGGTGTTAGATGATTTTTTTTCTGTGCGTTACAAACGTCAGCACAAACGCATAATACCCCAACAACCTGTGGTAATGTGAGATATAATTAATTTAACACTTATTTCAGAAATGCTCACACAAATATACTGCAGTTATTATCAATTACATACATACATGTTAAAATTATAAAAATTACCCGTTTTTATTTGTTCATTATCTTCTATAATTTTAAAAGTTGTTTTCCAAATTTTTCCAAACAAAAAAATTTTTAATTTCTTACAAACAATTTTTAATATTTTTCTACAAACGTCAAAATGAAAATAAAATAAAATTGTTTATGTTGAAACCAGATAGTCCGATACTTTGACAGTAGCACCTAAGTCTAAGAGTGTGTTAGTGAAAAAGTACCTGATTCTAAGTTAGCGTTGCCAATTTAGCGCTTTTCGCGCTAGATTTAGTGCTTTTTAACAACCCAAAAGTAGCATTTTTTCTATTAGCGCTTTTTCAAAAAAGCGCTAAATTTTCGTATTTTACTTTAGTGATATGACGATTAGGGACATGTTTTTACGTCCCTATTGCAAATATTTACATAGAATATTAACATAAAATTTTATATGCTTTATGATTTTATCACATCATATTCCTTAAAATACTCCTTATAATTATTAATGTTCATTCCTAAAATAGAGTGTATCTTTCGGAATGGATTTAAAATGCAATCCAAAATTTAAAATTTGTTCATTACTATCTGTTTTTTTTTTGTTAACACATTTTTAATTTTTTTAATGATAAAATTTTATAAAGTTTTTATTTCACAGAACAGAAATAAGAATTTTTCTCACCAGAGGAAAAACATTTTCTACCATAGAACATTATTTTTATGAATTTTCGAGTTCATTTCATTTCGAAATGACATTTGAGGTGTCTATCCGTTTTCCTCATCCCATTGAATAAAGGATTTATTACCAATTTTCAAATACGTTTCTGTTTATTTTAGGAAATGGACTGATTAAATAAAAGGTTTTGCACTAAAATTTAAAAAAATCTAACCGAAGTTAACAGTTTTATGCATTTAAATTCCCGGAAAAAAGCTGTTATGAATCAGGAATTTTAATTGTATATAAAATTTAACCGCTTACTTTTGTAATAAAAATACCAATTTTAAATTTGATTCGAAATACAATTTACTTATTCTGCCGAAGTTAAAATATTAAAAAAAAAAAAAAAAAATAACAAATATGGACCGTGTAATGTTTAAGTTGTTTGTTTAATTTAAAAAGGAGCGCTAAATTCCTTTAATTTTGGTTCAATATAGCATTTTTTAGCGCATTTTGGTTAGAAATAGTTGACAAAGCTGCTGTAAGTTTGTGTTAGTAAAAAAAATTTAATTGTGTTGGTGGTTTTTTCCCTATTCACACATAGTTCTATAAAATTTTTAAAAATTCAATTTGTTTTGAATCTAAAACAAAACTGTCAAAAATGAATAAAAAAAAAAAAAAATATTTTACATTTTGTGCGAATTGGGCCCATTTTCAAAATAAATGTGTAAATAAAATAGTAAGTGAATGTGTAGAGAAGTGTAAAAATCTTTAATAATTCAATAATTGTTTGTGAGACAATTACATAATTCACACGACACCTGTGTATGAGAGAGAGAAATATTACCAAAAGAGAATCGGAGTACTTGTATATACTTCGGCTAAAAAGCATAGAATTAGTAATTTCTATATTATAATCGAACATTTCGATTATAACCACCAATAATACCACTCATATCAGTCACAGCAACTCATTAAATAGTTTTTCCAAATCTAATTCTTTAAATGATGTAGTTATAAAATTATTAAAATAGAATAGCTGCTAAAATTATAGTTTTTAAATGGTAGAAATAAAATTTCAGTTTCCTTTATAATTTTACTATAATAGAGCTATAAAAGATCGCTTTATTGTTAATATACAGATCAACAAATCATTTCAGAGTTTTTAAACGAAATAAAGCACCGCATACGACTCAAGGCAAGTTCTTGAGTTAAAAATTAACAAACAAAGAGCAATTTTTTATCACAATGTCAAAACGTAGTCCTAGTTAACCAATGGTGGGTTTAATTTAAAGATATATATTTTTAGTTTAAGCGTGCTATCGTAGCAGGTCGTACATCCGCTCAAAAATATTTCCTGTCAAGTGTGGTGGTAGTTAAATCATTTACTCGTACTTCGCTTATCTAAAACCAAAAATTTTGTCACATTTAAATCACAAATCAATTACTTGAAAATAACTATGTCCTTAAGGGGTTCATGAATTCTGAACACATTTTATAATTTAGTCAGAGCTTCAGAAGCATTAATTCATTATTGAAATATATATGCTGAAAATTCTTCACCAAGTTATTTAATATTATTATTTTCACTGAATTAATTATAATGTAATATATTTTTTAATAACTTGAATTATTTGTCATTTCAAATTCAATTAATATTTATTGAAAATATGTGTTTTTAGTTGATTTAATTTTTGTTTTCAAAATCCAATTTCTGTGAAAATAACAATAAATATCAAATTAGTTTCTCATATACCAAATATGATTTTTAAGAAGATAAATCTAGCTAAGTATTTTTTGCTTAAACGTTTGTCACTTATCAAATAACTTCTTGGAAGTAATTTTTTAAAACAAGAATTTTTTAATATGTCGTTTATACCACATCAAAAACCACATCGTTTACATACTTTGTTTTCTCTCCATGTGATTTTTATTGATATTTCATTTTGTTGGAAATTTTTATTTAAACACATTTTTATATATTTTTAATATTTAAAAATCTTTTAAACAATATTTTAGGAATAATTTATTAGCAATATTTATATGAGAAATAAAATTAATCAAGGAAATCAAAAATATTATTTTTTTGTAATATATGAAAGCTTGCTGTTCTGAAATTAGTTGAACAGGCTGAGTCACAAATAATTATTCTGGTTGTTTTTTTTGGTTTTCAACAAAAACTAGATGAACATGGTTTTTGATTTGTATTGAAAAATTAAAGAATTATTTATGTAGTTTTTCAATCAAAAACCGATTGAAGCTAAAAACTACTAGTTTTTGATTGGTGTAAATGGCATATAATATTATCTACAAAATTCATCAATGTGAAATTCTTCCCTTATGAATTAAATCTGTGGCAAAAAGGAAAAATTACATAATTGATTTTTACTACTTTTTAGGAGACTGTTTTTAGGTTTTAAAATGAAATTGAAGGTCGTAGGTATACAATTTTGAATTATTTACCGTGCAAATTTATCTGCAATTCGTACGAAAATTATTTGGTATATTTTCCATACCAGTATGTGCATTGACTATTGAAAAATATAGTAAAAAAGTAATGGTGTTGTTTTTTCCTTTATAAAATTAATATTTTGTTTATATGCCATTTTTATCGAATAAAAACTAGTAGTTTTTGGCTTCATTCGGTTTTTGATTTAAAAACCACAACAAATTTTCTATTTTTTTCCATATAAATCAAAAACTATTTTCAACTTGATTTTACGTAAAACTACATAAAAACTACTAAAAAAAATATTTATAAAACATCCAATTTAACTGATTTCATAGCAGTAAGCTTTTATATTGAACGAAAAAAATAAAAGTGTTGTTATTTTTTTGAAATATTTCATTTGTTTTATAGTTTATTTACATAAAATGTGTTTAAAATATGTTTAACAAACATTTTAAAAATTAATCAAAGTCAAATACAAATTAAATAAAAATTAATCCAGAAATCAAGACTTCAACAAAAACTACATAGGGAAGAAAACAGGTGTGTAAACGTGTTCTTATTGGTTTTTGAAATTTAGTTTTCAGAAAAACCAATTAGTTTAAATTTTCTAGTTTTTCCATATAAAACTATTTTCAACTTGATTTTACGTAAAACTACATAAAAACTACTAAAAAAATATTTATGAAACATCCTATTTAACTGATTTCACAGCAGTAAGCTTTTGTATTGAACGAAAAAAATAAAAAATGTTATTTTTTGAAAGATTTCATTTGTTTATTTACATAAAATGTGTATAAAATATTTTTAACAAACATTTTAAAAATAAATCAAAGTCAAATAGAAATTAATTAAAAATTAATCCAGAAATCAAGATATCAACAAAAATTAGTTTTCACAAAAACCAATTAGTTTTATTTTGTGTAAATTTAGTATTATTCGTTTTTTTAATAAAATTCTACACAAATTTCTATGGTTTTTCCATACAAATCAAAATCCATTTTCAACTAGCTTTTATTGAAAATCAAATAAAAACTACTAAAATAACTCTTTATGATACATCTTGTTTAGCACATTTCATAACAGTAAGCTTTCATATATAATGAAAAAAATAAAACGTCAAATTTATATAAATTATTTGTTTTGTTTATGAAATTATTACAATAAATAGTTCATTAAAAATTCTTAAAATATGCTTTAATATCGAAACTACGTATTCTCTGACCAAAAAAAAAAAAAAAAATAGCAAACAGAGCAGAAATGAAAAATATCCAAAAAATGTGAATGCCAAAAACGAAAAACCACATTGGGAAGAAATAAGGTATGTAAATGATGTAGTTTTTGAATTAATTTTTTTTAAACCAAATGGTTTTTATTTTGGTATAAACGGCATATATTTAAATAATATTTCAAATTGTAGATTTTTTCCAAAATAAAATTTTAAAATATATTTTGAATATATTGAATTGTGTACTTATTCAATTTCCAAAATATTATGAAAATAAAATTCATGTCTTAAAAAGCTACTTATTTCAAATAATTATATTAAATTCAATCATGAATTTTAATATATTAAATATGGAAAACAGCATCCTAGTAAATAACGTTGCTTACTTATATGCAATAACAGCTAATGGAAGCAGTAGATAGCTTACTTAATTGCATAAAGCTTCCACAAAGCTTTCAAAAATGCAATAGCGTAAGTTATTGTCTTAGTACGAAAGACACTCTTGCTTACCATAGTGTTCCGCAGAAGCACTAAAATTATTCTTGAACAAAAATTATGCATCATAAATATGATTCAGTTATGCATATATTATAAAACCTCATCAAATTGTAAAAAGTATAATGTAAGCATTACTAAAGTGCATTTACAATACATGATTTTTGTTCGAGATGAACCGCCTAGAAGCAACAGAAATGGATTTCAGTGCTTCTCCTAAGCAGTCAGCAAGAGTGTCTTTTGCACTCAATCAATAACTTACGTTATTGCATTCTTGGAAACTATAAGGAAGCAATTAAGTAAGCAATCTATTGAATCCAAGTAAGTAATCTATTGCTTCCATCAGTTGTTATTGCTGTCAAATACTGAAAATTTCTTTGCTGGTATTCGATAATTTATACAACTTTTAAATTGCAAAAAAAAGTAAAACCAAACGAATTATGTTGTTATGCAGACCACCATCTCATAAAATAATAGAGAGATTTTTGAAAGAAATTTAAACAATATGTTATGAAATACAACAATTCTAAAAATTAAGAAAATGGAAAACGACATAATTAAAGTTATGTAGTTTTTCCTTTTGACCACAGAAATGTTGTTATTTATATTAATTTCTTAAACTACCTTTAGAACCCCCCTTTATATGTTTAGTGTCTTTCTTATAACTTTATTTCATGTTGCAAACTTTTCTCCAAGATTGCAATGGCCACAACATAACTGAGAATAAAAACTAAAAAAAAAGAAAACTTAATACAAATACAGAATTGAAATTCCTCTTTAGTTTCAGAAAACTATTTTACACAAAAATTTGCCAGTAAACAACTATTTGTGTCATATTTTTCTCTTCTCGTTTCTAAAATTTGTTAACTAAAATTTACTTTATTGAAAATCAATTTTAATAAAGTACATGTTCGCCATTATTATATATGACTTTTTGCCAGCCTCCTAGCAAAAACTTTTTGGTTTTCGTTAATGGCAACTACTTATTAAAATAGTTTCTTGGTAATGAGGCGTCATTATTATTTGCCTACTCGATATTACATAAATAAGTACTCAATAGTATAATAGCACAGTAATATTGCAATCACGTGAAGGAGTTTGCTAGAGCGCTGGATTAACAACCAAAAGGTTGTTGTTTTAACCCCATTCTGATGCTATTAGTTTTTTATAACAAAATGTTTAAAAAGATATTTTATACTAAAAACAAGCTTTTATCACATTAAAAACGAAAGGTTAATTTGTGCCCGAGTTCAAATCCCACTGGAGGCAAAATTTATTTGTTTTTTTATTTTTATTTTCATTTAGGTACAAATTTCTGAGTATCTCTAGAGTTTAAAAATAACTGCATGAATTTGTGAACAACTGGAACAAAAATAACTAGTTCTTCAGGCAAAAAATAAGTAGTTCATTTTTGTTTCCACTTGTACCTGCTAGCTTATCAGGAAAGCAAAGTTTTTGCTGGGTTTATAGTTCCATCGAACTTCTATGGTTTATCGGCGAAAAACTTGGCTAAGTGGCTCTACAGTTGCCCAATTTTTTACCATCAAAGTGTTATGCATAGACCAAAACAAATGGTAGTCAGATGGTGTAAGGTCCGGGCCACACGGTGGATGCATCAAAAATTCTGAGCTAAAGGCAGTCAATTTTTTCCAGGTTATCAAAAATGTGCGTGACCTGGCATTGTCATGATGAAGCACAACACCTTTCCTGTTGGCCAATTCTGGTCCCTCGTTTATGATTTCTTCGTTCGAACGGTCAAGCCTGTGAGCAGTAGAATTCAGAATTGATCAATTCGTCAAGTTGCAGCAGACACTCAATATAACCTTGTTTGCCGTCAAACCAGAATTTAAAGTCGTTTATGGTGGGTCGTCTGCATTTGACCAAGATTTTTTCGCTTTATGTTCTCGTAATGAATACATTTTTCATTCTCTGTTACGATCCGCTTTAAAGATGCTTCTATTTCGTTGCATTTCAGCAGAGTTTCACTGATGATTCGGTCAATCAAATTTCTTTGCGATAATTCATGTGGCACCCAAACACCGTGCTTCTTCGAGTAGCCAACTTTTTTCAAATGATTGCAAACTGCAATGTGGTTAATGTTTAATGCCTCCGTTATCTCCTGACAACTTGCGTGCTGGTCTTGTTCTATCAGTTCCTAAATTTCACCCACTTCTTCAGTGACTGGCCTACCAAAGCGATGTGTATCTTTGATATCGAAATTTTAGGAACTACTGCATCCGGCGTTTACTCATAGTATTCTCACCGTACAGTTTATAAAATTTTCTTCATGTTTTAAAAGCGTTTTTTATTTTTTATAGTAAAGAAACATCACAGATTTTTCACCCATTTTCAATATAACTTTTTACACGTGTGACGTACTAAAGAACTGTCTTCACCATAAATGTAACCTAAAATGTCACCTTTCAAACACGTGTTCGTTTTACCCAATATATGGGCTTCAACACCACCACGTGACAAAAATCCGAGGTTACTTTTTATATGACCCAATATTTTATGCCAACTGAAATTTCTTTTTATGCTTATTTCTTCAATTTTTGCTTGCTGAGATTTTATTTAAATTATTTATATCAGATTTTTAAAATAAATTTATTATTTTTCTCTTTTCAGTTTTCTCGCAACTTAACTTTTGTGTTTCTTTTTATACATTTTTGTTTATTTTAGTTTTTTTCGAGTTAAAGTTGTTGTGTGAAGAGTGCGTGACTTATTTTCTAAGTATAAGTGCCAATTGAAAAAAAAAAGTTGGTGCAAAGAGCCTTATAGTAAAAATGTTATTTTATTTAGAAGGAAAAATGATATTGAAATAATGAAAGAAAAAAAACCAAATAACCAAATAAACCACAATAAATAAATTTAGTAGGTGGCAGGGCATTTAAATAAAAGGTATTTTCATTTTTATATTCAGTTGATTTAAAGCAAATGAAATGGATCTATTAAGATTTAAAAGGGTTAAGAAATAATATTTTTTATATTTTACTTTTTTAGGAAATTTATCAAGATTATTTTTGTTGCTTTGAAAAGCTTACTCGATTTTCTGTTATCCTTTTGAAAAACTGACAGAATTTGAAAGAGTTTTTAAAAAGTATGGTATTTTATTGAACAATGCAATTGAAATCGCCCCACTTATACACTAACAGCATTTGTAATAATTTTATCGAATGTTCCAAATATTTATTTCATAAAACATATAACATTTTGTTTGTTAATTTAAAAGCTTTTTGTATTTCCACCCTTATTGCTTTTTAAAATAAAAATAAAAGAATATACGAGTATTTATTTCTAGCTTTTTCCACAACAAAACTTTGATCTTAGGCGACTAACTTTAAGGGATGTTTTTAGTTTAAAAATATTTGTTTGCTCGCAAGTATCTTTATTTTGTTTCTTAAACAAATTTCCTTTATTTTATTTTTTATAATTCCCATATACTTTTTCCTCACTTCACGCCAGTTAAATACATCATTTTAAGTATATACCACCGGCGGTTCATAACCTCTGCGTTGAAAGGGTTCTTCACATTCCCTAACCAATTGTGAAATTCGATAAGAAAAAGTTCTCTCAATTCCTCTTCCAAAAAAAGCCGTCTTAAAAATGACGAAATTTCAAAAATATATAAACATTTAAACAAATTCTCCCAAAACAAACAAAAATTCTCTCTCAATCATTAACAAATGTTTACCTTAAAGACATAAAAGATAAATATACAAAAATAAATTTCTCAATTGAATTCAAATTCATTTCCAAATAAAATCAAAACACAAACGAGCAAAAAAAATAAATCTCAAAACTTTCCAACAAACACTTTCTCAAAACAAATGTGCGCTTTGAAAATTAAAAAATATACAAGCCAGTTTGAAATAAATTCAAATGTACAGAGGTTACCGAAAAAGGTAATCGCCATTTTTTTGATGAGAGAATTTGGAAATGTTAAATTTTATTATTAATTGAAATTGCAAGGATTTTAATAACTACGTTGCACATTGGTTCCAAAGGATAAAAAAATGCCGCTTAATTCAGAAAATTAGAAAAATATCATACTTTATATTTTGTTTTATTAATTTGGTTACAAACAGGTAAAAAAAAGTTAACCTTGCAATTTTAGGATTTTTTTATGCTTCAGCCAGCGTCCTTCCGTCTTTTCCATCATTAATTAACAAAACTTTTGGCTAAAGTACAGATGGTAGTTTTTAAGATAACTTAACCAAATTGTGCCGATATGTTTATATTGATTTAGTCATTTATTGCTGTGAATTTGGTTCAAATCGTTTCATTATTTTATATAGCTCCCATATAAAAATCTTACCGAAATGCGGACTAAAGTGTTTTTCCATATGTATAGATTTGATTTTGGGAAAAAAAAACCTTCTTATTGCAAAATATAAAAATATTAGGTCCGCTATTGGACCTAGCGCCCATATAAGACATACATCTAAGGACCACTTTGCAGCTTATAGATTTCTTAAATATGTGAATGTAAATTAAAAGGTATAATCTTTCAAATAAAAATGTTTATTTGAATAACCATAAGTAAAGTTTAAATAAAAATGCTATTTTATTTACAAATTTTGAAAGATTTTGTTTATACTATTCCGACACAAGTGGTCTTAGACACATTTATGGTCGGAGGAATTTGTAGTAATTTTACCGTTTTTTAAGCGACTTTTATATTTTTTCTGTTTGCTGACAGATATATTTGTTTTTTACTATAATAAAGTACAAAAATTAGTATTTAATAAAAAGGCAAAATTTACCCATATAAATGTATTTGCAAATTTCGGATTTTCTGATAAATTAAAACATTTTTTTTTTTATACACAAAGATTTTATGGGGAATTAAAGTAAAAATTTGATATTTTCATACTTTTGAAAGAGTCAGTTATACAGAGTTTTTACTAAATAATTTCCTTCAAAAAACTTAAATTTTTACAAATAAGTCGTAATTCTAGAGAGGGCGCAGATTTCTATGTTTTTAAATACAAGTTAAGAAAGCGAATATAAAAGATCTGGTTCATCAAATATAAAAAATATTCCAAATATTGACCTTAAAGAATAATAATATCGAGAAATAAGAACCTACTTTTTGGATAACAGAATACCTAAGTTTGCTTAAATGAAAATATAGGCAGTCGATTTAAACAAAATGTCAACTTTATTCCAACTTTTAAAGTTTACTTCAAATAAACTAAATAATACAAATGATTCATTTTAATAACTAGTGATGCAAAACTTTACTTAGTTTCACCAGCCACCAAACATTATTATAAAAACTTAATTTAAAAATTTGAATTAAACGCATTGGTGCGATTTAGATTGAATTTTTTCCCCTTCTTATGTTAAGCGAAATTTGAGAAATTTCTAAAATTTACATTTTTGAGTTATTATTTTTAAGTTGAAATTGATTTCTTTATCCTGTTAAATTGTAAATCTCAAAAATCATATCATAATAACCTTCCTCAGCACATCAATAATGCATAGCACATGACATTCTTATCAACCTAATCATGTTAGTAAAGGTAAAAAAGTTTTTATTGAAATTATTGACAGTCTCGATAATTTGGCACAACAGGCAAATGACACTTGTCACAATAGAGTGAGAAATGTTTTAAGTATATGTGATTACCAGTGTTGCCAGGAGATGAGAAAAAAACAGCCTAAATTGAACTTTAAAAAAGGTCAAAAAAGGCTAAATGTTCCAAAAAATAAGGCCAGAAAAAAGTTATTATTATTTTTTATCATTCTCATTAGTTTTTGCAATTTTTCCAAAGAAATTGTAATAAATTTATAAATAACACCCAGCAAAATGACTAAATGAAAAATCGACCAAAAAATTCCCATTAAAATTTTATATTATATTTCATATGAAAAATTACCAAATATTTTGAAGTTATTTCTCCTTATTTTTTAATTTTTTTTGATTTTTCTTATTACTAAGATATTTTTTTAAATTATTTTTATAAATAGTTTCTATTGTTGATGAAGTATAATAAAAAATGATTTTAACTATCGATTTAGTAACTCCACAAAATTTTTTAATGCACTTTTTTTTGAAGAATGAATCGCCGCAGGCGAAATTTTTTATTAAATATAAATAATCTAGATTTTTTTTTGCAAATAAATATACAAAAATGCTTAACTGGATGATTTTGTAAAGATGAAATTAGTGATAGTAAATAAGAAATTACTTTCTTCGTTGTTGAAATACTAACATTTAGCTTTTTTAAGGCAATTTTTAATATCAAAAAAAGCTAGAAGATAAAAACAAATATTTTGAGGCTAAAAGCAAAATAAAAAGGCTAAACTGGCAACACTGGTGATTACGAGCTAAATAATTGGGGTAAATGACAATGACATGTCAAATAATTCTGTTGATAAAGAAGTTTTATTCCTTTATTCATCTTTTATTTTTAAACTACAAAAAGGATATTAAACAAGCCGATACATAAAAACTACACAAAGGAAAGCTAAATTTTAATATAAAAGTTAAATTTTACATAAATTTAACTCCTAATAATCCAATATTGGTTTAACAGTTATGGAGTTGGGTTAAATTAGGGAGTGAATTTAAATAAAATATAATATTTAGGCCCGGCTTTATATTGTTCGAAAAACAATATTTTGGACATAATTTGATTTTGAATTTTGTTTAAGAAAAATATTGAAGGCATGTTGAAAACAACTAGTTTTGCTTAAAACTACCTGCTTTCCCAAACCCTACCTGTGGAAACGTAGCATAAAATCTTTTGACTTAATTATGACAATTTTTTATTAAATATATTTTTATTTAGATTACTGTTGGCTAATCCTTATAAAAAAAAAAAACATTAAAGATATCAAATTTACTTTTTTGGGCAAAAAAATGTTCGATGCCACCCTAATGTGTCATCAAAAAAAAAAAAAAAAATAAAAAAAATAAAAACAACAATTTATAAAAATTTTAAATTATTTCAAAGATATGAAGAAATCTGGGTGATTCAAGTGAGATACTTTTTTCAATAGCCTTTTTTGACAGATCACGTGTGAGTCGTGTCATGCTGTCATGTTATTTTTGTTTAGTATTGTTTGGCATTTCATAATGGAAAGACTTACGTTCAACTTTATTAGGAAAATTCACGTTCTGTGAGGAATGTGTTTCGTGCACTTCGCTCAACTTATGGTCAACATAGAAAAAACAACGGTTTGGTGTGGTTTGTGGGCCGATGGAATCATCGGTCCATATTTTTTAAAAATGATGCCGGTGCGAACGTAACCGTTAATGGCGACCGTTATCGTGCCATGATAACCGATTATTTGATGTCTGAAATTGAAGCTCTTGATCTCGGCGACATTTGGTTTCATCAAGACGACGCCACTTCCCACACATCGCATCAATCAATGGATTTATTGAGAGAACACTTTGGTGAGCACATAATTTCACGTTTTGGGCGGGTCGATTGGCCACTAAGATCGTGTGATATCACACCGTTACACTTTTTCCTGTGGGGATATGTAAAATCTAAAGTTTATGCGGACAAACCCGCTTCGATTCAGGCCGTGGAGGAAAACATCACGCGTGCCATTTGCCAGTAGAAATGCTCGAACGAGTCATCGAAAATTGGACTCAACTGATGGACCATCTGCGACGTAGCAACGGCCAACATTTGATAGACATAATCTTCAAAAAATAAATGCCGAAGAATGTTCTTTCAAATGATAAACATTCCCCATTAAATTTGAATTTTCTGTGTTTTTTTCTTTAAAAAAGTAGGGGACCTCGAAATGGATCACCCTATATAAGCTCATAGAAAGGATAAATTTTAAGGGTTGTTTGATATCTTTTTAAAATTTTAAATAATTTTATTATTATTTAAATATTATTTTCAATAAATATTTTTGAAGACGTCCCACAATTTTCATACTTTGGAAAAACTTAAAACAATTTTCACCACTAAGTGAAAAGTATAGGGGTCAATGTGTTTGACGGTTCGATCATAAAAATCTCATTTATAGAAAGCTTAGAAGAAAATGTCGGCAGTCGATTTTAACAAAATGTCGATTTTTTTTGACTGTACATAAAAGCTGCAATATTTTGTCGACTTTGACAGTTCAATACAAATAAATTAAATAACACAGATAATTGATTTTAATAGCTAGTGATGCAAAACTTGATGTAGTTTCACCAGACAACAAACTTTGTTATAAAATTTGAATTAATCTTCACTTTTGAATCACTTGAAACCATGGTGCTTTGCTAGATTTAGATTGGATTTTTTTTGCCTTCTTATATTAATTCTTAAAATTTATATTTTTAAATTATTACTTTCAAGTTCTTAAGTTAAAATTGATTTCTTTATCCGGCTAAATTGCAAATTCCAAAAATTATACCTTATTAAACTTCCTCAGCACATTAATAATCATGCTAGTCAAGGAAAAAAGTTATTAAAGTTATTGAAATTATTAACAGACTCAAAGAAATGGCACAACAGGCAAATGACACTTGTCACAATAGAGTAAGAAATCTTGTAAATATACGTGATTACGAGCTAAATAATTGGGATAAATGACAATGAATTGTCAAATAAATGTGATGATAAAGAAGTTTTATTCCTTTATTCATCTCTTTTTTATATAAGCTTAACTGCAAAAAAAGTTAAAGACAACTTAATAGAGTATTAAATAAATTATATTTTAACATAAAAGTTAATTTAATAAATTTAACTTAAATGCACTCCCTAAGCACTTAAATTAAATATAACATTTAGGCCCGGTTTTGTATTATTCCCTTTGTGTATATTTAAGTGCCAACCTAGCTAAAAAAGGTTTAAGTTAAAGCTCACATTTAAGTAATACTTCATTAACAGTTTAATACTTAAGTTGACAAAAAAAAAAAAAAAAAAAAAAAAAAAAATAAACAAAAAGCTTTGAGCTTTTATGTATTTACAATAAGGTGGTCCCAACTTTACAATAACTACCAATAATTTTTCTTTAGCCAAAAATCATAGATATATTTTATTTATCTTAGAATGTTTTATCCCAGCTATGCTATTTTTTATGGAATATCTTTTAATTTAGATTGCTATTTGCTTATGATAATGCCAAAATTCTTTATAAATATTGAACTTACTTTTTTTGGGCAAAATATTTTTTGATGCCACCCTAATGTGGCAGCAAAACTAAATAAAAAAAACCGACAATTTTAAACAATAAATGAAAGATGAAAAGAAATCCTAAGTTTATGGGCCGTAAAATTAAAAAGGTGTTGATGCAGTATATAAAACCACAAATAAAATATAAATTTAGAGCGTATTTTGAAATCTTTTTAAAAATTAAAATAATTTTTTTTCGATTTTGTATTTTCATTTATTTTTGTTTATTTTCATTAAATATTTTAGTAGACGTTAAGCAGTATTCATACTTCGGAAAAACTTAAGAGATGAATTGGGTGTACTTAAGTTTCAATCATAAAATAATTTTAAAAACTTAAGTATGATTTTGCCACTAAGTGAGTAGTATAATGCCGGGCCTTAATTTTCATATGAACTCCTATTGCTAACTTTTAATATTATTCTTTTATCAATTCTTGTTGGATTTAATGGCCTGATTCAGTACGACAATCAACTTGTTTGAAAATAAAATTTGTATGAAAATTACTCATTTTTTCAAATATTTTTTGAGTAGTTTTCATACAAATTTTATTTTCAAACAATTTGATTGTCATACTGAATCAGGCCCTAACATTTTTTAAATTCGTTGAGTTCAACATTTTTTTTAAACTATAAAAATTCTTTTTAATTAAAAATGCTCGACATTTAAAATTTTCAGAATTTTATGTATGCCAAGTTGAAGGTAAACTTAGGCTTTAAGCATTTGTAGCTCAGAACTTTACAAGGTCAAAAAAGAGCACAGCTTTTAAAAAAATATATATGTTTAAAAGCTTTTTACACTGTTTTATTAAAAACCTTTCTAATAGAACTTATAATAAAATCGTAAAAGGCTTATTTATGACCAGGTGGTTTCTGAATGATCAAATAAAAGTAATCAAAAGGAAACAATCAAAACTGAATGCAAAGCGAAAGAGCTTTCAAAAGCTTTGGTAAATGTATGCAGGAGCAAAATAAGGACTGCGTACGAAAAAATGAGTGTATATAATTCAGCTTATAAAAATTAAGTAATAAATAAGTTAATCTTTTTAAAATTTTGTTTTGTTAAAAACCATTATATTCTAGCTTTAAATTTAGAAAACAAAATTAACTTTTTATTTGTTTTTAATAAAATGTTTAATACTAGAGTATAAGCCTGTCAATACCAAGAAAAATTGCAATATAATAAAAAATGGACAAAAAATTCAAAAATCATTTAAAAAATCTATGAACAACTTTTTAACGATTTCCCTCTCCTTAATCGAAATTGAAAAATTTGAATTTGTTAGAATTTGATGGTGAATAAAACATAAAATATTGAAAAATAAAAAGAAAAAAAGGAAGATTTCAAAAAATTTTTGGGCACTAAATCCCTGATCGAAATACAAAATCAGTTTCCGGTAAGTTTTGGAGAGCAAGCAATAAGTATAGCAATTTTAAACTTCCTAAAACCAAAAACGACTTTTAAAATATTACAGAAAACAAAAGATAAATCCTCATATCACGGCTAATTGATATAAATTTTAAAATCTGGCTCCGTTAGGATTTGTACAACGAATAGTCTCATAAGTAAGCCGAATTTTAATTTTCTACGTCGTTTGGGAAAGCCCCGGAAAGAGAAAACAGGCTTTGGAAATTATATACAGAGATCTCCGCTCTCTGACAGTAATTTCAAAATCTGCCTCTCTTAGGATGAATAGTTAAATAAGTAGGCCGAATTTTAATTTTCTATTTCGTATGGAAGCTTCAGAAAGCTCTGGAAAGACAAATATGCTTAGGAAATTATATATAAACATTTTTAAATCTGGCTCCGGTAGGATTTGTAGGACGAATAGTTATATAAGTAAGCAGAATTTTAAGTAAGCAGAAATTTAAGCTCCAAAAAGCAGTGGAAAGAGAAAACAGGTCTAGGAAATTACCCAGCAAAAACTTTTTGGTTTTCGGTAATGGCAACTACTTATTAAATTAGTTTCTTGGTAATGAGGCGTCATTATTATTTGCCTACTCTGTATTACAATAATAAGTATTCAATAGTATAATAGCAAAGTAATACTGCAATCACGTGGATGAGTTGGCTAGAGCGCCGCATTAACAACCAGAAGGTTGTTGGTTCAACCCCATTCTGAAGGTGTTAGTTTTTTATAACAAAATGTCTAAAAAGATATTTTAAACTAAATAGAGCTTTTGTCGCTTAGGATGCTATGTGCGTGATGGTGTACCGAGTAAGACGTTAGTCAGTGAAAACGAATGTCCAAGTTCGAGTCTCACTGACGGCAAAAATTTTTTGTTTTTTTTTTTTGTTTTTGTTTTCGTTTAGGTACATATTTTTGAGTACCCCTAGAGTCAAAAAATAACTACATGAATTTGTGGACAAGTCGAACAAAAGTAACTAGTTATTCAGGCAAAAAATAAGTAGTTTATTTTTGTTTCCAATTATACCTGTTAGCTTACCAGGAAAGCAAAGTTTTTGCTGGCTATATATATATTTTCCGGTTTCTGTGCAAAATGTGTGCAAAAATGTGCCACGATATAGTCATGGAGGTGGCAATAGATTTCATCCTAAGACATACTCATTTTAAAGTAAATAGTTCGCAACAGCCACCAGAAACTGGGTACCCAGCATTTTTTTTTAGTTTTTGTTCTTGAAATTACTAGAGGATTGTAGAGATTAATTATTAACTTAATCACTAGTGCATAGTAAGTTGTGGTTTGTAAAATAGGTTAATCTTGAGTCATTCGTTGAGTAGTAAATTTATCGTTGTCATTATCTTCGTAAAAGAAATTTGTACTGACTTCTTAATATTGCAAGAAAAAGAACCCAGGTTTATTTAAAGGAAATGAACTAACGTTTTTGAGTGGCAAAAATATAAAAATATTGTTTTTTTTTCGGAAATAAATAAAAAAATTTATGTACTATTGTTGAAAAAAAAGATCTTACAGAACTAACTGGATTTTTGTAATTTAGTAGGATGGTAGGTTGGATCGAAAAAAACGCCAAAAATTTACCGAGTGTCGTTCGATTTTCATAAAATTTTGGACGCAAATATTCTACGGATATATATACCGACTTCAGTTTTCAGTTTCGCGAAATTGCGAAAACGTGCAATTTTATTACGCTTTTTAAAATTTTTGATTTTTTAACATATTTGGAAAGTATGAAATCCTTACATTAAAATAAAAATTTCAAATTTTTGGGACGCACGCACCTACTATACAAAATTTCACTTTTCTAAAACCTACTCACATTTTTTCATATAACAATTCTATTTTTCTGGAATTATTTTTAAAATATGAGTAGGTTGACATATTTTATTAAAAAAAGGTATTGGGCTATTTTTTTTAAATTTATTAAAAATAGTAAGCTTTTATATACTGGATTAATTATTATTGCAATGTATAGTAAACAATCCAATTTAAAATACACCTGAATTTTATGAATTCACAATTGTGAAAAGTGCATCTCTAAATTGCATTTGTATTTTGTAAATATTTTTGAATTACTCAAAAAGAATAAAATAGCCTTTTATAATCTTTTAAATTAAACAAATTCGTCAATAGCTTCAAGAGATATGATATATTTATAGTTGCATAACCAGCAACAACTTTGGTTGACATGTAATGAGTTAAGAAGCTAATGTAATAGCTCTTTACTACTTATACATTAGCTGAATAGGCAACTAATTACGCTATACAATATTTAGATGTCATTACAATAACTAATTACTTTTAAACTGTTCAATAACGCATTCACTTTAAAGCATTGCTGTAGTCATTACTAATAAAAACGTTCCTACTTTAACATTTTAGGTAACATATAATTAATGAAATGTCGGGATATAAAAAAATGTTTTTTTTTAGTTGTAAAAAGATTTTGTTAGTTTTAATTTAAAAGACTTAACAAATGAACAAATTAATTAAATTAAAAATTAATTCATAATATACCAATAAATAAATAAATAAATAAATAACTCATTTAAACGCTTAAGTTTCCCATTTGTGCAAATGTGCAAATTTACGCGACATATTTCATGAACCCCCAATATTAAGTAAATAATAATTAAAGCAACTTTCAAATCGCTTTTATTAATAATTTTTTAATTTCAGAAAAAAAACGCCGATTTATAAATGCACAATTAAACAGCGTAAGTTTGCGAGAATAAATAGTTACGCAAACTTCCAAGCAAATGATTTTCCATATAATCTTTGAAAGTTCATTTGCGAGTGTGCAAACTTGCATACATTATACAGTTTGCGAGGGTTTTTGAGCGTTTTCATTTATTGTATTATATATAATAATTTTAAATGAAAAATCTGGGATATATTTTTTTAAACATTGTATTATGCATAGTGCGCGTCCCAAAAATTTTAAACTTTTATTTTAATGTAAAGATTCTATACTTTCTAAATATGTTAAAAAAATTAAAAATTTTAAAATTTAACAAAAAATGCATTTAAAAAATGCAAATGCAATAAAAAGCATTTTTAAATAATTTTGTCGTATTTTTTAAACATTCGTATTAAAACTGACATAAGCAAAATTTAAACGTCGTTTAAATCGTTAAAATTCATAAGGCCTTCCTAGAGATACGGGGTCGGATCAATATTTCCGTGACTTTTCGAACTTCCCTCGTAGTTATATGAAATGCAACACTATTCCCATCAAGACCACCCGTTAATAGACTACTGTCAATTTTTGAGCAAGTGTCGTCATTTACTTTGCGTTTAACAGCTGTTCAAAACATGCAACCTTGTGCATTTTGCTAAAAATAGAAAAAAGTGAATTTGGAGTGCTATTTAAACATTATTTTTTGGGGAAAAAAAAACCATTAATCAAACCAAGGAAAAGCTCGATAAATAGTATGGGGACTCTGCACCATCGATTTCAATAGTAAAAACGTAGTTTACTGACTTTCGTTGTGGTCGGACAAGTACAAATGACGCTGAACGTTCTGGACGGCCAATTGAGGCCAGTACACCCGAAAATTTCGAAAAAATCCACGATATGGTGTTGGCCGACCGCAGAGTAAAAGTGCGTGAGATTGTTGATGCCATAGGAATTTCATATGGCAGTGTGGTTTCGCTTTTAAATGATCAGCTGGGTTTAAGAAAGTTGTCTGCAAGATGGGTGCCGCGTTTGCTCTCAATTGACCATAAACGTAAACGTGTGACAACTTCAGAGGATTGTTTGGAGTTGTTTAACCGCAATCCGAATGAGTTTTTGCGGCGTTTTGTAACTGTGGATGAAACATGGATCCATTACTGTACTCCGGAGACCAAGTAGCAGTCTAAACAATGGGTTTCTCCGGGTGAAACTGCTCCGAAGAAGGCCAAGGTAAGTTTGTCGGCCAATAAGGTGATGGCAACAGTTATTTGGGATGCACGCGGGATAATCCACATCGATTACCTTCAAAAGGGAAAAACAATAAACGACGAATATTATGCCAACTTAGTGGACCGATTTAATGAGGATTTAAAAAGGAAACGACCCCATATGGCCAAGAAAAAAGTTCTTTTTCATTAAGATAATGTACGGGTGCACACGTGTGCAGTCTCAATGGCAAAATTCTATGAATTGGGCTACGAATTGGTACCTTATCCGCCATATTCTCCGGATTTAGCTCCCAGTGACTACTTCTTATTTTCAAATCTAAAGAAATGGCTCGGTGGAAAGAGATTCAGCTCCAACGATGAAATTATTGACTAAACAAATGCCTATTTTAAGGACCTCGAAAAATCCTATTTTTTGGAAGGGATACCAAAACTGGAGAAACGTTGAGTTAAAAGAAGATTATGTTGAAAAATAAATTTTTGTTTTGCAAAAAAACTGTGTTTCATTCAAAAAGTAACGGACTTGTTGATCCGCCCTCGTATTGCCATTTAAAGTTAAAAACTTTTTTAATTTTTTTTGGTTTTTGTGTAAGTTGAAAAGCGAAATAACATCACGAGTTTTCACAATTTCGAGAAACTGAAAACTGAAATCGATAAATGGTTTAATGGATTATGTGTATACAAATTTTTATGGAAATTGAAAGACATCAGGTAAAAAAAATGTCCTTTTTCAGGCGTACTTTCATGGAATTGTCTGTATATGTTTATTTTTAACGTATATTATCTATATTAGAAAATATTTCCAAAGAATAAATGAACTTAACCAATTCCAAGAATATTCGGTAAAATATTAAAAAAATATTTGGAATAAAAGTATCAGACATAGGGCTGTCACTAGAGAGGGTTATTTTAAGAATAAAATAATAATACGATACCTTTAAATTGTATTTATATCCAGTTTTTATGAATTGAAATGTATGTCATATTATGTGTAATTAAAAATATTTTTTTACTGATTTTGAGCGATTTCATAAAAAGGTTTTATTTATAACGATACTGAAGTAGATGCAGACACGTACATTAAGATAAAACATAATTTTTATATAAATTTACTTAATTAAATCAGGTCTATATATAAAATATTTTTCTATATACGGTGCAAGCTCCGTACTCGCTACTACCCATTATCGCGACGGCCCGGTTATCGTGACAGCTCAATGTTTAAAATTGCAAGTCCTATAATCGTGACAGATGATTAAAATGTCTATGACCAAAAAAGGGAAATCCCCGACTTTTGGTATATTAACCTTTTTGTATGATTTTGATCTTCAATTATGTCAGTTTATTCGTGTCATTTGTTGTGCAAATACATCTCTTAATATGGGAAAAGTTCAACATATTTTAAAGCCAATGATTTCTCAAAAATTAGAGATTAAAAAAAATGTTAAAGTGTAGATTCCATAAATTCAATTTGCGTGAATTATAAGTTACATAAGCCTTCGGTTTATTGCATTATAAAGCAAGAAAATTCTTTAAAAAAGTTTGTACATTCAACAGAAAATAGCCCTGTCAAACGTTGCACCTCAAAGAAAGCTGAGTATCCAAGAATGGAAAATATGCTTTATAAGTGGTTTGTAAAATAAAGGGAAAAAAATGTTTCAATATCAGTAGCGATTTTACGATCAAAATTCAGGTTTTAATGCCAGTGAAGGATGTTTGAAGAAATTTGAGCTTCGACATGGAATTAGATTTTTAAAAATTACGGGCGAGAAATTGTCTTCAAAACCTCATCTTATTGATTCATTTGTGAAAGAGTTTAAGTATTATATTGATGAGCATGGGTTGACTCTTCACCAAATCTACAATGCCGACGAATCCGGTTTATGTTATAGGATGCTTCTAAATCACACTCTTGACACATGTAATGAGAAAACGGCTCCCGGAAGAAAAATATATAAAGAACGAATAACTTTTTTGCTCTATTCAAATGCGAGTGGCACAGACAAACTGAAATTGTTGGTTGTTGGAAAATCGAAAAATCCCCGCGCCTTTAAACGCTTTTTTAATAATCCTGTAATATACACTCCAGTAATAATGCCTGGATGACACCATTTACTTATATTCAAGGACTGGTTCCATCAGCAAAATTTTTTCAATGGTAAGGCTGATGGTAGTAATGGGTAGTAATCAAATTAAATACTAGAGATTTTGTGAAATGTATGCTTTCTGGACAGAAGTATAATATAAATTTTCCAAAAGAATATCACGATTTTATTTTTATTAGATTTATCATTAAGCCATAACAGAACAAGGATCTTTAAATAGTTAGTACAAATACAATAATGTTCTTGTTCTACCTAAACTACATAGAATTGGGTCCAATGAAAAATATTATTGAACACCACTTCAACTGTCATATGACATCAAAAAAAGTTAAAGAAAATTCTATCATATTACTTACTGAGGGTGTAAAAATAAAATAAGATAATTTAATTTATGCGTATTTGAAATGATACATTAGAAAAATCTCAAGAAGAAAGTTACTAGAAATTAATTTACTTTTAAATCTAAATTATCCCACCCCTGCCCTCATTTATCACCAACCGCTATTATCCACTGCAGATATGTTTGCAATAAACTAGTTTCCTGCATTTCATTTTAAAAACTTTCTGTTTCCTAGTTTTTAATAATACCTCTTTCCTAGATTTTATCTTTAAAAATTTACTTAACTTAAAACTTTTTAATAAAATTGCATCAATTTTATTGATTAAAAATTATTTTATTTTTCATAATATTTTTCTCATAACCACATCCAATGTAAACTTACTTACTAAATAGTTTATATTAAGTATTGAGTATAAAGAATACTTAATATTAGAAAATTTTTCTTTTAAGACTTTGTGTGAAGTATAGTTATGGGAGGATACTTAAAGAGAGAAAATTTGATAAGTAAAAGTTCAAAAAGATAAACAAGTGAAAGAAAAACATTTTCTATTCCAAGGATGAGCAAAAAAAAAAAAACTACGCTAATACGTACAAACATATCCAGCAGTTTTTTTTGTGCCTACTTACCTATTACACTTAAATGTGTACATTTTTCTTTCATAACCCTCTTTCGTACATTTTGTGAACGATCGTTAAGCAAACTAAAACTTTACCTACACTTTGTAATCGCCAAGATGGCGACTGACACTTTACTGATCCTATGGTAAGCGTAAGTAAGAAAGAAGGTAACCACTTGGTCGTGGAGGTGGCAATAGACTTCCACCTAGGACAAGCCCATGTTAAAGTGACTAGTCAAGTAGTAAAGTAAATAGTGGTGCTCTAATATAATCAATCAAGTAACTAGTTCGGGACAACCACCTAAAACTGCTGGGTATATATAACTGTACATCCATATTTACAATTATTTGCATATCTACATGTGTGAGTATTTTTTCACAACAAGTCATAATGGAATAGTGTATAACATACAAAATGAAAAGAGTATCCCAGGAACTTAATATAGTATGAACGAAACAGCAAAAAAATTAATTAACATTTTAATAACTGGGAGAAAACAACATTTTTCGAATAAAAAAAAAGAAACGCAATTTTTGACGTTATCATCTCCAATTTTAATAAAATTTGGTATACACGTCAATAAAAAATTTAAAGTTCTTCAAAAATTTCAAATTCGTTGTACTTTAGCTTTTATCGCAGTTCAAATTTCACTTTTTATATATATATATATATATATATATATATATATATTTTTTTTTTATAATACATAAATTTTAACTCCATACATCTTCGGATCTATTTGTCCAATTTAAGCAAACTTTGGCTCAAATTAACTCCTAATACGAGTAAATTTAGCTTCTAATTATTTTTATAAAAACACAATTTTTCAATATTCGTCCTTGCATAAAGGATATTTAAAAAATCATATCTTCCATTTTTATAATTTTTCTTTAAAATGTTTCTTAAAGTGTTTGCAATAGTAGATAAAAAATTTAGAGTGCGACCATGAGGGTAGGCTTAGTAAATTAAAATTTAGTTAAAAAATCAGTTATTTCGGTAATAATTTGAAGATTTTTATTTTTTTTAATGAAACAATTTGTATATGTGTAAAAAACGTTAATAAATAATACAAGCAACTTTAAAAAATAATCCTTGAAACCAGGATTCTCAGTGCGGCCAAATGGAAATATTTTGACATATAAACCGGCGATTTCTAACTGATTGTTTCGATTGATAATGAATATCTGAGCTATTCTAAGGAACATATTTATAAGTTTCTGTTTTAGTTTTGCGAAATTTTCACGATTTTTCTTTACATATTTATATTTTGAAAAACTTAAAAAATCATAAAAGAAAGTAAATTTTAACAACAATATCTCGGAGACCACTTAACAGATTAAGATATTTAAATTTTATTGTTATCGTCTACAATTAAAATATTTGGAAAATATTTGGAAAATCATTCAAATTTTGAAAAAATACACTTTATTGCATTTTTTAAATGCAGTTGCATTTTTTAAATGCAATTTTCGTTGAATATGCCACCCTAGATTTGTTTTTCTTTTAACATTTTCTGAATAAATCCAAATTCATTTATAATGTACGATATTGGTTTCAGAAAAATCAATTCACATATTTTCATACACAACACAAAAATACATTAAAATATCGAATGAAACAAATGAGTTTTTTTTTTTTATAAAATTTAATTTTCACAGCATCCCCTCATGGTCCAACACTAAAATTTTTATATATTATTCGCAATATAATAAGAAATATTTTAAAGAAAAATTATAAAATGGAAGATATTATTTTTTAAATGTACTTGATGCATGGAAGAATCAATATCTTTTTATTTTCAAAAATATTATTTTTTTTAAATAATTGTTCTTTATGGTATTGAGTTTCTATAAAATTGTTTGCTAATAGTTCAAGAAGTCCATGTTGTCTAAAGATACTTAGACATGGTAAAGAAAAACTTTATAATAACAAACACAGGTTCGAATAACAAATTTTATAAAAATCACTTACCAGATAACTTTTTGGAAGTTAAATTAAAAAAAAAAAACATAAAAATTTGAAATTACTTAAGAAAATCGAAATTATAAATAATACCTTTGATCCGATCTTATTACATTCTAGATTACTTGGTATGCAAAGTTTGTATTGAGTAGTAATGAAAATGTTTCTTTGGGACACCCTTCATGTCTTCTCTCCTCATTGTGTTTACAGAGAAAATAGTTATACTAAGCTTTTTAACATATGGATTTGTTTATTCAAACTAAGCATCGACATCTTCATTATTATCGTCATCAATTGCAGTTATTAACATCGTTATTAAATTCTATTTTAGCACAAATACTAACAACAGCTACTTAAGTTATAACAACAAAATACGTACTTGATAGTTAATTTTTGCTGCTTTTGCATTATAAGTTGTTATGTACAAGTATTTAAGGATAAATTTTATAAAAACATGAAATTGATTTATTTTACTCAAGTAAATATTTTATAAAATTTGCAGGGGATAATATCAGACACTTAAATTAAGTAAAGGTACGTTCACACTAGTCAAATATTTGACCAAAATAACGTAACCACCATATAAAATATTTCCTAATTTTTTTTTAATGGGAAAACATTTTTTACTTATCAATAATCATAACTGACATTTTATCGACTTTTGTTTGAAGCTGTTTTCTCTTACAAAATATTTGCAAGATGAAACAACGGCAAACAATTTTTTTTTTTTTTTTGTAAAACTAGTGGTCACGCAAATTTGATCAAATATTTGCCAAAAGTAAACATAGCTTAACTTAATGAATTTACAAATATATTTCTTTGGTTTAATGATAGTTAACATTTTGAAAGGCAAATATAATAAAGTAGATATAATAAAATTATTACACCATTTTAAAGGAAATATTTAAATTTCCCTTTATTCACTTGAAATCCTTGAAAATGCTGCAAAACAAAAAAAAAAAAAAAAAAAAAAAAAAAGGAAAAGAAAAGAAAGAAACAGTCTATTGTTATCTTTAATAAGTCAGCCTCGCAACGCTTTTGTACGTTAGATGAAAATACGGATCATTGTATTTGTAAAAGGGGTAGACCACTGGGTTTATTTTATTATAAGTTAAATATATTAATACTATATTTATATTTTAACATATGCCACATAAGAACAGTTATTTTTCCAGCTAATAAATAGTAAATTAATCCCAAAAGTTGCCAATTTCAAATAGGGACTGAAAAGTATCAACACTTCGATGAACAATTTCGGATCTGTAGACTTTACATATAAAGAACTACCAAAAAGGATATATACTTTTCTATATTTTCCACACAGAAAGCTCTATTTTTTCATTCGTTTCTACAAAAAATAACATCCTAGCAAATACTTGGATTTTCTGGCAAGCTAACAAATATAATTTGAAACAAAAATATACTTTTTTGTCTGAATAATTAGTTATTTTTGTTCGAGTTGTTCACAAATTCATGTAGTTATTTTTAGACTCTAGGAATACTAAAAATTAAAATAAAAAACAAAAAAAAAAAAAATCAAAAAACTTTCGCCGTCAGTAAGATTTGAACTTGGGCACAAATTAATCATTCGTCTTTAATGACTAACGTCTTACTCAGTACACCATCTCGTACTTAATTTTTTAAGTGATAAAAACTTTTCTTTGTATGAAATGTCTTTTTAGACATTTTCTTACAAAAAATAGGGCTGAACCAATATCTCTCTGGTAGTTAATTCAGCGCTCAAGCCAAGTCATCCACGTGATTGCAATATACATACAATTGAGTACTTATTTATGTAATATAGAGTAAGCAAATAATAATGACGTTTGATTACCAAGAAACTTCTTTAATAAGTATTTGCCATTACCGAAAACCAAAAAGTTTTTGCTACATATGAAATATAAACTTAATATAACTTCGTTTTCAGTTTTTCATTTCATGTTCGTTTTTCCGTTTTAAAAGATGCGCGAGGTTAATTTTTTATTTTACTTCTTTCTAATAATAAAAGTATTCTTCAAATATTTAATCCTTTAATATCGTTGAAAGTTTCCAATAAGTAATTTTGAAAATAATATATGTTAAAGATACTAATATGCAGTTTGGAGTACCGAAATTTTATGGTTTAAATATTATTACTTTCATACATATAACGATTTGAAAATTATTCCTAAGAACAAAAGTAAAAATTTAATTTTTAGCTTAGAGAGAGGCTTCGAGCATGTAAAAGCAATATAGCCATTTTCGAGGCCAATTTTCCTTAAATATGGTACGACATCATTATTTACAAGATATTAAAATATATTTGAAAGTTTTAACTATGATAAGTTGAGCATTTCTATTTATTTAACTTTAAAGTCATTACTTGTATTTTTAAATAATTATTCATAAAATAATATTTTTATTATTTTACCATGAAAAAAAAGTGTAGTCAGTCAAGCCCGACCATCTAATACCGTACACCATTATATATGCGCGTTAAATTGATTTTTGGGTGAGGTCCTTATATAGAAACTATGAGCATATTTGCACCGATCTTTGTTTAACTTCATACTGTGCTTTACATACTTACCAGCTTTTCCCAGTACGTTTCACTACCCTATTTGATGTGACAACTAATATTTACTTTATATGGGGGCTACTACTCCCTCTGAACCTAACCCCCCTATTTGAAATATAATATGACAATTACTTCTAAAAGTTATTCATCGTATGAGGTCACCTCTCCCCCAAGACCTAACTGTTCTATTTTAATTTTACCAATGCGATATAATAAGCTAGATTTGTTTTGTATTGGAGGCGGGGTTAGGATATCTCTTCGCCTGCTCCGATAGAATATTTTAATTTAGGGACACACAGGATGATGCTGTGAAAATTTTGAGAAATTCGTTTAAGCCATTTGAGAGTTTTAAAAAAGTAAAATATGTACAATTTGAGCATGATATCCGATCAAGAGCCAACATAGCCTAAAAAAATTCTCCATTCTGTGTGTCAAATTTCGCACAGATAGTGATAAAAATAACGTGCTAGTGATAACGTACAAAATTAAAAAACAGATCCTTTTAAAAGTAGGCGTAAAAATATGGGCGTCACATCCAATCGAGATCAAACATAGTCTACAACCACCTACGGCACTGGTACCATCTGTGCGTCAAACTTCCTGAAAATCGGTTCAGCCGTTTAGACGTGATTGATGCACAAACAAACAAACTTACACTTCATTTTTATAATACAGGCGAACACGGTTATAACGAACTCGAAGGGATTGACAAATTTAGTTCGTTATAAACGTACTTCGTTGTATCCATATAATACCAAAAAAATTTGTTTGTCAATAAAATATAAGAATTTCATTACGACACTAATATTTGTAATTAAAGTGTATTTCATTTCTTTAAAAATGGACTTTATTTATGATTTTTAAACACGTAATATTAATTTATATCAGCAAGTATATTCTTGCATTCATCATTCATTTGACAAGTGGCAAATTGAGATTAATTTTATTTTTTATAATAATCGACATGTTTTGAGATCTTTACTCTTTGAGGAATAGCGATCTTCTAATATTTAATTTTTAATCCTCTTATAATTTCAGTTTTATTTTTTTGCTATTCTTTTTGAGACCATAAAAATATGTTCGTTATAGAAAAAGTTTGCTATAATCGTAGTTATTTGTATGGAAAATTTCGGTAAAATTGATGGGACCGAAGAAAAGTGTTTGTTATAGCCATAGTTCGTTATAACCGTGTTCGATTGTACATATAAGGATATAAATCTTATTTATGCCAAATTTAATTCAAAATCTGGCATTTATATAAAATTTAGTCGCTTAAAGTTATTTTCTGGAGTGGTTCTTATATGCGAACTATGTTCAATTATGGGCTGATCCCCATTGAAATTTGATAATGCGATTTATAGTTATATAATTTTTATTTGTTGCAAATAAAATCACAAACTAAATTATTTTTTAAATTAAATTATCAATTTATATGTGTTAAAGCGACTTTCTGGAATTTGTGTTATATGTAAAATAAGGTCAATTAGAGGCTGATCTTTGTGAAATTTTACAGAATAATTTATAATTAAATACAAAATAATAGTGCTAAATTTTATTTCGATATTAACATTATTATAGTGTTTATACACGTTAAATAATAACTTCTGGGAAGTGGCCTCATACGGAAATTTTGGTCAATTATGTAATCAACCTCTTGAAATTTTATAATATGTCTAATGCCGATAAAAATCCTATCTACTTCGAATTTTATATAAATATACGTATAATCAAGACAATAATGATCACTAACACATATTTCCGGGAAACACTTCTAGGGGGGCTAGGTAAAATAATGGACCGATTTCAACTATTTTCCATAACTTTCGAATTTAAGCCTAAAAAAACTATCGTGCCATTAATTGCAGGATATATTTCGAAAACTAAATTTACATAAACATTGATAGGACATTTTTAAAATTTCATAAAATTTTAACTGTTGAGGCTAAAGAAACAAAATGTGGGATTCAGAAATTTCAATATGATGTTTTTAAATTTACTATAATTTCAGAATAAATTGTTAGAAAACCTCAAGGATATTTAAGGATAAAAAATTTGAAGAACATTTTTGACATTATAAAGGTCCGAAATTTTAAAACACAAAATTTTTGAATCATATGCTTTCATTTGATAGCCATATCGACATTGTTGAGTCACTAACAGATTTTAAAATAATTTATAAATAAATTATTAATTTTGAAATTTTAAAGTCCTTTTAAAAAGGTATTCGAACACGAAATGAAAAACTGAGTATGTAGTTGTATTATATTATTATATCCTATTTGTCTATCCACTTTATACTCGATATATCCGGTAAAGCTGATGCAAATTCCTGTCATCATCTTTATTGTCACCATCATCATGATGCTGATGATTATTGAATGATGCGTATGAGAATGTACTCTTTTCTCGTACCAAAGTGTTACAAACTTTTAACATTCATAAATCGATTTGACTTGACGTTAAGTTTTTTATTCTCGTATATATTTTCCTGAACAGTCATGTGCATTATGTTCATGGTTTTAGCTCCTACAGTGTGAGATAAAAGTATTCGAATTAAATTTTTTAAGTGTCTATAAATTTTCCTCAAAAATTGTTTTAAGTATTTATACCATACCCTACCATAGGTGGTTCGGGAATTGTGCCTTTGTGCTGATGTTTGCAACGCACAATAATAATTAAGCATACCAATCCATGCAGAACCACTTTCGGAGTCGGTTTAACGATGTCCGTCCATCTGGCTGGCTGGCATAGCTCTCATATAAGACATATGGTCGGACTTGAGCTATTATAGCCTTCGTTCTTGTTTCGTTCACAATGTTGAGGTTTTTAGACATAAGTATCATGTGGTTCAATTATTTTGCCCCTCATTGTAACAAAGGTTTAACTCGTTTATTTCATTTTATTTTTCTTAACTTTTACGCAAATCATCTTCATCACCAGCATCTCTTAAGTTCATATATCCTGTATATTATTTTAAATATGTCCTTTGCCTTTAGCTACTGAACACTTCATAAATACAATACATGTGGTTAATATTCAGTTTGTGTATTTACACAAACATATCCAAGTGTGACGGTATTTGTATATTGTCAATATCCTGCAGTTCAGGAAATTCATATTGACGAATTCGTAAGACCTCCAACGGTTTGTATTTACATCTATTCGTTAGTTATTGAACCACTATTCGTTAGTGGTTTTCAGAAAAGACAAACAAAAAAGTGCGAAATGATTGTTGTTTATAGCAAAAAATTATTAAGAAAAAAGCTAAATATTAGAACCAAAAAATAGCAATAGGAAAATCACTTTTTTCAAGAATTTGTAAATAAAGAGCTGAGCATTTGGAATTAAAAGCAAATTATATTGACATATCTTATTATTTGCAAGTAAAATAACCCCGGTTTATTTAAATTAAATAAACCAGAGTTTTTACAAACGGCATAAACGTAATAAGATCATAAGGGAATTTGTATAGTATCTATAATAAATTTGGGCAGTTGGAAGACATTTTATTTTAATAAAAAAATCATTCAAAAAATTTTGAAAATCTGATAATTTTGCAAAAAAAAAAAGAACAAATTTTGTTCTAACAAATTTTAAAATAAGCAAAAAATCAAAAACACAACAAAAGAGCATAAAAAAGCAAAATAGACATTTTTGTCTTCTCTGGTTATTATACTAGTTTTTAAATTTAAATAAATACCAATTGACTCTATATATGTGACTCACGGATGGCAAACATGGTACAATTGTACTTTACTTTACCATTTTTATATCTGTTGGTACAGTGGTACCCTCACAGCTCATTTTGTACAATTTGATATGATTTTATTAATATATTTTTGATTACAAAATATTTCCGGAACATATAATCTTGGGAAAAACGTATTCAATTATTCGCCCTTCAAAAAATATTTTCCCAAATAAGAAGTGTCAAATTTTTTTCGAACAAAAAAATCTAGTTTTGGAGATATTGGACTGAAGTAAACATTTCCACTAAAAATGACAGGATAGAATCGCTACAGCTCCCATAAAAAACATGTTTTTTTTCGTTCGAATTTCGAACATATTTTTATAAATTCTTTTTAAAAAATTTAATACTTTAAGGTAGGCGTGGCTTGATCTAACCAGACCTATCTTACTGTACTAAACGTATAACAAATTTTTATAAATTATCTTAAAGTTTTGCATTAATTCCAAACAAATTGCAAATATGAGGTAACGGACTTATTTTCTAATATTTTGAAAGATCGTAAAAAGTGCCAGACAATATTTTCAAATAAAATTCTATGTTCTTTTATATAATGATCACATTTTTAGTTCCAGTCCATTAAAAATAGAATTTCCGAAATATATATATTTTTTAATATTAGGATTTCCTTTAAATAAAAATAATTTCAATATTGAATTTTTACCTACTTTCATTATATACCAAATATGCTGTATTTAGTGAAATATATGCAGTTAAAGTTAATATATTTCTACTTAAAATTAAAATAACATTTTTTAAAAGCATCAACCATAGATTAATAAGTAAATATTTATGTGAGAGATAAAAAACCTGTTTCAATTGTCAAAAACCTAATTCAACAACAAAATACATGTAGTCACATATATTTTGTTTTTTTATTTTGAAAAAAATGTATAATTTTTTTTGAAAATTTACTTCGAAGTTCCTCTCACATAAACTTCTAGTTGTATTCTATGGTAGCAACTTTGAGAATATATAGTTTGAGCTAAAGAATACAAAGAAAAGAAACCCGCTCAAATTCCTACAACAAGTTCTGTGTGAATTCAACATACTTGTGAGAGAGAAAAGAACACAAAATAAACAAAGTTTTCCTTTAAAAATTAGGAAAAATTAAACTCGCGACACATTTTTTTTTATTAGCATACAATATTGTTATTATTTTTTCATGCACACTTATTATATTTTAACACCCATAACGTGAATAATTACTACAAACCGATTTTTTTATTTTTGGTATTAAAAATAAAACAGAATTTAAAATAATTTTAAATTATTTTCATATTCATCAACGAAAAGCCAAAAAAAAAAAAAAAAATGTTATTATATTTATATTTGTGGATGTAATCCCCATCAAAAGATGAAAATTGTGATGAATTATATTTAATAATTTTTAAGTACTATTTTGAGAAACTATGTATGATGTGTGGTGAAAGTGGTTTCTGCACTAATACATATAGATAAAATTTGACTAATACAATCTTAAAGTCAGATTTTTTTGACAACAGAGTTAGCTTTTTGACAAGCCTTCCATTCTTTGTATTCTTTGGTTCTCGCTATAGACATTTTCCAATATTCTAAGTGTCTTTTCCATAATATGCCAGCAAAAATAAATAGAAGTAATTTTTAAGGAAGTACTTCTTTCACTACTTCCAAAATTTTAATAACTGTACGGATTCTTATGCTTAAGAAGATAAGTAAACATTATACAAAGATGTTGTTAAAAAGCGATTCAGATAAATTTTTACATGAATCAGTGAATAGGTGTCATACAAAGAGAACATCTTCCAATGACAAGTCTACGTTAAATTCATTGGAAATGATTCGAATTTACACTACTTTTGGATCATAAGTTCAGTATCTTATTGACTTCTTTGAAAGTTCTTTTTTTGCTGGGATATAATACACGAACAAATTGCTTCAATTACTAAGTTTGAGTTCACAAAAGGGAATTTTTCTTGTTGAAATTCTAATTTCGTGTGAGAGAGAGCGAGAGAAAATATGAAAGGGAACAAACTTGCCTGTTCTTCAAAATTCGTTTTGTTTTTCATTTTCCTATTTCAAAACGAAAATAAATCAGGGCAATTAAAGCAAGAATTGCTGAATTAAAATTTTGTGTGTAAACGTAAAGGAAAATTTTGAAAGCAAAATTTTGAAAGGAAAATTTCTGTTTGTAAACTTAGACTAAATTTTTATTTTTATATTTTTTTGTATAAATATGACGTGCATAAATGTGTCGTGGAGGAACAACGACTCAAAAATTTATTATTTCTGGTCAAAGTATCGCAGATGAAAAATTAACGAATAAAGTTTTTCTATCTATTCCAAATTCGTAAGCTAAAGCTTCCTATTAAAATGTTATTATAACAAAAGAAAGAATTGTAATTAATTTCTCTACACAGAGGAAAAAATCATATATTTAAAAATTTCTTTCATAAATATTATGAATCGAACATGACTTTTTTTCCCAAACTTTCTTCATAAAAAATAAAATTTTGTTCCTAGATATTATTAAATTATTCATTTTGAAAATTTTAGGAATTTTTCAAAAATTTTGTTAAATCTTTGATTTTGTTTTATAAGATTTGATTGCAAATGGTAAATGAAAATAGTTATACACGAAAATATCAACAACAAACGCCTTAAATGAAAAATTTCAAGGAAAATCTGTTAAAAAATAATGTTTAGAAATTTGCATAACTTTACTCGCATTCTGCAGCACATCATTTTTATAAAAGACGCTTCTATTCTGTTTTCAAAAATTAGTTAAAAATCATTAAAAACTTAAAATTTTTCGAAGAAAATTTCAAACATTGTTTTTCAAATTGAAAATATAAATAAACATTTTTTCAGTCTTCTTGATATTTGATTTTGATTCATTTGAAAAAATATAAAAAAAAAATTTAATGCTTAAGAAATTATGCTTAAATATTATGAACAGAAATCAATGAAAGTAAACTTTTATATTTATGTGCAAAATTTTTTCTGTGTACTCACAAATTAGTTGCTGCAATTTGAAAATTGCAACGATACTTTTACTAAAATTATTTAATAAAAATGATGTTTAAAATCTATTAAATTTCGATGTAAATGTTTGTAATTAAATTATGTATATTGATAAAAATTGTATAAATATGGTTGAAAAAGCATATTTTATTTTTGTGGTTGGTACAATAAAAAATAAGCCATTTTCCACCCCTGTTGTGACTAGTGTATTGTAGTCAATTGGCTACATTTGAAGCTGTAGGGAACACATTGCCTGCAGTCTTGACTTGTTTAAATATGTGTGTGCTATGTTCATAATTGAGTCCTTTACTTAATATTTTATTCATTTTTCATCACATTATTTTCTGTTTCTTTTAAACTTTAAATTACAACATTGTTCTTGTTGTTGATATTGTTGTCTTTGTATTTAAAACCACTTTTACCCTCAACATATGGACGCATCTTGTATATTATTGTTTATAACGTAAAAATATCACATACTATTTGTGTCACTTTTATTCTAGATCATAAATAGTTAAATGAGATGATTTTGTTTTTTTATTTGAAATTGTTTGGTCTCGATATTTGTGGCTTAAATAAGAATATTAAACAATAAGAAGATTTACTAGATTAAACAATAGAGAATTTTGTATGTCCTTTTAGAATTAATTTTATTTTTATCTAACAAAAGAAAGTTTTATATTAAGCTCCCATACATGTACTTATCTAGACTGATTGCCTATTTAGAGCGGATTTCCCTTAAGTAACTTCCTAGCGGAAGTTCTTAACAATTTTATTTCGACTTATTGATTTCTATTCGTACTTAAATAAATATTTCGTTAAGAAATTCTATACTTTTATTAACTAAGTAGAAGATAATTAAAAAAGGAAATGTTTGTACATATGTATATTTATAATATATAATCAACAAAATTAGTAAGAAATAAGAGTAATTTGTAAATAATTCATTATAATTTAATTTATATCTTCTGGGCTGAAAATATTGTTAATTTGTAGTTGTTATTATAAGTTTTAATAAAAGTTGTGAAAGTTTTAATGAAATTTATGAAAAGACACAATTGTAAGAGTTAAGACATTAAGGAATTAAATATATTTAGTTTTAGTTTATATAAAAGATGATATATTTCATATAAAATATTTATATTCAACTTTAAATGTTGATGTCTTATTAACATATCGATGGTTTTTAAAATATATTTAGTGTTTTCAACAATTAAATTAAAAATTTATTTTTTACTATGAAAACAAAAATGACATGCAGTTCCAAATAGACTAGAAACTGTTGTGTTATGGAACCGTTATGCATAGGCCGAGAATAATGATTAGAAAGGAATTTCTATCAAAAGTATTAAACATTGCGAATGGGTTGGTTAAACATAAAAAAGAAAGTTATAACACTTCAAAGATAAATCCAATAAATTCATAATAACCATATTATTCCCTTACATTTTCCCTTATTATAAAATAATAAATGTTCTAATAACATTGGGAGTTAAAACTGCTTTTATTTAAATTTTTTGTCTAAATGAATTTTTAGTTTAATAGTCTACAATTAAGCTAATTATAAAATTGGATTACAATAAGTTAGTTATAACAACAAGAAGCAAGGTAATGCAAAGAGTAATGAGTAAGACTACAAAATAACGCTTAAAAAACTATTACACTTAAAATTAGAAATTAGTATAGTAAGTATATATTTTCTTGTAGAGAAATATAGCACATATTTTAATACAAGTACAATTTATTTTTAGAATAAAAATAACACCGTATTACAGCATTTTTCACACATGAACCAAACTATATACATATGAAAGTTGGGACAATTTATGAACGGCTTTGAAATTTCAAAATAAATAATTTTTTTCAATTATTTTAAAATCTTTTAGTTGTACTACAATGCCGATATAGGTATCAAATAATAATAAAATGATTTAGAAATTCCAGCAACATTTTTTGTTTAAACCCTTAATAATGTCAAAAGTATCCTTTAAATACACTGCCTGCCAATTGAATAAGGAATCGCATTTTTTAAAATTTAATTAATTATATCTCCTACACTAAAGTTCAGAAAAAAAATAATTTTTTGCGCAACCAAATTTCAAAGTGTTGGCTTTAGTTTCCTGAAGAAATAAAAAATATACATATTTTTTTATACTAAAATTATGCATTTATTTAAAGACATGTATTTCTGTGGTACTTTTTCGTGTGTCACTTGAATAAGGAATATTTTAAAACTAAGCAAACTGTAATTTATTTTTAAATTTTAGGTTATAAAAATTAAAGCTATTATCTTCTAGTATTTAATTAGTAATGAGTACTGCCACCATTTTTAGAAATAAGCTCAAAAATGCGATGTGGCATCGACTTCTATAATGACTTTAAGTAATTTAGGGAAATTGAACTCCATGCTTCCGTTGTTGCATCCTTTAAGGATTCTATCGTCTCAAATTGTTTTCCTCCTTCATAAACTTTTCTTGCAGGCCAACCCCAGATATTTTCTATTGGATTCAGGTCTGGTGAATATGGGGGCCAATCCAAAAGTTGAACACCTTGTTGACTAATCCATTGTTTTACTGCTCTGGCGGTATGAATCGGAGCATTGCCGTGTTGATACGTCCAAGGTATGGGTCCAAAGAAATCATTAAATTTTGGAAATGCTTCCTCCATTATTCCGCCTTCTCGACTGTGTCTGCGGCTCAAAAATAATTCCTCCTTATTTAGGTCATGGAAGTAATAGTTATACCCGTCGGGACCATCAATATTTTTTTTTAACGGAAAATACAACTTTAAACCATTTGTCGGACCATGTCATTGTATTTTTGGCAAACTGTAGACGTTGTGATTTGCGTTTTTCATTAAGTGGTGTTTTTTTTTTGCAGTTTTCGTCAGACTATGTATGGGCACGACTTTAAAATACGGTGCACTGTTCTTAGACTGGCACACGAATTTTTGATACCGACTTTGAAATTTGGTTGCGCAAAAAATTATTTTTTTCTAAACTTTAGTTTAGAAGATATACTTAATTAAAGTTAAAAAAATGTGATTCCTTATTCAAGTGGCAGGCAGTGTACTTTATTCTTAAATAACAAATTATACTGAAATTATGTTAATTTAAAATAACGTTACAAAGGAATTTCTGAATCCCACATTTTGTCTCTTTAGCTCCAACAGTTCAAATTTTATAAAATTTTAAAATGTCCTGTAAGTCATTATGTAAATTTTGTTTTCAAAATGCATGTTGTAGTTTTAAATACACAGAAAAAAGTTTGTGCATAAATATAAAAATTTACTTTCATTGATTTTAGTTCCCAATATCTAAGAATAATTTCTCAAAATTAATTCTTTTCTTACATTTTTTGAAATGAATCAAAAGTCAAGCACGGAAAAAAGTTCATAAATATAAAAATTTACTTTCATTAATTTCAGATCATAATATCTAAGCATAATTTCTTAAACATTAAAACTTTTTTTATATTTTTTCAAATGAATCAAAAGTCAAGAAGACTGAAAAAATTATTTAAATTTTCATTTATATTTTCAATTTGTAAAAATACTTTTGGAAATTTTTTTTGCTAAATTGTAAGTTTTTAATGGATTTTTAGCTACATTTTGGAAACAGAATAGAAGCGCCTTTGATCAAAATAATGTACTGCAGAATACAAGCAATATTATGTAAATTTCTAAATATTTGTTTAACAGATTTTCCTAGGAATTTTGCCATTCTAAGGCATTTGTTGTTGATATTTTCATGTATAACTATTTTTATTTACCATTTGCAATCAAATCTAATAAAACTAAACCAAAGATTTAACAAAAATTTTGCAAAATTCCTAAAATTTTCATAATGAATAATTTAATAATATCTATGAACAAAATTTTATTTTTTAAGAAAAAAGTTATGATTATTTTGAAAAAAATTTCAAATGTATGAATTTTTTTCTCTTCGTATTATTTAGTAATAATTGGCTTACAGACGAAGCTTATAGAGAATGATTGAAATCGATCCATTATTTTACGTAGCTACCTTACAAATGTTAACTGAAAATATGCTTGAGTGATCAGAATTGCCTTATATGAATTTTGATATGATTTTTATCATCATACTATCAAACTGTAAGAGTTTGGTTGCATATACATAGTTTTCATATGAGCCCCCTTTCTATGAAATTTTGCTATGAAATTTAGCAAAGATCGGCGCTTAGTTGACCATATCTTCCATATAACACCAATTCCGAAATGTCACTTTAACATGAATAAAATGAATATAAATAATTTAGTTTGTAGCAACAATTAAAATTTATGGATAAGACACCACGAATGATGATGAAGTGTGTAGCGGCAAAGAAAATACATATTTTATTCTGTTGGTATCTAATTATAGCCCACCAACTATGCTTTGGTACTGCAAAACAGAGACAATAAGGCAATTTAGGACTGCAAACTTGTTTATGGTACTTCGAACCTGATGTCGGCTTACTACATTACTGTAACCACTTCTATAACAGCGTTTATGACGCTAGGTTCAATTTCTCTTTTACTTGCTGCTAACTGAGTTCCTCAAAATTGCATCCAGTGCAAGACGGGCGACACGTTTAGTTTTCAACAAAACCAAAATGGATAAAACACCACAAATGCTGATGATGTGTGTAGCGGCACAGATAATAAGTATTCCATTTTGATGGTGCCTAATTACAGTCCACAAACTCTGCTTTGGTACTGTCAAAGAGAGACAACAAGGCAATTTACGATTAGAAACTTGTTTAATTTATACCACTATAAATCGCACTGTCAAATTTCAAGGGGATCGATCCATAATTGAACGTAGTTCTCATTTAAGACCCACGCCAGAAAATCACTTTAAGCATAAAAATTTCATGTAAATGAAAGATTTTTAACTAAATTGGGTATAAATAAGTTTTATGTAAGTATTTAAATCGCTGTATGAAGTTAAACATGCAATGGTCAAAATATGTTCATAGTTTCAATAAAAGGACCTCACCCGAAAATCAGTATAACTCACCTACATAATAGTGTAGGGTATTACATGGTCGGGCTTGACTGATTACACCTTTTTATCATGTTAATTATTCATAAATCAATATTAAATATAATATAAATATCACATACTTATAGTAAGAATTATTTAAAATTTAAATACATGGCTATATTGGTTTTACACGCTTGAAGTCTTAGTAAACTGAAAATTAAATTTGTAATTTTGTTCCTAGGAATTATTTTCAAATATTTATATGTATTAAAATAATAAAGTAAAAACCATGAAATACCAAACAAAGTGAATATTAGTATCTTCAACATATATTATTTTGGAAATTATTTGTTATAAAATTTCAAGGATATTAAAGAATTAAATATTCGAAGGACATTTTTTACAATTGTTTATTCGATTATTTTAACAAAGGGTATTTTAGTATAAAACCAAAATTCTCCTCTGTCATTTAATATCCATATGACCCTATGATAGCAGTTAGAAAGTACCATAATAACAAATTAACCTTACGCATCCTTTAAAACTGAAAAGTTGGTTAAAAAGGAAAAACGAAACCGTAATAATCGTTTTGATTTTATTATTTATTGACTTTTACTGCAAAAAAAAATATGCATAATAATTTTAAAAAACTTTATTATTAGAGAATTTATGAACCGAAATTTTATTTTATATTTTACTAACACAATTTCATGCACGATGCAAGCAATTGTTTGTACGGTTGTGTCTTTTAACATTTAAGTTGTTGGCCATAAAATTGTTATTTTATTTAGTCCAATTCCAATATTTACTGCAATATTATACTGTGTTACAGCTATTTATGGCCATTTACGACCAAAAATAACCACTATATACTAGTATGTCTGTCTGCGTTTCGGTTTGTAAAAATGTAATTACGTACGTACTCGTATTTATTACGCATTTAAGAAACCTTTTTTTTATTTAACTTTATTTTTTTAATTTATTGATTTTATGCATTTGCATGTCGTCTGTTTTGGAAATAAGGCAGGATAAAACTGTAATGCTGGGAAGGGAAATATTTAAATTGGTAAAAAGAAAAATTTTAAGGAAAAACTAGTTTACTAAATCTGCAGAAAATTAAATTTTTAAAATTTAAAAAAAATCATCAGGTTTTAGTTTATAATGTGTAATATTTGTTAATTACTCAATATACATGTGCTATTTTAAATACATTTAATCCTTTTCTAAAGATACAAATACACCATAAAGTAACATGATGTTAACATCATGTATCTGTAAATGAAGCGTTTAAACTACACGCAATTCATAGAACTCAAAAAATCATTATACCATACATAACCACAGGTGGTTGGGGTATTTGCGTTTGTGCTGATGTTTGTAACGCATAGAAAAAGTTATCCAACACCCACCTTAAAGTATACCAATTGACTCAGAATCTGCCGTCTGGCTGGCTGGCTGGACAGCTGGCTGTCCATGTAAACCTTGTGCACAAAGTAGAGTTCATATTTTTAAAGAACGAAGCCTATTGAAATTGGTTGTGATCGGTCAATTATTTCACATAGTCCCCACACGCAGAGAAAAAATATAGTTATAGTGACCATAATTTAAGAGAAATATTTTATGATTGAAACATATGATCACAGCAAAAAATAGAAATGATTATAAGTAATAATTACTATGATTCCACCTTGTCATATTGTGTCCGATTTTATGCTTTGTTTTTTCATGTTATGATTATAGTTTTACATATAATTAAACAATCTTATTATATTATTAAACCATATTATCATATAGTTATCCAATATTATTATTATTATTTAAATTTGTCATATTATTATTCCATCATATATTAATACAAATTATTATTATTTTTATAAAATTTTTACTGAAAGACATATATATATTATATAACTGTTATGTACGTTTTATATTGTTATATACATATATGAGTATACAAATCTTATCGAATATATTCAAAAGGAACAATTTTTGAGTTTTCAAAAGTAAATATTCAGATATATATTTTTACATTTATCATACTCTACACCATCATATGTTATTGGAATTTTCGGAATATACAAAACCCGATTCTCGAGAAATTTAAATTTTAAATCCCGTTCTTTATGCTTTTTATTTTCATAAAAAAGTGTGAACTGTCATTATTTGTCAATTCAATATGCAAACACTCTATGATAATATAAAAGAATTAAAAAAGCCAAATACTTCAACTGATAACTATTTTATTTACGATAAAATGATGTTGATGTTATTATTTATAATATTATTACTTAGTTTAACATCTTATGTAAACAATACTTTATTTGGTTTTTTTTCTGTTAGAAAACTATTTGGGTATCACTAATTGTTCTCAATGTTCAATATTGAATTCTCAACTAAAAAATATTGAAAGGTATGACCAGGCCGTATACTATTTGTAACACTTAGTTTTCTAAAGTTTTTATTAACATTATTCAATGTAACGTTTTCATAAATTTTAAATGAACTTAAATTCAAAATCTTGTAATTGCTATAATATTGATTGGTTTCGCTTAACCGAATCCAATTTATTACCAATAAGGGATCCAAAAATTAAGTTAATAAGAACTTTGAACGTAAAAAATACTTCCTATTGGGAATTATTCTACTAAGTTATTAATTAAAAATTTAAAGATACTAGCCGACATTTTAACGTTTTAATTTGTTTTTCTAAAGTATAAAATCTTTAAATGTCATCAAGGACAAGAGAATGAATGAAGATGGATTTTTGAGTAAAAAAAATTTTGCGAATTTTCAAAATTGTTTATTTTTGGTGTCGGGAAAGAAATTTATTGAACTTAATAAACAAATGGCTCTTAAAAAATTTTTTAAACATTAGTTTTTATATTTATAATCCTAATAGACAAGTAGGAAATTCGAAATGCTGAAGCAAACATTCCAAAGACCACAGACAGCATCCGATATGTAACAATATCGGCAAAAGTTATTGAAAATGTTGTAATACAATATAAATAACAAATTTCGGTACTTCGTTATACATATATCAGTTAGAGTTTTTCTAGTACTTGATTTAAAAATAATAACAGCCTTGTAAAATGAAAGAATCACTCTAGAAATGAAATGACGTACGTCATTTAATTTCTAGAATTTACAATATCTTTGAGGATATAATATGTCCTTCTTGAGGATATAATATATCCTTGTTGATGATATAATATATCCTTCTTGAGAATATAATAAATCTGTTTTAATAATTTCCAACACACCCTCAACATTTTTACGGTGTACTATTTTTAGGTATATCCCTGTATAAATGTGTATCTAATTCTGCTATATTTTTATTGATTTTTTTCTTTTTAAACTATTGTGGTAGTTTTTTTAGTGAAAAGTATAATTTTGAACGTAATCACTGAAAATTACCTTGTCAGAGATGTCTTACTTTGAAATATCAATACTCGGAGCAGCTATTTAGAAATTACCAATTTATTTCCGATATAATTTGAAGCTGAGATCTTTTGGTATAATTTTATTTGATTCCTTACTAAAAATCTACGTAATCAAAATGTACTTACATATATGTTCCCCGAAATATTATATATGAATCTTTTCGTTTCTGTGGGCTGGATCATTTTTAAAATACCTCTAAAAAATTTCTTTCAAAAGCATTATGAAAACTTTTGTTATAAGAAAATTAACTGCAAGATACAAAAAGTCATATCAATATATGAACTAACCAATAAAATAATAACAAATTTTCTTTGCATGTCCTGAATATTAAGATTTTTTAAAATTTTTCCTAATTTAAATTTTAATTAAGTTTATTCGGTTACGATACCATCCTATATCACACCGTGGGAGGGCCGGGGTACTATTTCAGAACTTTTCAGAATATATATATATATATTATATTTATATATATATATATATATATATATATATATATATATATATATATTTGTACCACCATATGTGGTTCAAATGCAAGATTCTTATATTGTATAACCAAACCTTGTCTATTTATATTTATTTATATATAAACTAAATGAGAATTACATTGAAGTTTGAAAAAAAATAGAAAAAAATATATATTTAAAAACAAACAAGTATTGAGGTTTACCATTAAGTTTGTAAAAAGGATAAGTATTATATTTATTTGTAACATTTTATTGTTATAGGAATAACAATATTAATATGGTTTAAAAACAGAATGTGGTTTAAGAACAAGAAAAAAAGACTGCAAATATTTACTGGTTGTAGAAGTAATAATATATTTCATATTAACAAAATTTTGTTTCTGGTAAAAATATTTAAAACCATAAATTTTTAGCAGTCAATCATATTCAAATTTTGATTGAGTTTAAAAATTAAATGACAAAATTGAACCAAATCATTATTATCATGAACACAGAGTTATTAAAGTTCAATAAAATTAACAATGAGAACATAATATTGTTGTAGTGATAATCCTGTAACCATGTTTTTTCTCTGCGTGCATACAAATGTTCCTCCGGAATAGAGTTTAAACACTCAAAAATGCCTTAAAAATAAGAATATTTTAATGAAATTCGGTGCAAAGAAGTTTTGTACAAGTATCCATCTTTGTACCAAATTTTATGAAGATCGGTCTACAATTAACGACATTTTCGGGTGTACTGATCTCAATTGGCCGTCCAAAACTTTCAGCGTCATTTGTACTTGTGCGACCACAACGAAAGTCATTAAACCACTTTTTTACCATTAAAATTGATGGTGCAGAGTCCCCATAGTATTTATCGAGCTTTTCCTTGGTTTGATTGACGATTTTTTTTTTCGCAAAAAATAATGTTTAATGTGTACTCAAAATTCACTTTTTTCCAGTTTTGTACAAGTATCAATCTTTGTACTAAATTTTATGAAGATCGGTCTACAATTAACCATAGCTCCCATATAAAACCTTCTTCCAAAAATCACTTTATCGTGCAAAAATTCCACACGAATGTTAGTAATATATCAAGTTAATATTGGACACAAATATGTTTTATGTAAGTAGAAATAATATTGCCAAATTTTATGAGAATCGGTCCATAATTTACCATAGCTCCCATAGAAACCCACTTTCAGGAATCGCCGTAAAGTGCATAAAATCATCTAGATATTAGTATCAACGCATTATTCTGTATTTGTATATTTTATTTTACATTTAGTAAAATTGGCTACAGGTGTAGTATAAGTTCCCTTCCCAAATTTTCATGCTCGTATACAATGGTGTAGGATATCATATAGTCGGTCTTTACCGACTATATTTTTTCTCGTTTTAAATTTGATTTGGGACTGTAAAAACCATGACGATAGCAAACAATACATTTTTTGTAATATTGAAAAAAAAAATATATAAAAAAGACTCATATCTGGTTAAAAGAAATATGAACTTAAAAAAAAAATTAGTTTATTTATGTAAATTTATTCGCAGACTTATTTAAATTTCACAAAATTCAGTTAATATTTTTGTTTACCATCCGACATCTCCATAAAACCTTTCGAATAAGCACAAAAATTCGATTTTTTTTCATGCATCGTAGGTGTTACGCATACACTCATATTTTCACTTATATTACCGTAATTCATATCATGCAATTTTATCATGTATTTGCACCTTAAAATTCTTTAACTACTCATCTGCTTTTTTCAATGCATAAAAATAACTGTTTATGCTTTTATGACTCTCAATATAAAACCATTTGACCAATAAAATATAAATCATGAGAAAAAAGAAATAAATTCAAAAATATACATACACAAATTGAAATTATATTAAATTTATATCAAAAATATAACATTTCTCTCCTATAATCATTACAATATGATTTGTGTATGTTGCATAAACAAAATACAGTCAAACACGGTTATAACGAACTCGAAGGGACAGACAAATTTAGTTAGTTTTTTTTGTTTTTGTTGAAAACTGGCCCTAAATATGTATTATTAATTTATATCAGCAAGAATAATTTATGCATTCATCAGTCATTTGACAAGTGGCAATTATGTGGATTTTTTATACTAATTCAATATTGTCATTTTTTATCGAGGTTTTGAAATTGGCATGTTTTGAGATCTTTACTCTTTGATCTTCTAAAATTTCATTTTTAATCCTCTAATTATTTCAATTGTATTTTTTTTTTTTTGCTATTTTTAATAAAAGTGTGTGCGTTATGTTAAAAAGGTCAACAATTATAAATATAAATACTTTTTCAAATTTTTTGCGATAATTTAAATTGAAATTAATAAAAGTTATTTCTGCTACTTTGCACAATTTTTTTGTAATTTTATTTATCTAAAATTAATATTTGTTTATTATAAAAGTATTTTTTATATTTCTTGTTAGGATCATAAAAATGTGTTCGTTATAAAAAAAAAAATAAGTTTATTATAAAATTAGTTATATTGGTAAAATCAAAGGGACTGAAGAAAAGTGTTTCCAATGGCCATAATTCGTTATAACTGGTATTCGACTGTACTATGAAGATAAAAACATTTTTGCCTTCACTTTCAGTTTTTCAACAATCATGTTTACATTTCATGTAAAATGCTCTGTTTAACCCAATAATTGCATAAATAAAAATTCAAATGATATATATTTGTATAAATTTAATTGAATTATAAGATAGACATATGAATGACATTGAAGTACAAAAAAAAAAAAAAAAAAAAAAAAAAAATTTTAAAAAGTGCTTGTATTGCTAAAAATATAAAAAATAATTTTGGAATGTTTACAAAATTGTTTTAATTACACGCTGCTACAAAATGGTACTTTTTATTTTCACTCGAAAAACGATCTAATGTGAGCTGTAGACTTTCTTATGGACATCACAAAACAATTTTAAAAAATTTCGACATACCCCCTAAATTTCGAGATATTGGGAAAAAATCGTTTTTAAAGTAGTTCCTGCACTATAGAACTCGTAGCTTTATAAATTTTAAATCAATTTAAGATTTTTAAATTGATTTTGAAAGCAGAATCCATCTCTTATATACACTCAAATTAAATAATGAATTATTTACCATTTTTATATTTATTTCCTTTTTATTTTTCGAAATTTTTATTTTGATGTAAATTTTTCTGATTTTTTTCTAAAAGACTACACATATTATTTTACAGAGTTTGAAGATTCTTTGCATTTAAAATAAAAAGAAATATTCCATATAAAATCGCTGAAAAAACTCAAAAAATTATTAAGCATTTTTTAAACTCTATTAAAAGCATACAAACATTTGGAATATATGTTCCATAGAAGATATTTACGCAATATCTTCTTTTTATTAATTGGAATAAAATCATCAAAGTAACATTTTTATAATATTGTATTTTTATCAGTTTAAAGAATACTAGTCAATAAATAACAAAAAAATATAAAATAATTTTTTTTATCTTCAAAATATCACCCTTTTTTCATTAAGGTGATAATCACCTCTGGAAAAAATTGATGATATCCCATGGAAATCATCTGGAAGAAATTAATGCAATACTTTTATTTTTCACACAATTTTTTTTTAGTTGTCGAAAAATTAAAAAAGCATTGAAGAATTTTGTTTGTCTTTTGGCTAAAAATTTATATTTTATGTGAGCGCTCTACGAGGGCGGATTAATAAGATCGTGACATTTTGAATGAAACACAGTTTTTTTTTGAAAAACAAAAATTTATTTTTCAGCATAATCTCCTTTTAATACCATATCGTGGATTTTTTCGACATTTTCGGGTGTACTGACCTCAATTGGCCGTCCAGAACGTTCAGCGTCATTTGTACTTGTGCGACCACAACGAAAATCATTAACCACTTTTTTACCATTGAAATCGATGGTGCAGAGTCTCCACAGTATTTATCGAGCTTTTCCTTGGTTTAACTGAGTTTAATGAGCATGCGAAATTCACTTTTTTCCATTTTTAGCAAAATGCACGAGGTTATATGTTTTGAACAGCTGTAAATGACGACACTTGCCCAAAATTTGACAGTAGTCTATTAACAGGTGGTACTTGATGGAAATAGTGTTGCATTTCATATAACTACTAGGGAAGTTCGATAAGTCACGGAAATATTGATCTGCCCTCGTAGTTCTAAGTTTATGATGTTAAAATTTATTTGCATAATTTACAAGACGTAAATATGTTATTTATTATTTTTAAATTGATTTACTGATAATTTTGTTATATATTTATTACATCTTCCAGAAGATTATCCAGCGATATCTGCTCTTTTTTAACCCAGCTGTCCAAAAAATTATTAAAAATTTAAAGAAGTATTTAAGAAATTTGTTTGTCTTTTAGTGAAAAGTAGATATTTTATATTATGATGTTAAGATTTATGTGCACGCATACTTTACAAGATGTAAAAGATTTCTTTATTATATTATTTCAAGATTTATTTAATGATAATTTTTTTATATATTTATTATATCTTCCGGAAGATTATCTGGCGGTATCTTCTATTTTTCACCTAGATGATTATCTACCAATATTGATTATTTTTCTTCCAGGTGCATTGATTTCTTATTGCTTAGATGTATCGCCTGAGACACACAAACTCTCCCGATAGGGGAAACTTTCGCAATACGAATATGATTATTGCGGCAATAAAAGTTTCTAAGCAATATGAATTCGAATCATAATTGTATTATTTTGCTTGCAGGAAAAATTCATCATATATTTCGCCGTAAAACAAAAACCAAGAATTTTTCTCACATCTGATAAATTTGTTATACATGTGAAAATATAGATCTAATATAGTATAACTGCTTTTTCAGTTTTTCACTTAGTGTTCGTTTTTTCTTTTCAAAGGACTTTAAAGTTTTCAAGAATGTAATAGGTTAATTTCTAATTGCTATTGTAAGGAAATAAATATCAAGTAAAAGAGGAGAATTTTGGCATCATATTGAATTACTCTTTATTCAAATAATCCAAATAACAGTTGTAAAAAATATCCTTAGAATATTTAATCCTTTAATATCCTTTAAAGTTTCCAACAAATAATTTCCAAAATAATATATATTAAAACCGAAAAACCAAGTGATATCGTAATGATATCATAACGATATCATTTCAGTGATAATTCTAAAATGATATAGGTTGTTTTCTAAAATGATATCATAATTTTTAGAAATAAAGATGTTAGTAATAATATGGGATTCGAGAATATATACATATTCCTATAAAGATTGAATGAAAAAAAAAATTATTAATTATATTTTTTTAAAAAATTTATTTAGTTTCGAATTTAAGTTTAATAAAATTGTTAATTAATACAATTATTTTCTGAGAACTTATAAATTAAAAATGGAAAAATAAAAACAAGCCTCTGAAAAAATTAAAATAAAATAAAAATAAAAACGTTTTGAGAAGAAAATTGAGCATAAAATCATATTTGTAATACGACTTCCTACTACTTTATCCGGGCGTTTTAACCCAATTGAACGTTATATAAATCAAACAATTAATGTTTCTTATATGGTGGGTATTGGCTTTGAACCTTTTGTAATATGTTTTGTTAATTTTTTCGCTATTATTGCAGAGATTCCCATCATATCTAGAAAATAATGTCAACATCAAGGACCAGGTCTGCCTCAGATAACCTACTTTAACAGATTTTTTAAGTAATAATACCACGTAAGTAAGCATTGTTAGTATTTTGGTAATTTTCCACAGTAATACTCGTATTTAATATCCCTCACGTTACATAATCTCACAGGATGTAAAGGAATCTTGTAGAATTTGAAGTGCCTTTGAAATGTCCTGCAAAAAATGTGACCTCATAAGATGACTGGATTTGCACAATGAACTCAAAAGTTCGAAATATATGTATTTGCTATTATAAATTTTGTAATTATAAATAAAAATTAATTATTAATACAATTGTAAATTCTATTTTTATATTGGAAAAAATAATTTGCAATTTATGGATTCATTTATTATGAGAATTAGGGCAATAAATATTTTAATTCACTTTGGGTAAAATTTCAATTATTATAGTAATTAATTTAATAAAAATATTACTTGAAATTATAGAAAAAAATCAATTAATATCATTTAATTAATATTATCATTTTGATCATTGGAGCAAAATCAATAAATATTTTAATTATTGTAAACAATTTCGTAATTAAAATTAATTTTTATTTTTTTTCTGTGTAATATTCTTAATGAATTTAATTAAAATTAAAACGATATAACAATAATGAACTAAAGTTCACCCAAATAATTTTGTATTTTAGCTTATTTTTATTTCCTCGAAAATTTATCATATTATTATAAAATTATGATATCATTTATAATATTATAATATTTCTTGGTTTGTTGGGAATATATTAATATCCAGTTTCAAATACCAAAGTTTTATGGTTTTAAATTTATTACTTTAATACATACAACGATTTGAAAATTATTTTTAAAGAAAAAAATTAAAAATTAAATTTTCACTTTATTTATTGCATGCTCGAAGCAAAATTTTGAATTATGAAGCCGCTGTATTTAAGTTTTAAGTAATTCTTACTTTAAGTGTAGTATGACAATATTATTTGGAAGACTTTAAAATATATTTGAATATTTAAACAACGACAAGTTGAGCATTTTTATTTATTTAATTTTAAATTCATTACATGTATTTTTAATCTGCGAAAGGACAGTAGGCTATGATATTTATATTATATTTAATTTTAATTTATGAATAATTAACGTGAAAAAAAGATGTAGTCAGTAAAGCCCGAACATGTAATACCCTACATCACTATGTACGCGCGTTAAACTGATTTTCGGATGAGGTCCTTAAGCTGTGATCATATTTGGACCGATCCTTGTTTAACTTCATACAATACTTATATAAAATTTATTAATTCCCAATTTACTTCAAAGTCTACATTTATATGAAATTTGGGAGCTTATGGAGAATTTCTGGAGTAGATCGTATATGGGACCCACGTTCAATTATGGACCGATCCTCTTGAAATTTGGTAGCGTTATTTATAGTTGTATAAACTAACTTTATGTTTGGAAGATATGGCCAATTACGTTCCACACTTCGCGAAATTTTATAGCATGATTTATACTTAAATACAAAATAATCGTGTAAAATTTCATTTCGATACTAACATTTTTATAGTATTTATACACGTTTAAATAATTTTCAGAAAGGAGCCTCATATGGAAACTAAGGTCAATTATGCAACCAAACTCTTACAATTTGATATTATGTCTTATGCCCATAAAAATTCTATCTACCTCGAATTTCATATTAATATTTGCATATTCAAGACAATTCTGATCACTTCAGCATATTTCCGGGAAATATTTGTAGGGGAGATATTTAAAGTAAGGAGCCGATTTCAACCATTTTCTATAAGTCACGTCTTTAAGACATTTTTAAAATTTTATAAAATTTGAACTGTTGAAGCTAAAGAGATAAAATGTGGGATTCAGAAATTTTATTATGATGTTTTTAATATTAATATACTTTCATGATAATTTGTTAGGAAACCCCAAGGATATTTAAGAAAAATTTATTTGAAGGACATTTTTGACATTTTAAATTTTAAAACAAAAAATTTGGCTGAAATTCTAAATCATATTCTATTATTTGGTACTCATATCGGCATTGCTGAGTTACTAACAAATTTTAAAATAATTCATACAAAATTGTTAATTTTGAAATTTCACAGTACATTTAAAAGGACACTTGAACATGATATGAAAAACTGAATACGCAGTCCTATCATAAAATGTTTCTGCTTTCATATGTATATGGTTTGATTCATGTGTGGTAAAAATGCCGTTGTACGGTGTTTTAAGACTAAATATTTTTTTTTTATATTTTTTACTTGGTTTTTACTTTTTATAGATAAAATTACAATTATATGGAAAGCTTTGGTAAGTTATTACAGATAAAATCGAATAAGTTCTACAGTTTTTGTTCAATTTAAAAATATTAAATTTGGTTGTTCACAATAAAAATATTCTTAAAAATTATTATTGCTTCATTGCATGGTCTTTTATAGAAAAAAATGTAATAAATCGCAGATAAACTCAAAAAATTGTGGAAAAATTTTATTATTTCAAGAAGTTGTTTGAAAATTTGATTTTAATATTTGACCAAAACAAACCAAATGTATACGGTTATAAATCCTGTTTCTTCTACTTTCCAAAGTATTTTAAAAGGGAAAATTAATAATAAAAAAAAAAACAGAATTAGAAATACATTTATGCAAGAACCTACCCAAAACTAGTTTTTTTACGAATAACTCGAAGGGTTTATTGTTAAGCAAAATTCCTTAAAGTTGTGTTAAAAAACAATGATTAGCTTAGTATACTTTTGGTAAACCATTGTTAACTTTAAATATTTTAATGTATGTTCGACTTTATAGCTACTTTAAGATTATTTCCGTTACATTTTCAAGACAAAAAATAAATTTTTGAATTCATTCGTAAATTTTTGACAAAAATGTTACATTTTTAAATATCAGGATGTTAAGATTCGTTGCGAAATAAAATAAATGTCCCAATATATAGCTATTTAAAAACATACTAAATGAATTAAGGGACTGTATAATATTTTCTGTAATTACTTTTAAACTATCCCCTATCCAACGGTGAGAGGGCTTCGTATTGGTAAGGTTTTCCACCAGTAGCTTTTAAAGAATGATAGCTTTCTGATAGCTTTTTTTTGATACCTAATTAAAAAAACACATTAAATTTTTTTGTGTAATACACATATGTACCTATTTCCATTCAGCTACTTCTCTTTGAGGTAGATCTAAACCATTCAATTTCAAAGAAATATATGTCCATATCATTTTACTTCCTCCAAAAACAGGTTTATTAAGGATAATTTCAGGATGTTCTTGTATTTCATTGCATAACAATTCAAATTTTTCTGACGTTGTAATTTTAAATCTTTAAAATAGTGAAATTTAAAAAATATCTTATATAAGGCAATCATTTTTTTTAACCTACATCCTTTTGTGTAATGAATCTTCCATTTTTATTTTATTATTTATATTTTTTTTAATTTTGTTTTTTGTTATAAGCAAATATTATTACCATATGTTAAAAATATAAATATAAATTTAAAATAAATTTTGATTTTTTCTTTAAATGTTATGTTGGATATCATGTGTTGACAATAATGTAAAGCATGGATACAAATCTCGTAACATAGACGATAATAAACCATTAACTTGAAGAGTAATAAATTCGACTACCTCTCTTCCTTAGAAAAGACGATTGATTGAATCGTCTTACAGAATTGGGGTATTAAGCGATTGTATATAACTATTATTGCGTGTGGCAGCACAGAAAAAATTATGGCTAAAATTTTTCTAAATAAATCATTATTTGGATTTAAATTAAATTTAATAAAAAAAATAATATTTGGTTTTAATATTCTATTTTATGCACAGAAAAAATTATGACTAGAATTTTTTAAATAAATCATTATTATTTGAATAAAATTTTATAAAAAAAATTGTTTGATTTTAATATATTATTTTATTGGTTGTAAATTCGTTATAAAATAATACGAAAAACAATAACAATTTCTTTTTTTTTTTTTGATAATTAAAAATATAAAAATAAATAAAATTATAAAACTGTTAATACAAAAAAAAAAAAAAAAAAATATAAAATCCATTATTTGCAGGATTCCAGAGGTAAGTTATCTTAATTTTCGTATATATTTCATTACGAAATATGTATAGTGTACATCGCATAAATATGGGTCTATGGTATATATTGCTGTATATTCCCAAGTCGATTAAACTATGTCCTTTCAATTGTGTGCCTGAACATGTAGCTCTCTCTCGTGATATAATTATGCGAAATGGTGTTTAGCGGAAGTGGTCCTTAACAAAATGATAAGCGTTTGCAATCGTAAATTGCTCTGTTATACGGTTTTGGCGGTACCAAAGCAAAGTTTGTTTGTGCATTTGTTATATCCTATCTATTTTGGTTTCATTGAAACTTAGATGTTTCACTCCATTAAAAAATCTGCTAAAATTTAAAAGGTGTTTAAGTTGAACGTAACGATTGGGTTTCTGTTTTACATGATTTTGGCCACTAATGAAATTTGGAAATAGTGTCGCATTTTCTTTTATTCATATATATCTTTTTATTCATATATTTATATTCTATAAACTACTATACATGAATACATAAACTATTAGTTATGGCAGCATTACTTTTCATCAGCATAATAACACATTATCTACATATAACACACTGTGTATTACCGTTAAACTGTATTTCATCTAAAAAAGTCTCCATTAATTAGTTATTATTATATAAAAGTTTTTCTTCTCTACACAAAATTCTCATACTTGCATTTATATAATAAAATACAATACTAACATTCGATTCGAATTATTGTATTTATATTATAAAAAATGTAAAAAAAAAAATATTAAATAAATAATAAAAATTGTTTGAATATCTGCAAAAAATTTAATATTATTTTTATTGGTTTTAATAAACCATATTGTTGAATTTCTTAAGAATTTTCAAATATTCAAATTTTTAAATAGTAAAAATTATTTTAATAAGAAAAAAATTACATTTTTTTCAATAAAATATTTACGAATTTGAATATTTGATGTTACTAATTCAGTGATAGGTCCGATTTCAGTAAAAAATTATAATTGGTTTTATGAATTTAGTAATATAGTACGCTCAGTAGGCCGATTATGTTGACCATAAGTTGAGCGAAGTGCACGAAACACATTCCTCACAGAACGTGAATTTTCGTAATAAAGTTGAACGATTTGTAAACGTTGTTCAGGCGTAAGTCTTTCCATTATGAAATGCCAAACAATACTAAACAAAAATAATATGACAGCAAGACACGATTCATACGTGATCTGTCAAAAAAGGCTATTGAAAAAAGTATCTCTACTCGAATCACCCTTTAGAATACGAAATTTAATTTTTTCTGTGAGCTCTCCACAAGGAAATGCCGAAATAAAAGTATGTTTCAAAACCAAATAAAAAAGAAAAACAAACAAATTTGTGACAAATCGAATTTTTTTTTAATAGTTTTAAGACGGTGTTGATTAAATTAATAGCACAAAAATTTTTGTCTTTAACGAAAAAAAAAAAAATATCGTTAAAAGTGTTAGAGAATAACGAAATCGATAATTTTCTTGTTTACTATTTTTAATGATTTGATTATCTTTAAAACAAGTTACTGAATCGCAATAAAAGCATTGTGTATTTCTATGAAACATGCATGTTTTATAATATGTTATTTATGCGTTTTAGGAAGATTCCCGGAAGTGGGCTTCATATGCGACCTATAGTTAATTATAGTCTGATTTTGATAAAATTAGACACTACGATTTTTACTTATATAAAACTTATTTGTGCCAGTTATTAACTTGAAACTAATATTTGTATGGAATTTATGCACGTTGTTACGCGCTGTATATGCTGAACGAACAATAAAAATTGTTATACAGAAATATAGGCAAAGTAGTTACGTTTTTTTTAATAGAATACTTAGTTAAGGGGTAATCAAGATATGGACTAGCTCAGAATTAGGTATTAAAACTCTTAACCAGGAATTCGAAGCGCATAACATATAATATACTCTCTACCCTTAAATACCTTAGAATATATTAAATAAAAAAAAAAAAAAAGAAAACCAACAAAAAAAAGATGTCTAGCAAATTCTATAAGGAGGCAAGATGGAGTGCCAATTGGGGTACATTGTTCCCACCCTACTGACTAAGTCCTGTCAGAATACTTCACAGATTAGTACCCTATTTTCTAAAATCTGTCCCTCTAAATGACATGTGTATTCTACATACTTACATATATTTTTGTCATGTCTGTCCTTCCCTTATTAAAAGATTTAGAATTTCATTGTTTTATAGAATTACAAAGTTACGAAAAAAAAATTTATTGATAAAAAAAGAGAGTGATAAATATAAAGAAAATATCATTTTAAACACAGAATATGCATGATCTGTACTCAGTGAGCGAGAAGAGCATACCAAATTGCTAATAGATTTATTTACAATTTATATTATGTATTTTCATTTCATAAACGTAAAAATATAAAGAGGACTACATTGAATCGGACTGACTTATTAATAAGAGATAAATAAAAGAAAAAAAATTAAAATCATCACTTACAAAAATGTATGTACAAAGCAATTGATGAATCCACGACGATTGATTTGTTGGGCCCAGCAGTCAATGCGTGTTGTTGCTGTTGTAATCTCTTGATTTTTTTATGTTTGATGAGATGATCTGCTCTTTTTGTAAATGAAGATTATGAATGAAATGGAAAAAACTAAATTTAGATTATAATAATGATAACAAAAGGGGAAAAAAAAAATAATGTAAGATATTAATACTAGATGGTTTTACACCAAAAGTAAAATGTTAGTAATAGATATTAATAACTACATAAATAATATAATTTTAGGTTAAATCCATTACATGGCAATTTAAATTTTAGATTAAATAGGTAGATATTTAAATTAAATTTTTAACATTTTATAAAATAATTTTAAAGTAATTCTTTTAGACCTGAATAGTAATAATATTATGTTAGTTCAATTTAATTTATTAATTAATTTAGGAATTCATTAATTTATAAGCAATTTCAGAATATTCTTTTTCTGCTAATTTATAATATTTATCTACTGATAAATATATTTTTAATAGGATAATAGTATAATTTTATATAAATTTAAAGTATTAAGTTAGGTAAATTAATTTATACTTTTGTAATATAATTTATGTTATTATTTCATAATCGGCATTTTCGATACTTTTTTTTTTTAATTTTGAAATTCAAATTACAAGAAAAGTTGGATATAAATTGTAATGATTACTTTAGTTAATGATTAATAAAAAAATAATAACATGTAACTTAAAATTTAGATTAGTTTAAATAGTATTGTTACACAGGATTTTTATTTATGCATCCAGGTCATAACGGTAGATTAAAACGTGATTTCATAAAAAGCTTTCAAGTTAATATTTGTTTGGTTATGTTTTAGTATTAACAATTTCAAATGTATTACGTAACTTAGGGCAAATTAGATATGCATCATGCAATGTGATGGCCACGTGCATCTATCGAACCTTGTCCACGAGCAGTTCAAAATTTGAGACTTTATTGGCGTTATGAACACCAACAAATTTACAGCCGGAATGTGTTTTACACAAATTTATTCTTTCGAATACCTCTGGTTAGGTGGGAAAATCCCCACGTGGATAACAAAACCTTAAGATAACAATAGGTTAAATAAAAATCACAAATCTAAGATAAATCTTTTCTCACCTTAAGAGTTTTGCTAATTTTAAAATATTTAATATTTGTTGAGATTCTTATAAGAATTTAGTTGAAATCTTGTTAATTTTTTTCTAAATTTTCCAAAATAATTGAGTTTAATTAATATAACCACTAGATGATTTAACTTATAAATGACTATTGCAACACACTTTTTGTTTAAATATTTTCTTTTGTTAATAATGCCACTACTTTACGCTACTAAGCACAATATATAAATGATTGGAGATGTTAATGATTGGGATTAAGAAGTGGTGTGATAACAGAACATATAATTACGCAGTAAAATTAATAAATTGTTCTAGAAGAATTATGTATGTGATAATAAAAATATCAATTTATCATCTAGTGCAAAAAAAGGACAACTGATATAATCATAATGATTTTTGAGTTTCTAACTCTTTGAATAATTTACATTTAATATATATGCATATGTATGTAATATTACTTGTGTTTCTCTCATTACTAATGTTGACTATTTTCTAGCATGCTAGATAAAAGGGGAAAGATACCAAAAGTGGGTATCTCATCTAAAGGTGAACAATGAAGTTATTAAATTCTAAGTTTACAATTAAATAATTGAAAACAATGTAATTAATTATAAAAATTTATTTACAATTGTAGTATTTAAATTAAGATAGTGGAATAATTTGTTTCTATAGATTTTATCCAAATATGTAAATATTATAACCAGTGTATTAATTAGTTTTGAGCAAAAATCGCAACAAAACTGCATCGATCCGATAATTTTTTAAATTAAGGACGAACAGGAAAAAGATTTTTATTGCACAAATTTGTGTGATGAAAGATATATATATATTTTTTTTTTTTTTTTTTTTTTTTTTTTTTTGCAAAGTGTGGCACGACCCACGAAAAGCCGGGCAAGTTTTTAAGACTTTAGGTCAGAGGAATGATATTTACCTACATATTTTCCTTTCATATCTTCAATTCCGTACAAGTTATTGCCAATTTTTTCTCTTACCTTACACTTTATAAACTTTGGCATAAACTTTCGGTTTGTTCGTTTAGACATGTTACTAAGAATGTGGTTTTTCCTATAGACTATTTGGCCTACCTGAAAATCTATTGGTTTACTTCTTAAATTATAAGTTTTAGTTGCTTTTTCGTGAGCAATTTTCAAATTGTTTCTTATCTTTTCCCTAATTTTTGTTAATTTATCTACATTATTAAGAACAACACAATCTTCTCCGGACATACATTTAAGCTTTTCTAGTATCTTGTAAGTTGACCCATGTAAAACCATATTTTGACCGAATGTCGCGAAGTATGGCGAGCATTTTATTGAGGAATGGTAATCGCTTCTTAGAATGGTCAAAATTTGTGAAATATATTTATCCCAATCACCATGTTCTTTGTTGTCTCTTAGGAAGCATCTAATTTTTGTTACGATTTCGCGATTGGCACGCTCCGATGCATTTGAGTGAGGCGCATAAAACCCAGTTGTTATATGATTAATTTCATAAAGTTTAAAGAAGTCAGTCATTTCTTTCGAAATGAATTGTTTGCCGTTATCGCTGTGAATACATCTTGGAACACCGAACATGGGGAATATTTCGGTTTGAAGATACAAAATGACATTTGCAGACGTAGCTGCTTTAAGCGGTTTAAGAAATAAAAATTTAGTCATGTGATCCAAACAAATGAAAACCATTGAATTTTTGGCTTTAGTCATGGGATAAGGACCAAGGAAGTCACAATAGAGTCTTTCAAATGGCCTGTCTGTTAAAATTTGATGCCCCATTAGAGGTCTTGAAATTATATTTGTTGACTTAATACTCTTGCATATATCGCAGCTGTTAATATATGACTTTACGTCAGCTACCATAGTTGGCCAAAAATATTTCTGACGAATTCTAGAAAGGGTTTTCTGAAAACCTCCATGACATGAAGTATTTGAGTCATGAGCTATTTTAATAACAAATTGAGATAGAGATCTTGGGATCCAAAGGCGCCATAAATTAATTTGATCCTCTTCACCACTTTGCCTAAATTTTATACGTTTGAAAACAAGATTATCAGAAATCTGAAGGTCTGGTAATAAATCTTGTTTCTCTTTAATAGTATTTCGGAGCTCTGCATACTCTTGTTCATTAAATTCTGGTGATAATAAATCAATTTCATACGCCATATCTGCCATCACTACTTCGTCTATATCTAGCCTAGAAAGACAGTCTGGGACTACATTCAAATTTCCTTTTCTGTGTTCGATAACAAAATCGTACCTTTGCAATTGAAGGCTCCAACGCGCTAGCCGTCCGCTTAAATCTTTTTGTGACATAAGCCACTTAAGCGAGGAGTGATCCGTTATAATGCGGAATGGAAGACCTTCAATGTATGGTCGGAACTTTTTAACACACACTATAGCTGCCAGACATTCCAATTCTGTAACAGTATAGTTACTTTGCGACTTATTAAGCTTTTGGGAAACGTAAGAAATGGGATGCTCCTTGCCCTCATTATCGCGTTGAAATAAAACGCCTCCTACTCCAAATTTGGACGCATCGCACTGTATGAAAAACTCTTTTTGAAAATTAGGCTGAGCCAAAACCGGAGCTGATGATAGAGCCAATTTAAGTTTATCAAAAGAGGATTTTGCAATTTCAGTCAAATGAAAAGGTTTTTGTGATTTGCGTAAGCAGTCCGTAAGAGGTCCAGCAAGATCAGAAAAATTATTTATAAATGACCGGTACCAATTGGTCATACCAACAAATCTACGAACCTGCTTTGCAGTCTTTGGTAATGGAAATTCAGCTATTGATCGGACCTTTTCTGGATCTACCTTGAGACAGCCATTGCCAACTATGTAACCTAAATATCTAATTTCTTTTTGGCAAAATTTACTTTTGCCTATGTTTATAGTTAGTTTTGCTGTCTTTAAACAAGAGGCGACTTGAGACAAAAGATTCATATGGGTCTGAAAATCTGGACTACATACAAGTAAGTCGTCCAGATATATAAACACATTTTCCCTCAGACGAGACGGAATAACCTTATCCATGAGGCGGCTCATGGTCTGTGGTCCGTTACATAGGCCGAAAGGCATAAATTTATAGTGGTATAGAGGTTTCCCTGGAATTGCAAATGCGGTTTTCTCTTTTGACGATTCTGAAAGTCTTATCTGGAGAAATGCATCTTTTAAATCTATACCGCTTATAAAAAACGTGTCCTTTAGCCTGCTCAACAACCCGTTTATATGTGGCAAGGGGTAAGAATCCTTTTTTGTAACTGAATTCAGTTTCCTGCAATCGATGCATAATCTTTCCTTGCCAGGTTTTCTTACTAAAACGGCTGGTGAGCACCATGGAGAATTGGATTCTTCGATGACTCCCATATTCAATAGCCTAGCAATTTCCCTATAGGCTTCTTCTTGCCTTGGCGGTGACAAAGGGTAATGCCTACTTTTAATTGGGACCGCATCACCAGTGTCAATGTGGTGTTCTAAAAGGTCCGTACACCCTAAGCCAAGTTTTTCGTAAGAAGGAAATTCCTGAATTGTCTTCTCAAATTCCAATTTTTCTTCTGAAGAAAGATCATGAAAATTGTTATTTTCATTTTGATCGCAAGACAATTCAGATATGTAAGAAGCGGGGATTATTTCCGGGGCCAAAGCAAATTCGCGCCAGAAATTTATTCCGAAATATGCCTCCCGGCATAAAGATGGGACTAAGTAAAAATCTATGTTTTTAGTAACCCCTTTAAAAAATATGGGCAAAGTGCAAAAACCTATAACTTCCTGTTTAGAATTGCTAGCTGTTTTAACTGAAGATTTTATAGTTTTAAATGGTATATTAAGTTTTTCTAAAAACTTCAAGCACCATTTCCCTAAAACAGAAACGTTTGCCCCTGAATCTAACAAACCAATTAAAGGCTCATCAAATACTTTCACCTTAACAAAGGGTCTATCATCTGAACCGTGGATAATAGTAGATTCTAAAATTTTCCTGAAATGTTTTCGTTTCTTATACCTGGCTCTACATTTCATGATTCGAAGGACGGGTTTTTTGAATAATGGAAAATTTTCATTATATTTAGGTAAATATAAATCTGTCTGTGTAAAAATTGAGTTATATGTTTGTAGTTTGTAATTAGATTGAGAATTAGAAGAATTGTTGGATATCTCTGAGTTTAATTTGAACTCGGGGATTTGTGGGATGGACGAATGTCCCCGGTAGCCAGTTCGCCCATTTTTTTGTTTCCCTGACTGTGATTATTTGGACATTTCGGTGTCAAAACGCCCTTATTCCCACACTTGAAACAAAATGGTTTTTTAATCTCTTCAGCACAATAAATATAGGAATGCCCATACGATAAACAGTTCCAACATTGAATATTAGAGTAGTCGTATTTTTGTTTTCTTTGATTAAACGAAATTGCTTCTATTTGAGGATCAGAGGGATCTGATTCTTCTTCTTCATTCAATGAAGATTCTATTTCACTGACGTTTCGTGGCAATCCCGTAGGATTTTGAAATTTTGTGTCACGAATGACTTTCTCAGCTTTTCGTGCTGTATCTCGAAATTGGTTTATATCTCCAGTATCGGCACTAAATAATAAAAAGCGTAAATTTGGGTTCAAATTTTTCTTAATAATATCTATTAATGTCACATCTGGTAACGGACTTTGAAGTCTAATGTTCATGGAAACGATTGTGGAATGAAAATCGTCATATGACTCTTTAAATTGTTGTTTTCTAAGAGACATTTTCAACAATATGTCATGATCAGATTCGAGATGACCAAACTCTTTTGTAAGAGCGTTACGCAATAAAGAATATGTGACGTTTTTGTTTTGTTTTGTGAAAAGCCAGTACCAGGTTTCCGCTTTTCCCTCTAAAAGGACGTGAAAGTTGGAAAGTAAATTTTCGTCAGAGCATTTTGACCTAGAGCAGAGTGTTTCTACCTTAAAGAGAAAATCAGAAACAGATCCTAAACCGTCATATGAGATTTTCCACTTCTCTAATTTTACGTTATTATCTACGTTCGAATCATTATGGTTGTTCGACGATCTGTTGATGTTTGAACTTGGTGTATTAGAATTTGTATAACTATGCAAAAATTCTTGTGGTCTAGAACCATTTGATTGGTTCGCAGAACCTATTTGAGAGATACTATCTCTTATGGAACTAAGTTCCCTTCTGAACTCTTCCCGTGTGTTCCTCATTGATTGCTCCATGAAAGCTATTAAGGAATCTAAAGGTGTATTGGTATTAGGATTCATATTATTGTGTTGAGGATTATTTTGGGCTATAGGTGGTTCACTTGTTAATTGGTTTAGTCCAGAGACCGAAATTCGTCCACTTATTGGAACAAAAGGCTGAGCATTTGAAGAAAGCTCTTGATTTTCCATGCTTTGAATATCTGGGAAAAGTAAGGACGTACTGGAGCTTCTTGCTTCCTCGGCAAGCCTAGGAGCTGATGTGTTGGCTGTTGATAAATTTAAACTATTTGAACTTTCAGTTCTCACAATAGGTTTAGGCACTGATGTTCTTGGTGCGGGAGAATGCACAACTTTTGGCCCTGACTTTGGAACTTGATCTTGTAAGTCTATTGAAATATTATTACGAGAAGAGGAGGAGCTTCTAACACTTCGTCCTCGAACACCAGAATTATTTGCGCTACCACGTGAAGAATTCCTAGTATTCATAACGATCAAGTTAGAAAACAAAAAAAAGTAAACGTTTTCAATAAAAAAGAATATTTGATAGGGAATTTTTCTTAGAAATATATCTAACTACTATATATCTAAATACTATATATATATATAAAATTATGGAAAAAAAAGGAAAAACTTTTTTTCTTTTTAACCTAATTATTATTTCACCGTAGAATGTGAAAAATAAAAAAAATCTAAATTGTTTATTTTAAGAGGAACTATAAATTCCTAGAAACAAAATTAATAATAAATTGGCACAATATATAAACAAATTAAATATTCAGATATATATTCAAATTTAAATGTTTGTGTGACAAAAATTTCATGAAATAAAGGGGAAGGACATTCATGACAAAAATAGAAGCGTTTAGTTATAAAATAAACATGTCAAAATCAAAATCAAAAAAAAATATGCTACGTATTATTATATAAAATACGAGTCTATTTTTCAAGATTCACTACAGTTTTGTGATGTAAACTGCTAATATGCTGCTTCATTTACCTAATCAAAAAAAAAAGTATTAATGAGGACTATATTAACATTTACAACAATATTTTTACTTGTATAATTTAAATGCTACAAGCCTAAACTTAAAATTCAGTGCTTGGTCTACTTAAAATAAGCAAAACTATTCATTTTATCAGTTTAGATTTTTAAAATACATAATCTCTAAATGTTGCGAATAGATTCAAAGATTTTTCCAACCAATAAAAAAATCTATGACTAACAAAAGAAATTACGTATTATGAATGTCAAATTGTAATTAATGGACTTTAACAATATTTTAACTAACATGAATTTCATAGAAAACTTTATTTCTTATATTTGCATTTTGCAATCTTTTTGTTTAATTTCGTAAATTAGCTGTTTAAATTTAGGTAGCTTTACCTAAGAAATCACGCTTACTAGCTACCTTTATTCAAAGATATTAAAACAAAATACTCATAGAGCTGTACCCTACAAACAGCCTTTCCGTTGGGCGCCATATATGTTACGCGCTGTATATGCTGAACGAACAATAAAAATTGTTATACAGAAATATAGGCAAAGTAGTTACGTTTTTTTTAATAGAATACTTAGTTAAGGGGTAATCAAGATATGGACTAGCTCAGAATTAGGTATTAAAACTCTTAACCAGGAATTCGAAGCGCATAACATATAATATACTCTCTACCCTTAAATACCTTAGAATATATTAAATAAAAAAAAAAAAAAAGAAAACCAACAAAAAAAAGATGTCTAGCAAATTCTATAAGGAGGCAAGATGGAGTGCCAATTGGGGTACATTGTTCCCACCCTACTGACTAAGTCCTGTCAGAATACTTCACAGATTAGTACCCTATTTTCTAAAATCTGTCCCTCTAAATGACATGTGTATTCTACATACTTACATATATTTTTGTCATGTCTGTCCTTCCCTTATTAAAAGATTTAGAATTTCATTGTTTTATAGAATTACAAAGTTACGAAAAAAAAATTTATTGATAAAAAAAGAGAGTGATAAATATAAAGAAAATATCATTTTAAACACAGAATATGCATGATCTGTACTCAGTGAGCGAGAAGAGCATACCAAATTGCTAATAGATTTATTTACAATTTATATTATGTATTTTCATTTCATAAACGTAAAAATATAAAGAGGACTACATTGAATCGGACTGACTTATTAATAAGAGATAAATAAAAGAAAAAAAATTAAAATCATCACTTACAAAAATGTATGTACAAAGCAATTGATGAATCCACGACGATTGATTTGTTGGGCCCAGCAGTCAATGCGTGTTGTTGCTGTTGTAATCTCTTGATTTTTTTATGTTTGATGAGATGATCTGCTCTTTTTGTAAATGAAGATTATGAATGAAATGGAAAAAACTAAATTTAGATTATAATAATGATAACAAAAGGGGAAAAAAAAATAATGTAAGATATTAATACTAGATGGTTTTACACCAAAAGTAAAATGTTAGTAATAGATATTAATAACTACATAAATAATATAATTTTAGGTTAAATCCATTACATGGCAATTTAAATTTTAGATTAAATAGGTAGATATTTAAATTAAATTTTTAACATTTTATAAAATAATTTTAAAGTAATTCTTTTAGACCTGAATAGTAATAATATTATGTTAGTTCAATTTAATTTATTAATTAATTTAGGAATTCATTAATTTATAAGCAATTTCAGAATATTCTTTTTCTGCTAATTTATAATATTTATCTACTGATAAATATATTTTTAATAGGATAATAGTATAATTTTATATAAATTTAAAGTATTAAGTTAGGTAAATTAATTTATACTTTTGTAATATAATTTATGTTATTATTTCATAATCGGCATTTTCGATACTTTTTTTTTTTAATTTTGAAATTCAAATTACAAGAAAAGTTGGATATAAATTGTAATGATTACTTTAGTTAATGATTAATAAAAAAATAATAACATGTAACTTAAAATTTAGATTAGTTTAAATAGTATTGTTACACAGGATTTTTATTTATGCATCCAGGTCATAACGGTAGATTAAAACGTGATTTCATAAAAAGCTTTCAAGTTAATATTTGTTTGGTTATGTTTTAGTATTAACAATTTCAAATGTATTACGTAACTTAGGGCAAATTAGATATGCATCATGCAATGTGATGGCCACGTGCATCTATCGAACCTTGTCCACGAGCAGTTCAAAATTTGAGACTTTATTGGCGTTATGAACACCAACAAATTTACAGCCGGAATGTGTTTTACACAAATTTATTCTTTCGAATACCTCTGGTTAGGTGGGAAAATCCCCACGTGGATAACAAAACCTTAAGATAACAATAGGTTAAATAAAAATCACAAATCTAAGATAAATCTTTTCTCACCTTAAGAGTTTTGCTAATTTTAAAATATTTAATATTTGTTGAGATTCTTATAAGAATTTAGTTGAAATCTTGTTAATTTTTTTCTAAATTTTCCAAAATAATTGAGTTTAATTAATATAACCACTAGATGATTTAACTTATAAATGACTATTGCAACACACTTTTTGTTTAAATATTTTCTTTTGTTAATAATGCCACTACTTTACGCTACTAAGCACAATATATAAATGATTGGAGATGTTAATGATTGGGATTAAGAAGTGGTGTGATAACAGAACATATAATTACGCAGTAAAATTAATAAATTGTTCTAGAAGAATTATGTATGTGATAATAAAAATATCAATTTATCATCTAGTGCAAAAAAAGGACAACTGATATAATCATAATGATTTTTGAGTTTCTAACTCTTTGAATAATTTACATTTAATATATATGCATATGTATGTAATATTACTTGTGTTTCTCTCATTACTAATGTTGACTATTTTCTAGCATGCTAGATAAAAGGGGAAAGATACCAAAAGTGGGTATCTCATCTAAAGGTGAACAATGAAGTTATTAAATTCTAAGTTTACAATTAAATAATTGAAAACAATGTAATTAATTATAAAAATTTATTTACAATTGTAGTATTTAAATTAAGATAGTGGAATAATTTGTTTCTATAGATTTTATCCAAATATGTAAATATTATAACCAGTGTATTAATTAGTTTTGAGCAAAAATCGCAACAACGTTAAAGTGTTTTTCGGAAGTGGAGTTTATATAGACCTTCATGAAATTTGGCATATAGATTTTTACTTATATAAAACTTATATGATAAATTTCATGTAAATATTGCTATATTTAAGGCATTTAGAATATAAAAACTAGATATGATAAATTTCATTTAAATATTGTTATATTTACTGCAATTATGATCGTTAAACCTTTATTCAGGGGAGACATTTGTATGGGGGATAGGAGAAAAAATCACAAACAGTTTCAATATGCTTTGTCCCTGGACTATAAAAGACAAATGTGCCAAAATTTCATTCAATTATTTTAAGAATTGCGAACTGTAGTTTGATTACAAGGTATACATAGATGGAAGGACGGACGGACAGACGGACAGACGGACGAACGGACGGATATCGTTAAATCGACTCAGAAAAAGATTCTAAGCCAATTGGTATACATTAAGGTGGGTCGTAGACATAATGCTCCAACCACCTATGGTGGTGTAGGGTATAATGAAAGTACTTTTTTTTAACGATATTCCCAATGAATTATCAATTTTTTATATGTTATTGTAATTCCCTTAAAATCAAATTTTTAAACAAAACTTTCGAAATCATAAATATTTTGCTTTATAATTATTTTTTTAATTATTCGAATAATTCGAATAATTTTCAATAAGTTATCAAATTATTCCAAAAAACTAAAATGCCTTTTTGGAATTATTCAATTTATTCAAACAATAGAAAAACCGAACAATTTGAATACTCTAGTATGTACCGACAAAAAACAAAATACGATCACCTTAAAAATCTTAGAAGACTTTTTAAAGGCCTTAATAATTTAAAGTAAAAACTTAATATATTTCAAAGAAAATTTAAAATACTCTAAAAATATTCCTTGTAATAACAATTTACAAATATACTTAGTACATTTATAAATTCCATAGAAATCCTTTTTAATTAATATTTGCATATACATTAGTAAATTTATTGTTAAGTGCCTCTAAGTTCATTTATTTGCAATCATTTTAAAATTTATATAAAACAAAGTATAACACAACAATGTATAATGTAAAAAGTTAAATAAAAATGTTGCTAAAAAAATCATAAAAACACTTTTTCTATTGATGCTTGAAAGGGATGTTAATAAAAGTGGAAACTAATGAAACATGGTGTCAATAATAATTTGGCATTTTCATTATCTTAACACTCAGACGCACACTTATAAAGTATGAGTGGGCAATTAAATTGTTAAGATGTGTCAAACTCCACCCATCACACTAACTGGCCCATTTAAAGGCTCAAAGCCTTAAACTTTTTAGAAATTAATAACTGAATAATAAAATAGTCGGTCGTTACACACAAACTTTTGTAAAATTAAATAGTTAAATAGACAGCTAGACTGACTCACTAACATCTACTTAATAAAGCATATAAATTGAAATTTAACTAATGGCCGAAAAAGAAGAACAACACAGCAAAAATTTTAGTTTCATTATACCTAACCATATCAGTAACAAAATATCATCAAGGACGTTAGGTTTAGTTAGAGAAAATTTTGAAAATTTTTGGGAAAAATCTTTAATATTTTGCCAAAATGAAAACCTGAAACTTTTATTATTTTTTGCTGGGTAAAACACATACAGAGATACAAGTACTTTCACTCTTAGAGAGATGCATACAATTTTAAAATTTAAATTTATTTGTGAAGGTGTGTGAATGCTAACACAGTACTTTATGTGTGTGAGTGGGTGCTTGTGTCTGTTTAAATTGTAGTTTGTTAGTGTGTGAGTGTGTTATTTTGGGGATTTCTGGAAGAATGTTTAAAAGAAAATTTAAATGAATTTATAAGCTTCCTAAACTGCCTACTCATACATACGAATACATAAAATATTGTTGAACTCTGGTAAGAATTTTAAGTTCTTTAAGACTCTTATACAAAGACCAAAAATATTAATTATTATTTTTTTTCTTTAATTGAAAAAAGTTCTATAAAGAATAAGAAATATATTTTATGTTATTTGAGAACATTTTATTTTTAAAAATATTTTTTAAATTGCTTGGTAACATTTATTCAGCCCAACCACAAAAAATAAAAAGTCGACTTCAAAACCCTTAGAGTTGACTATTATTTTAAATTTCCATACCACAAAAACATTTTCCTAATAAAAATAAAATGCTCACTTAGTGGCAAAATAATACTTGTACTTAAAAATATTTTATGATTGAAAATTTAAGTATTTTTTTCCATCCCTTAAGTTATTCCTAAGCATGAACATTGTTTGACGTCTTAAAAATTATTTATTGAAAATAAACAAAAATAAAACAAAATACAAAATCTAATAAATCCCTATAAACATTTGGAAGATTTATGCAATATCTTCTTTTTATTATTAGGACGAAAATTATCAAAGCAATAATTTTCTAATATTGCATTTTTATCAGTTTAAAGAAAATTAGGCAATAAATAACAAAAAATATATAAAATTAGTTTTTTTTTTGGTTTTTATCCTCAAGATATCGCCCTTTTTTCAGTAAGGTGATTATCACCTTCGCAATAAATTGATGATATCTAATTGAGATCATCTGGAAGAAATTAATGCAATACTTTTATTTTTCAGTTACAATTTTTTCAGTTGTCGAAAAATTGTTTAAAAATGCAAAAATATTGAAGAAATTTGTTTCTCTTTTAGTAACAAAATGGATATTTTGTTGTGAGCGTTTTAGTTTTCGTGCTTTATGGTGTTAATATTTACGTGCATGCATGCTTTACAGGATTTAAAAGTTTTCTTTATTGCATTACTTCAAGATTTATTCTTCCAGGAGATTATCTGATGATATATTCCTTTTTTCACCTAGATGATTATCTAGCAATATTGTCCATTTTTCTTCCAGGAGTATTGATTTCTTATTGCTTAGATGTATCGCCTGTGACGCACAATCTCTTACGAGGCGGGAAACTTCCGCAATACGAATATGTTATTGTGGCAATAAAATTTTTTTCTAAGCAATACGAATTCGAATCACTTTCGTAATAATTTTTCTTGTAGGAATTATTTTAAATTTTAAAAGAATTTTACATTTTCATATTTTACAACAACACCTTTTTAATTTTACAGCCCATAAACTTAAGATTTCTTTATATCTTTCAAGTTATTTAAAATTTTTAAAAATTGTTAATATTTTATTTGTTTTTGGTGTAGAATTAGGGTGGTATCGAAAAATGTTTTGCTCAAAAAAGTAAGTTTGATGTTTATAATGATTTAAAGTATTACCATAAGCAATAGTAATCTAAAAAATTTACATAACTAGGGGAAAAAAAAACATTTTAGAATACATAAAATATATCTTGACTTTTATTTAAAGAAAATTTTTTGGAAAGTTAGGACCACCCTTTTTTAAATACATAAAACTTAAAGCTCTTTATCTATTTTCTTGCCAACTTAAGTTTTAAACTGTATAACGAAACATTACTTAATTGTGAGCTTTAACTTAAATGTTTCTTAATTAAGTTTGCACTTAAGTATACACTAAGGGAACAATATAAATAAAACCGGGTCTTAAAATTTCGTTTTAAATTTAAAAAAAGCTTATTGTTTTTTATTGTTCTGAAAGCTTATAAATATTTCGTTTTTATAATTTTTTTTTGTTATTTCTTTTCATTGAAAAATGTTTAAACATTTTTTAATGTGAGTTTTAAAAAGCTTTTAAAACACTTTTTTTTCATATTTCTTATGGTACGGAAAAAAAAACAAAACTTCTATTTTGAAATAAAATTGAGTTTAACAAAAATTAAATTTTAAATTTCTTTTGCGGTTAGGTTGATAATTTTTTTCTGTTGTTCATAGTTTTTATTTTTTTAATATTTTTTTTTGACATTGCCTTACAATTGTAATTTTTGTAACACTACTTAAGAGTGAGCTTTAACTTAAATGTTTCTCAAATAAGTTTGCATTCAAGTGTACACTAAGAAAAGGGTAAAAAATATTATGTTTTATATGGGATAAAGTGAAGTTATTTTTTAAAAAAAGAAAAATTTTAAAAATAGTTCAAATTTTTTTCACAAAAAATCTAAATTGAATTTTTGAACAAATAAATCACTTTTTAAAAAAAATTTAAAAACTTGAAATCGAAGGTGGAGAAGGTTTTCAAAAATGTATCTGAGAAATGCAGTTGCGTTATAAATGTATTTTTTTTAAATGGCATTATTGTTTTTAATTATCAGATATAGAATAACATAATTACCTTCTCGCTCGCTTTTATTTCAATGAAATTGGATTGCAACTTAAATATAATATATATATAATATTATACTTCGTACATTTTTGGCCAGTTTCTATAAATAAAAATCATGAATAAAATCGCTAGTTTTTCGAAATTTAGAAAAAACAGAAATGCTTAATTTCAAGAAAATCCGAGGACATTAATTTCTCCTGGAATTCATGATATTGAAAATTTAATGAAAGAACGTCCAAAAATTTACCAAGTGTCTTTGGATTTTCATAAAATTTTGCACGCAAATAGTCCACAGATATTACGAAAACTCGCTACTTTATTTCGCTTTTTCACTTTCTCAAAAATCCAACAAATTTCAAAAGTATGTAACTTTAAATATCAATATTTCTGGAAACGCTTTGTGAATTTTAATGATTTAAACGGCGTTAGAATTTTGCTTATGTCGGCTTTAATAAGGAACATTTTAATAAGAAGAAGGATCTTTTAAAAATAAATTTTTATGCAATTAAATTTTTTAAATGCATTTTTTGTTACATATGCTAATTAAAATTTCGATTTTTTTAATAAATTGGAAAATATGGAATTTTTAATGATGAAGTGTGGAATCTAATCTAGATAGTTAGATAGATAGATAGATGGATAGCTGGATAGATAGGTAGATAGACTCAAAGGATCTTTTGTGTAGCAAGAAGTTTAGATGACGAATTTTATGGGTTGGTGCGAGAAAAAATACTATATTTTTAGTCCATATAGACTTCCCGATATATTTCGGCTTGTAGAAACCCAAGATGTTGTTTAAGGGATTGGAACAAAAATCTAGAATCTAAAAGATTTTCACTAAAACACTAGCATAGATGTAAGATGTGTACAGCTAGAATCCGGCTATTATATCATACAAATAGTTTTTCATATACACACTTACTTACTTACTTACTCACTTACTTACTTACTTACTTACTTACTTACTTATAAATATTGTTTTTGTCTTATCACTTACCTTTCCCAAGATAAACGTCGTGGAGCATCTTCACCACATGGCTGGGGAGCTGTTAATGCTGCTGGTGTTGTTGTCGTTGTATTAAATATATTTATATCATATTGTGTTTGTTGACAATGATGATGCTGCTGGTTTTGATGGTGGTGATGATGATGATGATGATGTTGTGACTTTGATAAGACACTAGTACTTGATTGATGTAGTAATTTAGCTAAACGTCGTGTTAATGCCGTATTCGTTGAGGTATTTGAGGATGATGTTGTTGCTGTTGTCGATGATGTTGAAAAACCGGATGTTGTATGGCTAGTAGGATTATTGGCATCAGTATAGCCTCCACCAACACCACCACTGCATATAACATTACTTCCACTGGAACAAACACTAAAGCCAGGAATTTGACAACCACCATCTAAAGTAGGCGTATTGTCACCAGAACAACGTGTATTATTATCTGACGTTGATGTTGATGAGCCACCACTGCCAGCACTACCTCCACCACTGCTAAATATTGATGATGTGCGTTTTTTTGACGCCAAACGATAGGCACGTGCAGCTACAACATGAGGTGCGGGTATTCTGAATAAAAGGTGGAAGAAAAGAATGTAAATCATTGCAAATAAAAATTAACAATTTTGTACATCGAGAGCTTATATTCAAAAAGGGCTATCTGCATATTTTTTTGTCATTTATCAGTGGTATCAATTTTGAAAAGAAAAAATAATTCAAATCCATCTTTTCTTACATTTTATTTTTGTGTTATCTACAAGACATACTATATATAATTTTTATTTAAAAGCAATGAGTTATCTGCATGTTTTGATTTGATTTTAAATGATTATAATGTTAAAAATCTGTTAACACCGTTTCTGAAAGTTTCATTCACAATTGAGTTGTTGTTAATTTTATTCAGTTTAAGTTTTTTTTTGCAAATTTTTTCGCATGCAATTTTTTTTTTTTTTGCAATAATTATGTATAATTTGAATTATGACCACATTTTTTTTTGAGTATCCACTCTTTGTTTGATATTTAAAATGAGCAAGATCGGTTGAAAATAATGCATAAACAGCGTCTCCGTCGTAATTCCAAATCATACTTTTCTGCAAATATCTCTTTTAAAAGGCATATACGCCAACGAAATTTTGTACAAATAGTTCAAGGAAAAATACAAACCCGGAAACAAAGAATGGGCGTGATCCGCCCATTTCAGCGCACACCGGAGAAGCAAGACGTATCGGCGGCTCATTTTCCAATCGTTTTTATTGTCAAAGCCGATTTTTACGTTGTTTTAATTTTCTTTAAAATGGTAATGAGGCGACATTATTATTTGCCTACTCTGTATTACATTAATAAGTCCTCAATAGTATAATAGCGCAGTAATACTGCAATAACGTAGATGAGTTGGCTAGAGCGTCGGTTTAACAACCAGAAGGTTGTTGGTTCAACCCCATTTTGAAGATGTTAGTTTTTTATAACAAAATGTCTAAAAAGATATTTTAAACTAAATAAAGTTTTTGTCGCTTAGGATGCTATGTGAGAGATGGCATACTGAGTAAGACGTTAGTCAGTAACGAATGGTTAGTGGTTTTTTTCTATTTTCGTTTAGGTACCTATTTTTGAGTAATCCTAGAGTCAGAAAATAACTACATGAATTTGTGGACAAGTCGAACAAAAATAACTAGTTATTCAGGCAAAAAATAAGTAGTTTATTTTTGTTTCCAATTATACCTGCTAGCTTACCAGGAAAGCAAAGTTTTTGCTGGGGTCTTATGAAGTTTAGAAAAATAAAACGTATTCCATGAAAAAACGAACTTTAAAGTATTAATTTTAAACTGTTTTGTATTTTCTGAAACGATGTATATATTTATAATATCTATTCTTTTCAAATTATTAAAATTTTAAGTCAGTAAATACACTAGATTAAAATCTTTGGAATAAAATATTTAAAAATGTTTTAAAGTGAATACAATGAAATTGTATTTCAAATCAGTTTGAGCGGTGCGACGAGAATAGTGACTGTGAAAAGTCTGACAAATCTGCAGAGTTTAATGAAGACTCTTTTATAAATAATCCAGATCGTCAGATTTTCGACTACGAAAACCTTTTAAATTGAATCTGGGGCGCAAAAAAAAGTACTAAATGTTAAGGCCCAATACTTTCGCTTCAATTACAAAATACAGACACGCAACATTAAAAACATATCGTCGCCGCTCTAAAGAAAAGTTCTATGTGTAATTTTCGGAATATATTTTAATTGGGCAATCAGAAAACTTTACTGATCTTCTATTTAAAATTTCAAGATATTTTCAAATATCTGGATTATTTCCGAAGTTATCAAAAGATTTTGTAATGCTTTTATACAGAAAATAATTTATTTTTTCGTTCTTTTAAAAAGTTGTTCAAAAACATATAAGACTTTTCGTCTGCGCACCGACGATATGAACCCAGTCGTTGCATTATTTTATTACTTTTTTTAATTCTTTTGTTTACAAAATATAAAAATAATGTGTCTTTCCACATGAAATAAAGAATTAGAAATTCAATTTTGCGACTCAATCCAGCAAAAAAAAAAAAAAAAGAACAGCAAGTGCTTCCAAAAACAAACTTTTTCACCACTTCAAAAGTAAAACTAAGTGCATATTTTGCAGTTTTTTGGATGTTAATAAAAATTACTTCCAAAAAATTAAAACTCCACAAATTGAAAATTATTTTTATTATATATTAACAAAGCTTAAGCCATATTTTTATTAAAAAGTTTTATAAATATAGTTTTAAGAGAAGTACTTCAAAAGCGGTGAATAAGAATTATAAAAGTAGAACATCCCACCAATGACAATCATGGGCTAAAAAAAGAACTTCTGCAGCTTTTTTTTCAGCACTAAGAACTGCCTTCCAATGACAACACAATATTAAAATCATGACGTTTTCAGTTCTGTTTTAGCTGGGAACCGAAAAAAAGGAAAAAAACTGTCGAATTATATTTGTAAATTTCATCTTTAAAGTACATACATTGCGCAAATTTTTTTTTAGAGTAATAGTTCTGTAATATATAAATGCATATATTTTACTTCAGCTGTCAATTTCAGATGAAACATAAATATTGTATGTGGGCCTTTAGAGCTTAATACCATTATCACTAAAAACCCTACTTAACTTGACATTCTTTACCTCTAAAATACCGTTACCGAATTATTACCGCTAAAATACCTTTACCGAAATAGCTCAAAATACCGCTGCCCCTAAAATATCATTACTGAAATAAAACTAACTATCGTTACTGGTAAAATATCATTACTCTCATTGCACAGTCTAGGAAAAATAATTTTTATGATTATCCCTGCTCGACCTTTTTATACTTGACTCCACTTTATATTTTATGATTGTGAAGCGATATCTGCAAAATTTATGAAACAACCGTTACCCTTAAATACTTTTACCGAAATAACTACGATTAACTACCGAATACCGTTACCAAAATAGCTCGAAATACCGATAACGCTAAAATGCCATTATAGAAATAATTGAAAATTTCTTCAAAATAACTCTACCGAAATAACTGCGAATATCATTACCAAAATACCGATAACGCTAAAATGTCGTTTCCGAAATAACTGAAAGTACTGTTGCCGCTAAACTAAGCTTACCGAAATTCAAAATACCAGTACCGTTATCTTTTTACCTTTTTGAATCGGTTGTCAAATTCGTTCTTTCTTTTTTTGGAAATGAGACAATTAATTATTTTTGTAAAGGCGCCCATAGACACATACTGCAGAGAAATACTACCACTGAACCCTCCCGTACGTGTGTGATTGAAATGACAAACCAAAAATTTTATAAATGTTAGAAAAACAGAATCAAGTTCATTCGAAAAACTGTCTGCAGTATGAGTTCATTTTGAAAACAAACCGAATTTAATTTTTCATACTGCATTGTCCATGTTACGCACACATTCAAAAGCTCTCATAATTTTACTAATACATACTTATTGCATGAGCTTATAAAGTAAAAATGATATTCAAAACTAAAAAAAAAAATCAAAATTTATAAGCAATATAATTTTATTGTGGCTGAGCCGAAATAAATGCACCTTAAGCCGTCGTCGATAAATTACAATCGGCTTGCTTCTCTGCCGTCCACCTTCCATATAAGGTGAAATTATTAAGGTGTACAAAAAGTTACATTTGGTGGTTTTATAGATTCGGCCAAGTCGAATATAAAATTTTGGCTTTTTTAATATAAGTCCTCTACATATTCGTAATAAAAAGTATTATATATTTTCTTCAGAAATTTCTACAATTATTGTTCTTCCATTTCTCTTACCTCAACAATACTGAACCATCTGCAGCATAACATTCAAAATCATCAGTGGTGATATTCATGGTGGCCGAATACGAGGGCATGGTAGCATCGGGAGTACCGCTACCACCACTAGTCGTTGTATTTCCCGCTGAACCATGCGGTGTACTACCCGATGATTTTCTACGATAGACAACTGTTCCATCATCTTTGGGCAGATTTAATGATTTAATACTCAATGTATTATTCTTATTATTGAAATTGCTATTATTATTGTTGTTACAGACATTTGTCTGTTGTATAGTTGTTGTTGTCGCTGTGGTGTTTCGTGCTAAAATAGACCAACGATTACCGCTACCACTGCTCGTAGATGTTTTTGTTGCTGCGGATGTGGCTAGAGGGAGGGCAAAGATAAGACAGAGAAAATAAATAAATAAATAAATAAATAAATGTAAAGAAAATAATATATATATATAATTTGCTAAGCATATTTTCTCTTTCCTGAGCTTTTGCAGCTCACAGAAAAGTGAAATTCGTAGTATTTATAAAACTAATCGTCCCATAAATTTTAACGAAGCCAGATTTTAAAATTTCTATCAGTAAGCGGAAATAAATATGCGGATTTTTTTATTTAATGTAATATTTTTTAAAGTCGGCTTTGGTTTTAAGAAGTTCAAATTTGCTCCAAATCCTATCGGAAAGTAATTTTATATTTCCATCAGGCAGCGCTTTTATGCCGATTATTTTTTATTTATTTATTTATTTTTTTTTTTTTTTGGTTTACTAATTTAATACTTTAATCATTATTATTCCATCAAATTCTAACGGTTTCAAACCTTTTAGCTTTGATTAGGAGGAGGAAGAGCATCATTAATATTATTGTCTTTGCAATATCCAAAAACTATGAATTGTTTCAATTCTTTCGTTTCACCTATAACTCTTAAATGTTAGCAAATTCCTTAGCGTTTGAGTATTCATCTAATCTTGTAATGTAATTGACTCTAGAGCATAATATGCTCTAATTACCATATAAAACCCTGAGTAATGTATGGTAATTTACTTAATTATTGATGGTTTAAATTTAATACAAAACTTTTTTGCTTTTATATCATTTGAACAATATATTTGCCACATTTGTAAAACTTCATCTTCATCTTTTTTTTTTTTGCATTATAAAATTAAAACTTTTATTTTGTGGTTGTGGTGCAAAAAAATTTATAACACGATAAAAAGGTTATTTATAATTTGAAAAAAAAAAAAAAATAATAAAAAATACATGCTGATAGTGTGTATGTAATCATGCAACTGATATTTATATAGAAAACTAAAAATTAAAGAGAATTTTCGTTAGCCACGTACATGAAAATTAAACTTTCGGAACAATTCCTTTGAAAGCTAATGTAAAACTAACAAACTAGACAACAAAATAAATTTTATTTAAAATTGCTAAAAATAGTTTATTAAAGTCCCTACATATACACTGCGTGTCATTAGGAAAGAACCAGCACAGTTTTAAATTAAAAATATCTATAATTTTTGAATGGAGAAACATTGAATATTCATTCTAACTTTTCAAATAAATAAAACATTCTGCAGTTGGCCATTTATACAAGAAAAGTATTTGTCATTATATTGCAATGGTACTTTTCTCTTTTTAATTGTAATCATATAAAAAAATTTAGCCATTTTTCTTGCTTCATCAGTATAGAACCACCTTTTATTTATTTAATAAATCTATAAAGCTTTTATTAAGGTTTGTTCAGGGAAAAATTGTTCCTTTTTATACCCTTCACCACAGGTTTAAAGGGTATACATATATAAGTTTATTCTTCCGTTTGTAATTTCTTCAATTTTTGTCGGAGAGTAAAAAGTTTATATTTTTCTGGATCCTTATAAAAAATTATGTCGATAAGACGAAGTCCGTCTGTCCGTTGAAGTGGTGCACAGAGCTCCCAAAACGATTTTTTTTTTTGGAAATAATTCTATAAATTACGAACGGTTAAAGATATCTTAATAAAATTTCACAAGGTCAGAGCTGAGGTATTTTTCAGTTTATACGGAGTAGCTCAACTCCCTAGCGGGTCACGGGGGTAGAGGGTAGACCTCTAAAATTAGTAACCTCGGGTATGCAATTTTTTAAAAAAAATTCTCCAAAAATTAATTAATGTCTTGAATGTAAAATAGAAATACATATAGGTAGTACTTGTAAATCTCTAAAAAAAAACATACTTACACCTGTAGGTTATCTCTTTTACTTAAAGAGATATTAAGATCGAAGCAAATTTTTCCCTAATTTTTGACCTAGTTTTTTTTAACATTTAAACTTGTGTCCTTAATTTAGGCCCTAAATTTCTTACAAAATTCTAAATAATATTGCTGCAAGAATCATATAAATATATATATCCGATGGAAAGTTATATTGAAACTTTATCCCATAAAAGTTATATTGAAACTTTGAAAAATCTCATATTTTTGGGATTATTTTCTTTCTTTCACTTCAAAAATATTTTTTTTTTTGTTACGGACAACAGTATTTTTGTAATGTTTTCCAAAGAAATCTTACGTAAATATATGCAAAGTAAAATCAAAGGCGCTTTGGGCAAGGGTTTCCCCCCAAGCCCTATCCAAACTTTGTCAATTTTGAAAATCTTTTAAAATTTTTTGTAAAATTCTCAAATGTCAAAGCTGGGATAAACAAATGTTGGATTATTTGTACTGATTGTTGTAAAAGGCGTGACTCAGAAAAAAATTTTTATGTGTTTAACCAACATATGGAGGTATATAGCCAATATTGATTGGCTGTTGATCTCGGCTTTGACATTTGAGAATTTGACAAAAAAAAAAAACTTCCAAATGTGATAAAGTTTGTCTCCGATTTTACTTTGCATCAAGATTTTTTTATTGAAACAATTACAAAAATTCTGTAGTCTAGTAGGGTAAGAAAAAAAAAAAAACAAATATTTTAGTGAAAGACTATTACTAGCTTTTTGCAAAATAATCCCAAAACTTTGAAATTTTTTTAAAGTTTCAAATTCAGAATAATATAACTTTTTATCGGATAAATATATTCATATGATTCTTGTAGCATTTAGAATTTTGTTAGAAGTGTAGTGGAAATTTTCAAAAAAAAAAAAAAAAAAAGAAAAAACTTTAAAAAAATGGGCCAAAAATGAAAGTAAAATTTGTTTCGACCTAAACATCTTTTAAGCATCTTTAATCATTTCTTTTTGTGGAGATTTACAAGTACTACCTATATAATATACCTTGCATTAAAGTTATAAATGAATTTTTGAAAAAATTGCATATTCGATGTTATTAACTTTCGAGGTCTACTCTCAACTGAAAAACACTTCAATTTTGACCTTGTAAAATTTTATTTGGATATCTCCAATGATTCGCAAGTTACACAATTATTAAAAAAATAAATAATAATAATAATAATAATAATAATAACAATAAAAAATAAGTGTCATTTTTTTAGCAAAATTTGTCAGCGTTAAAATTCTCAAGAATTATCCAGTTTTTTGGGAAATTAAGCTGTCTATTAGTAGGACAAAAAGAGATGGTTGTAAAAGTACTAATAAACACCAATATTTAGATATATCGAAAAGTGTTTAGAAATTGTATAAAAACTTCTATTAAACAATAGCATGGTTCTGTGCTATTTCAGCAAAATTTTGCTATCGCTCACTATGCAAAGGACACAAATTTTGCTATCGCTCACTACGCAAAACACACAATTGAATTGTACAGTGCACAGTGGGGCAGAATCGAATTTTTTGGAAATAAATCTGTAACTTCTGATCGGCTGATTGAATTTTCATGAAATTTGGTACAGGAGTAGCAGAGCAGTATACAATATTAAGTTCGGAAGGGGGGCACAACAGACCCCTCAGGGGCTGAGCTAACGGGGCTCAAAGTTAGGTACCTCTGACATAAAAAATATTTAATCACTTGCCAAATTTTTGTTTCTCGTCCGATTTCAAATATTTATATATTGTTGTAGGCCTTGATAAGACCTATAAAAAACATGCTTACTGTCCTATTTATCTCTTATAGTTTTCGAGTTATTTGCGATTGAATTTTTAAGCACCATAATTTTGCATGTACTTGGTCCAGTTTTTTTCATATATATCGTTTTCTTAACTAGTTAAAGAACAAAATTATCTATTGAATAAAAAATAGAAAAAAAAGTATCTACACTCTTTTTTATCTAAAATAAAATTTTCTTTAGCAACATATAATAATTTTGCAATTTTCTGAAAGGTAACTTCACAGAGATGACTTTAAGATAAAAAACAAGTTCAATAACTCAATTGGTCATGGTACACACCCTCCCGAATTCGACCCATATTATATGAAAGTTTTGATTTTAGACAATATTTTCTCAAATCCCAAAGCACGAATCGACAAGCGGAATATATGTTAAGAATCTTCAATATGTTGTTAAAAGTGGAATTCTATAGCCAAAAATGTAAAAAATCCCATTTTTGGGAATTTTCATTAGTTTTTTTTGGGAATTCAGGAAATCCCTATATCTGATTGAAATTTAGTTAACGTGCTTTTATTTACATTAATAAGATCCACATTTCCTGCAAATTTCATTAAGATATCTTTATAAACAAATATGTAATTACAATTAAAAAATTTTTATTTTCTCCAAAAACCCCAAATTGGGCCTTTTGTTTGGTTTATTTCTAAATAGCTAAAGCAATCCTTTATCCTTTAGAATATATAAATTTCGATCGTTTGCAAAAAGATTCAAGTCAATAGCATGCCTCATTTCAGAAATATGCGCCTTTAAACTTTTATATTTCCAATTTATTATATATATGACTATATTTTTACAAACTTGCAACTTTTGCCTTTAGTTTTTCGTGAATAATTACTTAGAAAATTATTAATATTTCTGTATACTTTTACTAATATCTATACACAAAATATTTTTATAAAAATAATTAATAAATATTTTTTATTTTTAATAGGGTTGCCAAATTAAGCAAATCCCAAATTTAACTAAATCTTTAACCTTTTCTAAGCATTCATATATTTCTATTAATAAAATTGTTTGCATTCCTAAAATTTAGCTGCTTCTACACCGATGACACGGATAGTTTACAAAGATAATCTCAGTTTTTTTTTAATCTAAGTATTTCAAAAGTCACAAGAAAAAAAAAGCAATAAGCAATAGTAGCAAAACTATAGCAGCACAAAAAATATTTTTGTCTATAAACACATGCTGCAACTACCCGCCTGATCTGTGTTTCGATATAACCGAATGTTTGCTAAAACCGAAGAATTGTCGTAACCAAATGTTCGAGAAATATAAATGTTGGTAGTATCGAACTTTTCTCGAAAATTTCTCGGCAGAAAACATTCACGTAATAGTCGAGAATTTTAAAAATGACGATAACGCAATATTCAACTTTTCTGAGTAAAATCTCCAAATTAAATTCTTTGAGAAATTATCTATTCTTTTCAATTTCTCAAGGTTTTATTACTTAAATAAAAAAGAAACATAGTTTCTTGTTTGTTTGTTAAACTAAGAGAATCAAGTTTCATTCTTGAGCCATAGTTCATTGCGTTTGGTTGTAAAATATTGCGCCTTAAAATTCTGGACGTTAGTTAAATTCTCTGAAATTTTTAATAAGAAAATAAAATTTTAGAAAAAATGGTAATGTCGCTAATTATTTAAATAGATTTGCATAATAGCATATTTACCTAAATATCTAATATATTTTGAAAATTTGAAAATTTTAACATTTTGAACTAAAAGATATGGACTTGAGCTTATTTTTAATATGTAGTTAACAATATTGAGAGAAAAAACATTGATAACTTCTTGGGATGAAGTTGGAATTTGGACTAAATGCTTCAAATATTACCACTCTTATGCAAATGACTATATTAATTTTATTGTTCATTATATGAATTATTATTTTTGAACTATAATTGAATAAAGTGGAAATGAAACAAAATAGGAAACTATCGTTTTCGAACTATTATCAATGATAATAATTCCAAGTTGATAGTAATATCAATATCAATATCAATATCAATATCAATATCAATATCAATATCAATATCAATATCAATATCAATATCAATATCAATATCAATATCAATATCAATATCAATATCAATATCAATATCAATATCAATATCAATATCAATATCAATATCAATATCAATATCAATATCAATATCAATATCAATATCAATATCAATATCAATATCAATATCAATATCAATATCGATATCGATATCAATATCAATATCAATATCAACATCAATATCAATCAATATCAATATCAACATCAATATCAAATAATATTCATAATTTTTTTGATATCGTAAACGAATCACTAACGATTATTTTTGTGTTTCGCTATTGATATCGCTAAAGCCTCACTATTAATACAATAGACGAACCTTCGAGATCGAAAGATTTGCTGTCACAAAGTGAGCTACAGGTGAGCCCAAGGACTTCATATTCGGATCGCCAACGATAGTCGTTCTCGAATGTTTTGTCAGAGAAATGTTCACGAAATGTACGAACGGTATATTATAATCGAAGTTTGTGGTCAGCTGGGTATATAACAAATTCAAATTTTGTTAATAGTGTTAAGAAAACATTTTTGTTGCAAATTAACACACGCACACATATGTTACAAGTAATAATTAAATTATAAATGAGTCGTACAAGAGTCATACAAGAGTCATACAAGAGTCATTTTAATTAAATGACTGAATTTTGTAACACAAGGATATGTAAATTTTAAACACGCACACATTTTTACTCACTTGCACTAACCTATTAAAGGAATAATATAATATAGCGAAAATTGCATAAGACATTGTAATTAAACGTTAGAATGAGACTCCTGAAATATCTTGTTCTCTGGTTAACATGCGAAAAAACATGAAACCATTATAAAAAAGAAATATAACATGACACTTTAAGGGATTTAAATGACTTCCGTTTAATGTGAGCGTTTATGTGTGAGTGTATTTGAGGTTTTGAGGTCGTGTTGCTAGTGAATGTTAAAAAAATATGTGTAGTGAATGGTTTTTTTTTTGTAGAATTTAGTTTTGAAGCTGTAACAAGATTAAATTCAAAGACCTAGAAAATAAATCGAATTAAAACTTTGTGGGAATTTAAAAGGGATATGTGGCATTATGAATTTAAACTGTTGATTTGTTTGACGTTGGACATTAGAGTCTTAAATAAAATTATTTACTTTTAACATTTTTATGTTAAGAGGCGGACAATCGATTTAAACTGTAGTTTTTGTATTTTGGTATGTTGGGTGTTTCTTGTAAATAAACAATTAACAAAAATCAATTTAAAGATCACGTAAAAAGCCAGAACTACAGAAATAAAGATTTAAACCTGGACTGTAGTAAAAACTAGATTACAGAAATATCTAGCAAAGACGATTGTACTTAAACATTCACTATTAATAGTACTAAAATTTGGACTGTGAACTGAAGTAGAATAAGACTTATAAAATTAGATCTTAAATTGTACTAAAACCTATATTTAGATTATATTAAAATTTAGAATTTAGACAGATTTAAGATTGTTTACAAATTTATGCTGCAGAAGTACCAGAAGACTTAATTAAATTTTAAAATTGTATTAAAACTCGGGCTAATGAAATAATCATAATTCTCCAAAATATTTATATCTAAAATATATATTATAATAAGTTAGAGTGCTATATTGTCAGTGCCGAATCTTATAATGTTTTTAATATTTATATATTGAATGTAAAATATAAATAAATCACTAAAGACTTTAAATAATTTACATTTTAACTTACATTTTCATATGAAGTTGATATAGAATTATTGTTACTTTTAAATTTTACAAAAGTTCTCATATCTTTAAGAAACGTATAATCGTTTAGGTACAGAACAAATATTTTATACATGTAAGACAATGTTATATTAAAAAATGAAAGGAATGATGGAAAATTTATGAACCGATTTGACCGAAATTCGAAAAAAAAAAATTTTTAAGAGATCTATGAGAAAACGAAGTCTCTAGCTTACACAGGTGTTTCAAAAAGTTCAAAAAACCAAATATGTCTTAGATTATTGTTGTTGTTTTTGGGTACCCATCGAAACAACAACTAACTAAAAGAAGCAGAATTTAAATATATAAAAAAAGATTTGCCAGTAACTCGGTTGTTTATGAATCGGTTTGGTTGATTAAAAAAATTTTAATTGAAAAAAAATATTTATGACCCATCGTGGATATCGGCAAAAATGAGATTTGACCGATATCTCTATTACTAATGGACCAATTGAGTTTATTTCTTTAGCTTATATAGAGGCATTGGAAAATCGAAAACCGGTTTTATACAATAGATTTATGCAAAATCGAAGTCCTTAGCTTATATAGCTTATACAGGGGCTTAAAAAAAAATTGAAAACCGATTTTGTAGAAATATTTCCGCCATCTTTGAACTAATTCTTGCTGAATTTCAACAGAAAAATTCAGTTATAATTTTTCATATAAAAAATGACGATTAGTTTAAAACATATTTCTATTTTTAACGAATAATATGTAACAATATAATAAAATAGAAAATAGAGAAGTTTTATGCAGGAATTAGATAAAAATGGAAAAGACATGCAAAAAAAATGCAATAATATTTTTTTTTTTTTTATAAATAAAATTTGAATAACTGGTGCTTGAAACGTTCCCTAATGCTTCTATGGAACTAGTTTTTAATGTAACAATTTCAAACAAAAATCATTGATTAAAGAACTAGTTCTAGAACCGTTCCATAGAATGGCTAGATAACTCTTCCACAGAACTAGTTCTGTAGGTGATAATCTTGAACAGAAATCATTGGTAGTAACGCCAAATTAGAAAAAGTACAGGCTACTTTCATGTGTTCTGGAACTAGTTGTAGAACTAATACAGATTTAAATTATTAAATTTAAGCTAAGAAAAACTTAATTTTTCTAAACTCTTTTTTAGCCTTTCATAATGAAATATCTCAAAAACGAGCGCTTTTAAAAATGGTTAACACCACTAAATTCAGCGTCATCGATTTAGTTTAACTCAATGGGTGCCCTCATTTTCGAACACAGTGTAATAGAATAAAAAAAAAGAAAAAAAATCCAACTTAAACTACACTTTTATGACATATAGACACACACTTCTGATATATGATGGAAAACAAATTATCGAACATTTAATACATAAGTATTGTAAAATATATTTTTGGAGATAAAATTTCCTAAACTAAGTTGAAGTTATTTACAAATTAAGGCTCTTGATTTTGCTAGATAGGCAAATACTAAAAACAGTCGCTTTATACTATGAAAATTTGATAGTTTTTCTTCACAATTACCTATTTTATAAAATTTTAAAAATTAGCCAAATAAATTGGCACCACTTTATAAGTCGCCAAAAAATTCTCCATGTCGACAAACGGAAAATTCAATCGTGAACTATGCTTCACTACTTGTCCTCTCAGTGTGAAAGAGAGAGAGAGGGAGAGAGAACGAGTAGTAAATATATGTATGTATTCGATGTCGATCTTCACAGATATATTTATACATCAAAAGATCAATAACCGGTTTTTCAGATATACCTCCACCATTTATGAACCGATTTTACTGAGTTTCAGTAGCGAAATTCTCGAAAGGTTTTCCGTTTGACATCTATATTATATATGGCAGTTATCGGTGGGCATCATAAATGCTATTTAAACCGGTGGAGGCACGGACGAACCGACAGACTGACATCGTCCTATCGACATCGTTTCTTATAAAGATTCAGAAAATATAAACTTGTTTGTTCTCCGATGAAAATTGTGGAAATTACAAGCTTACACTTGTGGTGAATGGTATATAAAAATTTACTATAGAAATACCTATTATTATTGTTCTAAACTTTAGACTATAAGCTGTACTATGATTTTTTTTCTAAAACTGAGATTACAGAAAAACCTACTATTATATCAAAACTAACTAACGCAAGAAAAAAAACCTTTAATTTTAATAAAATTCTTTTATCTAGATCACCTTTAAATTTCATTAAGTGATGGCAGTGAAAGTGCAAGTATTCATTCTAAAAGCTTAAAGCTCTTTGTATGATCTGTTTTATTAAAAAAAATTATTTCCGAAACAAAACTTTGTTGCTGCAAAATGTTTCACAGAATTTTTTGTTTTAAAATTTGTTTGGCCCATTATTAAGATTTCAATTTTTCCTTAAAGTTTTTATGATATACAACTCTCTCCCACACAGAGAATTTTGCAAAATTGCCCTTTGTTGTTCTGTTTATGTAGTAGCAAAAAAAAAAAAAATTTTGGATTTTTATAAAAAAAAAAAAAAAAAACTCTTTTGTTCACGATTTATGATTCTTTTAGTTTTTTATTCTTTATTTTCGTTTTGTGTTCTTCTTTATTGTCTAAATAACTGAACTTACCCCATTGAAATGGTGATTTATCGTTATGCAGCGAAACGACTGGTATACCAGGAACTATTATTGCAGGTAATGTACGTGAACGTAACAAGGGAGGTGGTACTTTTCCCCGATTTGTGCGACCAGCTTGATTATTGATTGATGCATTTAATGCTTGAGCTCTAAAAACAAATAGAAAGAAGAAAAAAACAATAGATAGTTATTTTTGAATAACAACAATACGACCAGATTGTAATAGTAAAACAAATTTTTATATGAATAAAAAATGAAAATTTTTGTTTGATTTAACTTTTCTTTCGTTTTATATTAGTGTTACAGTAATAAATATCATTATTATTCTAGTTATTACTATGAATATTTAATGTCATAAGTCATTCATTATATTTTTATTGATGATTTTTCAAAATTTATTACCACTTGAAATCTTTAATATTGTTACCATTTTTTTATCGTTTAATAACCCAGCAAAAACTTTGCTTTCCTGGTAAGCTAGCAGGTATAATTGAAAACAAAAATAAACTACTTATTTTTTGCCCGAATAACTAGTTACTTTTGTTCGACTTGTCCACAAATTCATGTAGTTATTTTTTGACTCTAGGATTACTCAAAAATATGTACCTAAACGAAAACAAAAATAAAAAAAAAACAAAAAGATTTTGCCGTCAGTGAGACTCGAACTTGGACACACACTAACCATTCGTTTTTCTGACTAACGTCTTACTCAGTACACCATCTCGCACATAGCATCCTAAGCGACAAAAACTCTATTTAGTTTAAAATATCATTTTAGACATTTCGTTATAAAAAACTAACAGCTTCAGAATGGGGTTGAACCAACAACCTTCTGGTTGTTAATCCGGCGCTCTAGCCAACTCATCCACGTGATTGCAGTATTACCGCGCTATTATACTATTGAGTACATATTAATGTAATACAGAGTAGGCAAATAATAATGACGCCTCATTACCAAGAAACTACTTTAATAAGTAGTTGCCATTACCGGAAACCAAAAAGTTTTTGCTGGGAATAAAATGCAAATACATATTACACAAAATAAATGTAGATATATATGATTTATGATTACCCAATAAGCAAAAGCCTTTAAAATTTAATATTTATACATTTGAAAACCCTTTGAAATTCCAAGTACAATCTGTGAGAATAGGATTGAATTTGCTTTACTTTGAAATTTAAAACTATGCCTTTTTTCAGCAAAAATTGTATTTTTCAAATACTTTCATAATTTAAAACTGGATGAGTTGGATGATTTTCTCTAAAAAACAAATTGTTTCTCAAATATTTTCAAAACGTTTTTTTTAAATTATAAAATATACTTGAATTAAACATGAGAAATATTTTTTTCTAAACTATTTTTAAAACTGAAATTTTTCATACATAAATGGTAGATTGATATATTTTTTACATTAGCTGAAAAGGAAATTTTGCATTCATCATTTTAAGCATATTGTTTATCATATGTCATTTACCATAATAGCTGTTGTTGTCCATTTGCTGCACAATTGCGTACAAATGTTTTTTGTTTAATATAATGTATAATATTTTATTTTTTTTAACAATTAAATTTTAACACTTTTTATGAAAAAATGCAAGTTTTTTAAATGTGAAAAATATTTGAATATTGTCTTAATAACAATGGAGAATATACAAAATAATCTGAATATAAAAAACTTAACTTTATAATTTTTAAATTTCTAAATTTTTTTAAATTTTGTTGTTTATTTCATAACATATATTTTGTAGCTTTCCAGCAAAAACTTTGCTTACCTGGTAAGCTAGCAGGTATAATTGGAAACTAAAATAAACTACTTATTTTTTGCCTCAAAAACTAGTTAGTTGGTGCCGTTAGTGAGATTTGAACTTGGGCACAAATTAACTATTCGTTTTTAGCGAATAAAGTTTTAATCACTGCACCATTTCGGACTTAATTTTCCAAGTGAAAAAAATAATTTAATATGAAATACCTTTTTAAACATTTTGTTTAAAAAAAAAAAGAATTAACAGCATCAGAATGGGGTTGAACCAACAACTTTCTTATTGTTAATCCAGAACTCTAGCCAACTGATTCACATGATTGCATTATTACTGTGCTATATTGAGTGCTTTTTTATGTAATTTATAGTAGGCAAATAGCTGCTAGGTTCGAATATAATTTGAGAAATATGCTATTAATTAAGGAAATTTTCTTAGGTTTTAATCGATGTTTATAGGGAATAAATAAAAATAAATAAATAAAGAAACAAAAAATAAAATATAAAAAAAAAATATTATTAAATTTTCCTGCAACCAAACAATCGATATTTGGTACGTAGGACTTTCATGACACAAGAACGAAGCATATTGAAATTGATAATGATCGCTCCATTATTTCACCTAGCCCCCATACAAATGTCCTCCCGGAATTCGTGTTTAACGATCATAAATGTATTAAATATAGAAATATTTTAATGAAATTCGGTGTAAGATAGTTTTGTATAAGTTTCAATCTTTGTGTCAAATTTCATGAAGATCGGTCCATAATTGATCAAAGCTCCCATATAAAACACTCTTCCGAAAATCACTTTAACGTGCATAAATCAAATACATATGTTAGTATCAAGTTTATATTCGACACAAATAAGTTTTATGTAAGTAGAAATCATAGTGAAAAATTTTATGAGGATCGCTTCATAATTCACCATAGCTACCATAAGTCCACTTTTGGGAATCACCCTAAAGTGCATAATTTCATATAAATGTTAGTATTAACGTAATATTCTGTATTCATATATTTTATTTTACACTTAGTAAAAGTATCGTTCCACAATTGTCCACATGTCCAATTGTCTAATAGGTAAAAAATTATTATTAAATTTTTCTGCAATCAAACAATCAATATTTGCGCTGAAAATTATAAGAATTTTAAACAAACGTTTAAATAAAAAAAATCTCTTCATTACCTACCAAAAATCTAAATTTTTCACGAAAAATTGCAAAAATCATAAAACTTAAATAAGCTTTTAAATGGATAAAAAGCATCGATTTGTGATTAGTTATGTTTCTTATTAAAAATCGATATTTTATATGAAAAATCACAAAAATCTTATTTGTGATCACTTACGTTTCTTACTAAAAATCGAAAATCTTTAATATCTCCGTGAATAGGCGTTTAATTGAAAAATTGCCTTGATTTTTAATCACTGACATTTCTTACTAAAAATCGATATTTTGTATTAAAAATCACAAAAATCGTAAATTCTTAATATCTCTGTAAATAACGTTTAAATAGAAAAGGGCCTCCATTTGTGATCACTTACGTTTGTTACTAAAAATCTAAAATCTTTAACATCACCGTGAATAGGCGTTTAATTGGAAAATTGCCTTGATTTTTAATCACTGATATTTCTTACTAAAAATCGATATTTTGTATGAAAAATCACAAAAATCTTAAATCTTTAATATCTCGTTAAATAAGCATTTAAATGAAAAAAATGGTATCGATTTTTGATCACTCACGTTTCTTAATAAAAATCGGTATTTTGTATGAAAAATCAGAAAAAATGTATATCCTTAAATCTCGGTAAATACGCGTTTAAATGAGTAAAAGGCCTCGATTTGTGATCACTTATGTTTCTTACTAAAAATCGAAATAATAATATCTCCATAAAATGGCGTTGAAATGGAAAAAGGGCCTTGATTTGTAATCACTTATGTTTCTTATTAAAAATCGATATTTGTATGAAAAATCACAAAAATCTTAAATTTTTAATATCTCTGTAAATAAAGTTTAAATGGAAAAAGGGCCTCCATTTGTGATCACTTACGTTTCTCACTAAAAATCGAAATAATAATATCTCCATAAATAGGCGTAGAAATGGAAAAAGGGCATCGATTTTTAATCACTCATGTTTCTAACTAAAAATAAATATTTTGTATAAAAAAGCATAAAAAGCTTAAACCTTTAATATCGCGGTAAATAAGCATTTAAATACTAGTTGTTCTGATTCCTGGCTCTGTCATAAAATTTAGTTGGCTTTTTTAAGCTGAGACTTTTGAAGCTAGAACTTAGTAGTTTGTACAAATAGTTTTTCGAGTTTTGTGCTTTTCACGTCAATTAAAACTCTAAAAACAAAATTTAAATTTCCAATTCCAATTTCTCAGGATTTGTAATAAGAAATTCTAGTTTATATGTATAGTAAGAGGGTCTTCATTCGTAATAATTTATGTCTTTCATGAATTGCTTTTATTTTGTTTTTCTTATAAATTTCCAACTAACCTAATTTATTTATTTATTTATTTATTTTTTATTTACATATCTGAATGCCAAAACAATCATTTTGATTAATCGATTACAAAATAAAGTTTTAAAATTAATTTTGTTTCTTCAGTTCGAAGGACGTTACCAAAAATAAATTCCAAGTCGACAAAGTCAAAAGAGTCAACAAATTTAAAACTTTTTTTTTTTTTAATAAATAGAAATAAATTTTTGCCTCAAGACTAGGATACATAAGCTAAGTAAACATAGAGACAATTGGTTTAAACGGAAAATGACTAAAAAGGAGAAAGATTTAATTTGAATAATTTTCCGCTTTAAAGATTTTAACAATTGAAAAAAGTCCTTCCAAAAATGAAATAGAACAACAACATTAAACACATGTACTATTGATAGAAATAAATAAACCGCTTTTTGGTTGAGATGTTTCAATGAATTAAGATGGGTACTTTTAAGATAACTGCATAGATAATTTCGGATTAATAGTAAGTAAAAATTGTTTTCGCTAAAAAGTTGAATTGAAGTTTTTAACGTGCTTTAAATAAAACAGAAAAGTTTAAAGAATATATTAAATCAATTCATTTAAGGAATTTTATGTTTATTAGCATTCAGTATTATTTTAAATGTTCAATATTATTTTAATGACTAAATTACGTTATAGAAATTGATTTTAATTGTTTTGAAGAAAAATAACAAGTCAACTTTTTAGTTAGATTTTTATAAAGATTTTTATACAACTATTTTAGACCGTTTCCCTCCGAGTAAGTCTGGGTTAACACGAGGCAATTTTTTTTTTTTTTTTGCTGAAATTCTAATTTATTATGAGAGCGAATGGGAGGGAATATGAAAGGGTACAAACTTGACTGTAATTCAAAATTCGTTTTGTTTGTCATTTTCGTACTTCAAAATAAAAACAAATCAAGGCAATTAAAGCAAGAATTGCTAAAGTAAAATTATGTGTGTGAACGTAAATGCAAAAGAAAAATGGAAAATTTTCAGAAAGAAAAATTGTTGTGTGTGAATTTATAAGACTTTTCTGTCAGAGAGTGCCAAATTCGCTCTCTGAAAAAATTATCTCACGTCTAGATTCAAATATTAGTATTATAAGAAGTATTATGACACTTTGTGATGAGATTTCTCTACACAACAACTATGAGAAAAATTGGTATGCTAATATTTAAGTCACTATTAAATAATTTTATTAATAAAAGAGAAAAATATATGCTATTATAAAAACAATAATAACAAAAACATTAAAAATTGACAGGGAAAAAGTCTACATACAGTATGGTCACTCCATGCAGTAAGTAGAAAATTAAAAAGAGAAAGGAGAAAACAACCATTATTTTTTATTTTATTTGGTCTTAAATTCACTATCTTCAATTCATTTTATAAATTCAAGTGAAATAAGTAAAATATATGTAATTTTAATAATAAAAATGAAAGGTAGAAAAGAGATACCGATCTCTGTTAGAAATATTGTGGTCAGTGAGCGAAAGAAAGGCAAATCTTATGACGAAATTTCCAAAATAGTAAAGCTTAGTTGCGCAATAGTGCAGACAATACTTAGAAATTATGAAGCATCAAAGAGCACAGAAAATAAACCACGCACTGGCAGACCTAAGAAGCTTCCGAAACGTGATGTTTGAAGTATGCTGAAAGAAGTGAAGCGTGATCCGAAACTTAGTTCCTCAAAACTAGCGGAACATCTTGAAAATTGTTGCAATGTTACTGTTACACCGAGAACAGCTATAAACGTTTTGTACGGCAATGGGTTTAGAAGCAGAGTGGCTCGGAAAAAGCCACTAATTTCTGCGAAAAATCGTAAGCTTCGGCTTGAATTTACTCGAGCACATCTTAACAGAGAAGTAGACTTTAGGAAGCATGTGATATGTACTGATGAAAGTAAGTTAAAATTTTTCGGAAATGATGGAAGATCAAGAGTTTGGAGGAAGCCTAACACTGTACTGGATCCAAAAATATTTTACCAACAGTTAAACATGGTGGGGGCAGTGTTATAGAGTATTCAAATTGTTCGATTTTTCTGTTGTTCAAACAAAATGAATCATTCGAATAAGGTATTTTAATTTGTCCAAATTATTCGATCACGTATTTGAAGTTATTCTAATTATTCGAATAATTAAAAAAATTAATAAAGTAAAATATTTATGATTTTGCAAGTATTTTTTTAATTTGATTATAAAAAAATAACGGTAACATATAAAAATTTAGCAATTCATTGGAAATGTCTTTAAAAAAGCATTTTTAATAAATGTAAATATATAGTCCATTCAAAGAAAGATTTAAAAAAAAAACTATTTCTTGACAGGATGTTATCAGATTATCTTCATATTTTCTACAAATCAAAATAAAGTCAAAATATGTAAGTGCCTATTTACATTAGGGATTATCGCAGTGTTTTTTTCATGTTTTGAAGTTGCTTCGAAAATCCTTCTATGTTAACACATTTAAATTTGTATTGTGAAACTTCAAAAAAAAAAAAAAAAAAAAAAAAAAATCCCCTGAAATTTTTATCTGCGATGACGAACAACTTTTCTTAACACGCTTGCTTTTCTACATCTCTTGCCTATAAATTTTTCTGGAAAATTTAAAAATCATTCAAAATATACGATGAAAAATTAATTTTCTTTCAGCTCTATTTCAAAAGCAAACAATTTTAAAATGACAGTGATGGACATAAATAATCATAAACAATTCATAAGGTTCTTTTACGATTAAAAAAAAAAAACTGCAGCTTGTCAAAGGTCCTCAGAAATTAACTTAAAAAGCAATAAAATTTGAATGAATAGATTTAAGTTGATTTTGTTCTTTGTTTTTATAAAATTTGTTTTTGAAAAAGCTAAAATTTTCGTTGGCAAAATTGCCAAAAGAAAATTCATTTAAATTTAGCACAAGGAAAAATTTGTATAAAAGGGTTTTTATAAATTATCAAATAAAATCACTTCAATTGCAATAATAATAATAATAATAATAATAATAATTATAATAATAATAAGAATAATAATTATAATTATAATAATAATAATAATAATAATAATAATAATAATAATAATAATAATAATAATTATAATTATAATAATTATTATAATTATAATAATAATGATAATAATAATTATGATAATAATGATAATAATAATGATAATAATAATAATAATAATAATAATAATGATAATAATAATAATAATAATAATAATAATAATAATAATAATAAATTATTCGTGTTAGTCGAACATTATAAAAATATTCGAATTTTCCGTTATTAGAAAAAGAACATTTTTAAATTCTTCGAATAGTCATTCGTAATAATTGTTCGAATAATTCGAACGAACGTTATTCGAATGAATATTCTAGTATTTACTATTGTCTTCAAAATATAAACATTAACGAAAGTAGCAGTAATTTTAATATTAGCACCGGTAAGAAGTCATTAATGAAATCTTCAATATAAGATGCTGTTTAAAAATGTTTAAATATATTTTCCAAAGTTTTGAAATCGAGGTATATTTATTTGATAAAGTATTTAGCTTTTAAACATATATTGCATATTTGCAAGCAAATGTTATTTTAGCATAAACTTGAAGGTATTAAAGTAGTGCATCTTGAACGGAACTTACTATGCAAGGCCTTCGTAGACCGGTCTATACACAGTAATCTTACGCATGAACAGAAGAAGTTTAAGAATCACACATGGTATTATTGCGAGACACTGTCCGATCGAGGTTAAGTTCACGGTTACAACAATCAAATGATACGTAATGTCAGGACGAACTGGGTAATGTAACTAGGTGCAAACTGAAGAATATTGTGGGCTTTAATATGTGAATTGTATGGCCTCTTTTTATTCTCCTTAAGTTCCTCTCTTTCTTCTTCTATTTATAATTACATAAAGTCAATAGTATGAAAAATGAGCATATACCAATTTTATAATAATAATTTTTATTAATTTATGATAAAATGGAATAATAATATGACAAATTGAAATAATAATATGATAACATTGGATAACTATATGATAACATGAGGTAATAATATGATAAAATGGAACCAAAATATGACCATAAAATCGGACACAATATGACAAAATGGAATTATAATATTTCCTACTTATAATCATTTCTATTTTTCGCTATGATTATAATATGTTTCAATCATAATATATTACTCTTAGATTATGATCACTACAACTATATATTTTCTCTGCGTATAGTTAAAATAAAAATATTTACCGCGTAGCCGGCTTTTGGCGGAATCAGGGACTTTCTCCTATATTTATTCGTCGAATAAACCTTTTTTAGAAATAACAAAATTTTGTAAGTTCAGGTATATCAATAAAAAATGAAAATTGCATTAATCGTCTCAAGGATTTAATGAATATGGTGATATTATATATCATTCAAAAGGTATTTGAACTTTTAAACAGTATTAATATAATTTTAATCGTATATGTATTAATATCAAAAAATCAAAATATCACAACTATAGAGATCCAAAAATTGTTTACACAATTGAAAAATTACTCAAAAAATCATATGTATTGGTTTCTTAACTTTTTTTTTTATCTATGATCAAAAATATTTTACTTACACACACAAAGTCTTTGTTTTATCAATACTTGTTAAATTGTAAACGAATTTCGAAATAAAAGTTTAAACTTTTTATTGTCCTTTTCTCTCTCTCTCTATCGACTACAAAACAAAATCGGATTTAAATAAGAAAAATTAGCGTATGTGAACATTTCGAGCAATCGTAACTTTTCGAACAGAAATCATCAAATCGCAGTTTGGAATTTTTACAATAAAAAATCGTCAAAATGCAGACAAATTGGCAAATCTGGTAATAGTGGTGAGTATGTGTATTTGTAAAATTGCTTCCTTTTAATGATTGCTTACATTTAAAAAAAAAAAAATTTTATAAAAATTGTGTGAGGAAAGTGCGAATTTCGTAAATAAAAAGGACATGTTTACTCTGTGACTAATTTAAAATAAAGATATCTTATAGGATTTATTAGAATAAATGTAACCCTTTTTTAAGATTTAACATAATATAAACAAAATGCCATATATTATATCACCATTGATCTCAGTTGTAGACCTGGGGTTAGACTAACAAAACAATTATGGCTTTTAGTATAATCTACCATAGAATACAACTAGAAGTTTATGTGAGAGACAAAAACCTAATTTATTTGTCAGAAACTTAATTCATTTAACAACAAAATACATATAGTCACATATATTTTATTCTTGTGTTTTGAAAAAATTAGTAAATTTTTGGAAAATTTAGTTTGAACTGCCTCTCACATAAACTTCTAGTTGTATTCTATACAATCTACACTAAATCAATTTGCTTGCTTGAACAATATTAAATGTCAGTCTATAAGAGTAGAATAAAAACGGCAACAAAAGAAATAAATTGATGATCATTCAAAATAAAAATCGTTTCAAATATCCACATTTTATTTATAAATATCTGCGTATGTATGTAGTGCAATAAAATCAATGTCAATAGAATTTGTTAAACACCCTTCCAAACAATGCGGAAAGTAAAGAAAAAAAAAAAAAAATAATAAATAGATTAGAATTTTTGTCTATTTTGTTGTATCATGATTTTTTTTGGGTGAAATTTTTCAAACTATTTAATACCGGAATCATTGTTAAATTAAATTATAATCTATAAAATTGTTTATTTTATTTACGTCAACGAAATTCCCTGACAAAATACAAATAGTTGTGCAGTTTAAATGAGATTAGAAATATTTTCAATTTTACAACATTTATTAGTTACAAATGAGAAATTTATTAAATTAAAGATAAATAACCCTGTAGTTATGCTTTATTTATTAAGGAAATATTATTAAATATAAATATTATTAAATATAAAGAACAAAAGTTAAAAAAAAAAAATAAAAAATAAAAATGCTTATTAAAAATATATGCAAAATAAAAAGATTTTTAATTCAACCTATAAGACAGTTTTGAAAATACTTGGGATAATTTAAGCCTTATTTTTTTATTATTTAAAGAAAATTTCCAAAAAAATCTTAATCATCAATATCTCTTTAAATACGCCTCAAAATTCAAAAATAGCCTAAATTTTTGATCACTCATATATTTGCAATAAATCAATATTTTCGTTGCAGAATATGCATTTAAGTGCAATACAAAAATTTCCAAATAATTGCATGCTGCTACAAAATGACACTTTTTATTTTCACCCGGAAAACGATTCAATGTAGTTTGTAGACCTTCTTGAGGACATTACAAAAGAATTTTTAAAAATTTTCGAATATTACGAAAAAGAACCGTTTTTAAGAAAGTTATTCTCTATAGGTCTCGTAACTTCATGAATTTTAAGTCAATATAAGTTTTTTAAATGGATTTTATATTACCACCTTTTATGTTCACTAAAATTAAATAATTATTCACCATTCTTTAATTTATTTCCCCTTTTTATAGAAATTTTGATTTTTATGTAAACTTTTCTGATTTTTTTTAAGTCCTAACATATCTGTTTACAGTGTTTGAAATGTTATTTTGTTTAGAATAGAATGAAATATCTCTATATAAAATCGCTCAAAAACTTATTAGGCATTTTATAAACTTTTTGAAAATAAAATTAAAAATGTATGAAAAGTTTAAGTAAGTTATTACAGATAAAATATAATAACTTTTACAGTTTTTTTTCCAATTTAAAAAAAAATAAATTTGGTTATGTTCACAACAAAGAATGCCCTTAAAAATTATTGCTTCATTGCATAGGATTTTATAGAAAAAATTGTAATAAATCGCACACAGAAAAAATTATTCAAAAAAATTTTTCAAAAAATTTGTTAATTAATTTTTTCTACGAATTCGATTCTTTTATTAATTCATACAATTAATATTCTAAAATTATTTTTCAAAATTTGACAGCTTTTCAAAAATTCATAAAAAAAAGAAAAACATTTTGGAGAATATTTTTGAGATACAGGATTTAAAGTTGTATTCGAAGATATGAATATATGATAAGAGCTTTTATCGGATCTTTTAGTAAAATAAGAACAAATTTATTATTTTTAAGATCACACTATTATATTATTACAATTACATATAAAATATTATTTAAATAATATTACAAATATTGAAATCAATAATTTGAAACAAATTTTTATATATTTATTGGCGAAAGAATTTCTGCACAAAGGTATATATTTAATTAGTTTTTTAATTGTATTAGTTAATACTTCAGTTAAATTTTAGAAAAATATCATTAATACGTATAATTTATTTTATTAAAAAATGAATTGAAATTTATACATAAAATAATTATGTGGCTTATATAATACTATCATTTTGATGATTGGAGCAAAATCAAACAAAATTTTACTTTTTACACTTTTATTTTTTTCTGTTTTATTTTTTTAAAAGTTGTTTTAAAATTAGCTTTTAATATTTGACCAACAAACAAAAACAAATCTTCTGCTTTCCAAGGAAGTTTAAGAAGAAAAAATAAACAAAAGAGTAATAGAATTAGAAGTAAATTTACATAAGAACCTACCCAAAAACATTTTTTTTTTGTTTTTGGGAATAACTCTAAATTTTGAGGATTTTAAAAATTTACAATACAATTTTTAATTTTTCACTATAACAGCGTGTTATTTATGTTTTCCATCATAATTAATTCAATAAAAATACATAATAAGAAATTACAGTATTTTAAATATTTCATTTCAAATATTATTACAAGGGCAACCAAAGAATAAAAAAATATGCAAAATCATATTTTTTTCTTGAGCTTCAAATAAACCAAACTGTTACTTATTTATTTCAAACAATTTTAAACATTTTGGCACCGATTTGTCATAGCATATTTTTGCATATTTCGATCATAATATTTTTACATGTTTTAGACTTAATATTGCATTTATTACACTAAAGAGCAAAATTTTGCATATTTTGCATTCAATAGAATTTTTTACATAATTTGCCACCAGTGATATTTTTCTTTTTACTGTCACATACCTTCTTTAAATCCGATTCCCTAATGATTTTCATCTAACAAATTGAAAAAAATTTTCTAATTTCCTGAATCAATGTATTAGATTTAAATGGATTTAAGTCTAAAACCAAGTTATTTTTAGCATACATGGTAAATATTTTAAAATTTTGCCGGAAAAGATAATATTTAAGAGCATATATTTAGTTTTAAGGACTTTTTTTCCGATATTAAGAGCGTTTTTATGAGCATAAAACACTTTTTTAGAACATATTTTTGCATTCCCTTATTATTATTAGAGATTTTTCTATAAATTTATTTAATAATTGATGTCAAATAAATTTATTTTAGTTGTGTCTTTTGAGTAAATAATTTGCATCTAATCTGAACAGATATAAAAATTTTCCCCTTCTCGTATTTTACGATATTTAATAGCTGTTTTATTAAATAAAGAATGACAAATAAATGTCGGAAAAATTGCGGGAAAACATAATGAAATATTTCCTGTCAAATATTTGTATAATCTGAACTTAGCAACAATAGGATCTGCTCCGCAACTTCGATACTCTCAATATCAATACAGTTTAAATTGATTTGATTGCTTAAAGAATCGATTCCTTCTAATTTAGCAACAGTTGCATTCGATATTTGTTTCGAGGTTTACACTTTCAAATTGCACAATATTAATAAAAAACTATCGTTTTCGTTCATACTTATCCATATAAATTATTTTTTTAATTGATTTTATTTATTAAATTTAATTATGGTACAATTTTCCAAATAATTGTTTTAGATCGTAGATTCTGATGTGTAGGTCTTTAGGAAATTCAATAAAATGGGATTACATAATTTTTTCAAAGATAAAAAGGCTTTACATAAGTCCAAATTGAAATTATTTGTTATATATATGCTTAATAATGATTGAACGAGAAAAATTTTTTTAAATTTTTCAAAAATTATAGATTTTGGAATTTTTCGATTTCGTAAAATTTCAACATGTATTTCCATCAATTGCAAATTATGAAAAATGCGATGAATTTTTTTTTAGAATTTTTTATTTTTTTCTTTAATTTACATGTAATATGAATAAAAGCTACAGTTTAAACATAATTTTATTAGTTTTTGGATTTTCTAAAATTTCGAAAAAAAAAAATTTCCTCCAATCAATATTTAATGATATTAAAAAATTTATTTCCATTAATTGCAAATTATGAAAAAAAAATATGATGAAATCTTTTTTAAAATAATTTGTAGACTTTAGTAAATAATAAATTAAACTTATAAATATATTATTGCAAATTATTTCCATATATTGTAAAATAGTTGTTGAAAAATTGTTAAAATTTTTCATATTTATATGAAAATTCATGAAAATCATTATAGATTTTACCATATAATTTGTAGATTTTAGTAAATAACAAATTAATTTTTTTTTAAATTATTTAATATATGGAAATATTATTTAAGTTTTATATATTTTATAGATATTATTTTAAATAAATTTCTTATATTGTAAGACATTCGCTAAAAATTTGTTTATTATTCAAGTTTGTTCAAGTATGTTTATCAAATGTATTTATATGAAATAGATTTTATTTCTTTTACTTATCACAATTTATTCCAAGTAAAGTATAAAATCATAAACAATTTCTAAGTTTGAAAAACATACAAAGACTGTTTCGAATTTGTTATATCATTGAATAAGAAAAATTTTTGATTTGATTTGATTTCTTAGTGCATTTCAATTTAAATTCTTGGTGTTTTTGATAGTTAAGTGTTGATGAAGAATAAAATTTTTTCGTAATTTACTGACTTTCAAAGATAAGTCCTTTTCCGTTTTTACTTTCTGCTTTTTAGTCTAAAGAATATTTGTTCAATATTTTTTTTATATAATTTTATGTAATAAATTTCACTAAGTTAAGATTTCCATAAAAAGTACTGCCAAGTTTTTATGAAAATCTTAAATTATTTATGAATTATTATCAACTATTTATCAATTTACTATCAACCTAGAACATTTTAATGAACAAACTAACTTTTTATTGAAACTTCTGTTGATAAAATATTCGTTTGCTTTTTTAATAGCATTTGATCAGCTGTCACAGAGTTTAATACTGAAACAGTACTTTTTTTGTAGCAAAAAAGTAAAGAAAAAGTAAGAAAAATTTAAAATATAAATATATTAGTATTTATTATTATGATAAATATGACAAAATATGCATTATTCATTAAATACTCAAAAATATGCATTAAGAGATCGATGTAATTTTTCATTAAATTTTGTGATTCGAATAGATAACTACATAAAGTAGTTTTTAAATGTTTCGGAAAAACGTGCATTTATATGAAAATTCTCTCCCTAATTATCACATTATAGGCTCTTTTATTTTCTTTCGTTTATGTATTTTTTTTTTTTTTGTTCCTTAGTATTATTATTTATTTATTTATTTATTTTTTGCTATTTTTTCTTTTAGTAAAAGACATCAATCTCCTTTTTAAGTTAAAATGTAAAAAAAGGATCACATGCATTAATACCACTCAATCCTTTTATCCTTTTATAATAAACAAATTTTTCAGATCTATAAAAGTATTTCTTACATAAATTGTATTAAAGAAATCTTAAGCAATTTTTTTAATATATATTTTCTTTTTTTTTTTTTTATCAGGTAAAAAAAGCAACGAAAATTTCTTTTGCGCACAAACAAATTTGTAAATTGAATTTCAATCTTATTTTTGATTTTGTAAAACATACTTAATATTACATACATTTATATGTAATATACAAATATATAGCAGAAATATACAACCGAACTCTGAAAAAATGAGCACAGATTTAATAAGTAAATGTGGAGTGCTATTCGTTATTCCCACATTTTATTATAATATATAAGAGTTTGTTTATCTAATGGGTCGATTATGTATGGCAACCGAACTTTAGTTGTGTTGCCTACTGGCAACGCAACCTACAAGTGAATTTATGTGAATGAATAGCAACTTTCTTTCAGTTGCCAAAAAGTTGCCAAAAAGTTAAGAAAGTAAATAAACAAATAAATATTGTAAAAAAAAACAAAACAATTAAAGTGAATTTGTCTGTTTTTCGTTTAACGGTCTCTTTAAACTGATCAATTGTATTTGTTCCATGATAATTTTATCAGTTTTTAACAGCTTATAATAGATGAACCTAATAAATACAGAAAATTACCTTCTTCACTTTACTTTTTACGCATGAGATTATCATAAATATCATTTCACAGAAACAACTCTTTGATAATGAAATTTCAGACATGCAATATTTAACTTTTAGATCTTATCATATTGCATCAAATTTTCTAGCTTTTGATTGGAATGGAATTAGTACTTGATCTATTACTAAATTGAAGAATGTATATATATAGTTATGTATAGTTTTAAATTTTTTGTTTTCAGCAACCAGAAATTTGTAGTTGCCGGTATGGCAACTGAAGTTGAAAACTTTCAGTTGCCATCTGTAATATCATTTCAGCAACTGGCAACACAACTAAAGTTCGGTTGCCGTATTGACCATGAAGTTTGTAGGGAAAATTTTGACTTTTTCACAACTTTTTTTTACTATTTAGTGTAAAAGAAACGTAATCTAGATATAATTGTCTATAAAACAAGATAAAAAAAGTCAAAATCGGTTAGGTAATATTAAAGTTATTAGAAATTCCCCAGACGTTGCTTACGCAAGTGTTCGAAAACTTGCGTAAGCAACGTCTGGCAAATTTTTAATCTTTTAGAAATGGTGAAAAAAAAAAAATACAACTTTAAGTCGAATTTGAAACACAATTACTAAAAATAAGCTTTTGTTCCTATGGGATAATATAATACCCTTTTCATGCTTTATTAGAAAACGTGAATTTTGAATGAGTGTTTCAAATCACCAATTTTAGATTTTTCAAAATTTTGTTCAACAAATTTCAAAAAAGTTAAGAAAAAAATTTTTTCCCTTTTTTAGACAAAGCAACCGAAATTAAAAATAAAAAAAAAAAAAGTTGGTATCTCTTATAAGTTCTATGTATCTTAGATTTAAATTTTGTAGATTTTGGTAAAGAAACCTCTTTTGGTGATTTTTGTGTGATAGAGTAAATTTTTTGGACTAGTATACATATTATTGAAAATTATAACAAGGTAATATTGTTTGTGGAAAATACACTCCGAAATTTTTAACGCATTTCAACAATGTTAATCTCTAAAACAGTTTAATATAACACATCAAACGTTTGACAAATTATATGTTTTGTCTTTAATGTCAAAGATTGATTCAAATCTGCATCAAATTTTGAAAAAAAAAAATCGATTTTTGTTGAAAATGCTATTATTTTCAAATCATTCTCAAACGTTTACATTTAAGAAAAAATTTGATTTCAAATTATTCTCAAATTTTAAAACAAACCTTTGGTTTGCTGGGAAACGTCAATTAAATATACAATTTATGTATTTATATACTACTTTATACATACTCATACACAGATATGTATTCTTGATTATAACCAGTGGTAAAAATTGTGAGGTCTCCATCGTGTAGGCCTTCTAGATGGTCTTTTTACACCTTCTTAAAGATGCCAAGTAGCTTGCCTTCTATAGTAAGACATTCAAGAATGCCTCATCTTTGCCTTCTAAAAAAACCCGATAGAACTTCCTAATTTCTTTCTTTTAGAAGGAAAAAAGAATTAAAGCGTATTACTTCGCTTCTATCGGGTTTTTTTAGAAGTTAAGGATGAGAAAGCTTAATGGTCGCTCTAATTTAGAAAGCCTGCTGGCAGTTTCTATTCAAGAGATCTTTTTGACGGGCTGCATCGGGAAGCAAATGTTCAAGGCCTTGTGCAATGACATCGCGTGTAAAATATACATGAACGCGGAAAGCAGCGAGAAGCTCTTCCCACTCTGAAAAAGGCCTTCTAGAAGGCCTCCACTCTTTTTTTACCTCTTTACTTTTTTTTTTCTACTTATGTTATGTGTACATACATAAGTACACATAACATAAGTAGAAGATTGTAATCATATATGTTTGTGAGTGTATTTAAAATTTTCTTTAATCTTTAAAGTCCTTTTTTATCTAACAAGTATATTATTTTTTTATTTTATTTAGCCATTTGTTCTTGAAAATTTGTTTAGTCTTTTATGTTCTTGGTCTGTCTTACTTTACTTTTTAAATTCATTAAAAAAAGTTCTTTTAAATTTGTTGTGTTTTTACAAATTAGAAATGTTGTTTTGTGAATTTTAAATTATTTAAATTTAATGAATTTTATATAATGTTTGAAAAAACGAATGTTTTGTCTCTTAATCAATTTGTACTTTCAAGGTTGAATTTTTTCTAATATCAAACTTGTGCATTTATTTATTATTGGGATTAGCGTTGCCGTTGAGAATTTTTAAAAAATGTCCAAAAAAGTCGTAAAAAACTCATTTAAATTTACTTATTTGATAAAAACAAAATGTATTAGGGGTTCGCACGAAAACGCGCAAAACCCTCACAAATTGTGTAATTTATGCAAGTTTGCACACTTGTAAAGGAACCGTCAAAAATTGTATGGAAAATCATTTGCACAAGACTTATAAGTTTACGCGACTATTAAGTCTCTTACATAGTGTCTACATTAGACAATTTTTTACCAAGACAAACATCAAACTTAACTCGAATTTATGGAAGGTGGCAATAGTTGCACAAAAACAACAATATGGTGTATTCCTTATAGTTTTTTTTTTAATTTTAAAAGTTTAAATAGCGTAGCTTTCCGCTAATCTTATTGCCAGAGCGTACATCCAAAAGAAGTCTCCTTTGCAAATCATCCACTTGATCTACACCTTCGTGTAGAAAGCTAGAGTTCCCGAGTTCAGCTTCCCTGAGTTTAATGGTCTCCACAAATATCAATTTCAGTTTTTGTGGTACTACACCAAATCCAAAATAGAAGTTATATTAACAAAATCGATTGCATGTAACAAATGTAAGCCACAAAAAACCGTAACACGATACAGTTAGACGACAACAAACACTTAGTAAATGCGGGAGTGAGATGCAAAATTCTCGAAGGTCAAACAACAAAAAACCCGCCTGACTGTACTTAAGAAATAATTACGTTGACGCGAGGGTTGTTCTCCAACCCAGAGCTACTTTGCGAATGTTATTGTTTTTTATATATGCAGTTTGACAACTGTAACAACCAAAATAATAATCAGCTGTTTAACTAAGGTTACCTTGTATATATTTGCACTGATTTTGATATTTGTTTTGATAAAAATTTGTCTAATGTAGACACTAGGTTAAGCTTCCTTAATTGTTTAATTGTGCATTTATAAATCAGTTATTTTTTTACATTTAAATAGTTATTAATAAAAGAAATGTAAAAAATTATAGTTGCGTTAATTATAATAAAATCGTTGCATGTATCATTGATTTCAATAAAATTTTTCTATTATTTGAAATTTTTATAAATGGGAAACTTAAGCGTTGAAATGAGTAACCTTATTGTATTTTAAGAAAAACTATTAAATTCAATTTCATTAATAATAAAACAAATTTACTTATAATAATTTTTACTATTGCAAAAATAGAGACTTTTTCATAAAAATTTTATAAATATTAAATATGAAATACTAAACTTCGGTACTTTTGTACTATGTCTTCACTCCGACTCCAGTCTTAAAAATTGCCGTCTAAAAAATTTAGGTCTGAAAGCACAGATTCACAAGTGTTGATCTTAAGTCTGTTGGACATTTTTTTGCCATTAGTGATAATTTAGAAAAAAAGTTCCGCCGAGACATTGCAATGAGCCAAATCTATTTTTTAATTTTCCCAATCCAGTTTAAAAAAAAAATTCAGCATTTGATGTTTGATGTTTGGCTTACATTTTGGTTTCTTCCACTATATTGTAAAACAATCGCAAAATATTTAATTACTATATAATGGGTCGAGATATTTCAAACAACTTAATTTCTCGTCATTTATCACATAGTCTTAAAAAGTCGCCATTTAGTTCCATTAAAAAGAGTGGATAGGTGGTTGATAAAGGGGTAATTGGTGACTAAAGTCGCTAAACGGTAAAGAACGGGATTAAAGAATCTGATGTTTGATCAGGACAATTTAAAACCTCATTTGATTGTAACCATTCGATTAAAACTTTCGAGGTATGTTTTTGATTATGGAATTTCTAATAAAAGAACATTTATGATGCATATGTACATTAAGAATTAATCTGCACCCAATTCCAGTGCACAGTATTTCGGATACTTACAAGTTAGTTACTTCTTTCTTCGATAACACTTTTTTCTTTTAGATATTAGTTTTTTTCTTTCTCTTTTTTTTTCTTTTTTTTTTTGTTTTTAAAAACTCGCTTTAACACTAAAGGAGAATTTCAAAATTCTCTTCTTAGGTGTTTAGGGCAGCTATCTAGTCAATAAGAGTCAGCTCACTTGGGTTAAATTTGGTCCCGTTGTGAACATTTCTCTTGCTATTATTTAATTTGTATGCGATGCCCACTTTCTTCAGTTATATGTATGTGTTTAGTAATTTTAACGGAATACCAACTCAGATCTGAGAAAAAATCTAATTATAAAAAAATATAACTTTGGAATATTGAAAAAAATTATTTCCACGAATGAAGTACGTTGAATGAAATTTGTTGATTTTATCCAAAAAATTCTTTGATTCAACGTAAGTATTCGTTGCTTCAAAGAAAATATTCATTGAAATTTAACGAAAAATACAAATCATTTATGAATGTTGCATTGAAATCATTCATAAAATTTATTACTTAATAAAATAAGTAAATCAGTTCATTTATTTGATGCATTAGTTTGGTGATTTAAAGAACACTTTTACTATAAGAGAACATGTTTGTTGAATTTAAAGAACTTGTACGTTCGGGCAATGAACTTGTAGTTTGATTTTAAATAATAAAAAGAGACAAAACAGAAAATATAGTATATATTTATAATATATAATACATGCAACGTACTAATACTCTGATTTAAGAAAGAAGAAGCTTTACTCAACGAACAAGAACTTTGAATCAAAGAAATATTTCGTTAACTTATGTTAAATTAATAGATATTCATTTTTTTTTCTCTAACGGGAAATATAGTTTGTATAGTTTGTATTTATCGTTTAACAAGGAATGTCGTATTTATATTAAAAAAAGTGTCGCGTAAAAAATAAAAACAATGGCCATAAATCAACAATTTAAATGAAACATTTGTGAAGCTAAAAAATTCTGAATTATTCAGAACATATACAGTAATAAATTCAAAGGATTAAAAAAAAATATTTCAATAGCTGGAGTTTGTAGCATTTGCGAATTTTAAACAATTTTCCTAATGAAGCTATTTTAACATTGGCTTACATTTTGGTTTCTTCCATTTTATGTTACCATCACAGGACAGGAAGGTAAAGTTTCTTTTTTATTTGTGTAGCATTTAATTTATTGCGGGTGGCTTCTTCTTTTATTTTATTAATATGCCTTTTTGTTAATTTTTGATTAACTTTTGTTGATTTTCGCACTCCGTATTTATGGCGTTTCTTAAGAAAGCCTCGAATAACAACTTCCGTACGGTTAATTTTTCATCCAATTTCTCTAGACTCGAATAACTCCTTCCGAATATTCTACTGAGATGATTACAAATATATTCCGATTGCTAAATCAAAGAAAACAACAAAAGCAAGAAACACATATTTCTTATATAAAAAAAGTACCGTTATATGGCGAGTTATTGCGACACAACATTGTTTTTGGTTAAGAGAAACGAAAATTTTAAATGCGTTTATATGAATATGCACCACTGTATAAAAAAATGTTTGGAAAATGTCAATATTAGTTTATCGTAAAATTATAAATTACTTTATTTTAATGGGTTTGGGCTTCATTTAACTGAATTATTTTATAAATATTTTTAATTACTTCCCGGGAATTCCCGGGATCCCGGAATATTTTACAGGAATGGAAAAAGACCGGGAAAAGCAAAACACTATTTATCACATAAGACGTTGACTGAAGGTGACTGCCTCCTGGGTAAAAAAGCTAATAACTTTTATAAATACTCTAGTAATTTGTCTTTGAAGAAGTTTATCGAGGGTCTGTATTCAAAAACTTCTAATAAAAAAAAAAAAACTAAAATTCTTTAGGAGAGCACAAAAACTGTTTATTTTTCAAGTATTTCAAAATTTTCTTTTACAATATTTATTTGAAATCATGTTTTTTATACTTTCTAATATTTGTGATTTTAAATAAAGAGGTTTTGTAGTTTTAAAATAATGATGCATTGCAAAAAAATATATTTAAGTACTATTTAATGTATGATTTTTAAGTTTTTTAACTAGTCAGTAATTTTAAAAACCAACATAATTTAAATAGGCTACTTTATTGTGGAATCGGAGCAGAGAGAATGGTACCCCCATACAAATAATATAATAATTATCGCTCATCTAAAGTTAAGAGTTCTTTCGTTCTTTCTTATCAACTTCCACAATCGTGATGAAAATTGGAGGGGTAGGTGTAGAAGGAGTTGTAGCTCCTATACAAAGTTAAAATTATGTATCGCTTAAGTGAAGAACTATTAAAACAAAGATTTTAAAATTGTGTGGGAATAAAGATTCGTAAATGAGATAAAAATAGGGCGGCCAGCTCTAGGGGAAGTGTTATCCCCATACAAGGTAAATCTTAATTATTGCACATCTAAGGGACTATTATAGTGAAAGTCTCGAGATTTTGTGGAAATAATTTTCTTCTTAAGTTCCACAACTGAGATGAAAACTACTTATTAAAGTAGTTTCTAGGTAATGAGGCGTCATTATTATTTGCCTACTCTGTATTACATAAATAAACACTCAATACTATAATAACATAGTAATATTGCAATCACGTGGATGAATTAGCTAGAGCGCTGTATTAACTACCAGAAAGTTATTGGTTCAACCCCATTCTGATGCTGCTAGCTTTTTGTAAAAATTTTTCTAAAAATTTATTTTATACTAAAAAAATTTAGTGGGAGATGATGTACTGAGTAAGACGTTAGTCATTAAAAACGAGTGGTTATTTTGTGTCCAAGTTCAAATCTCACTGACGGCAAAATTTTTTGGTTTTTTATTTTTATTTTCGTTTAAATAAATATTTTTGAGTACCCCCAGAGTCTAAAAATAACTACATCAATTTGTGGACAACTCGTACAAAAATAACTGGTAATTCAGGCAAAAACTAAGTATTTTATTTTTGTTTCCAATTATTCCTGCTAGCGTACCAGGAAAGCAAAGTTTTTGCTGGAGTAGGTTTGCAGAGTAAAAATTTGTTATATTGTATATTTAAAGAACTATTAAACGGATATAAATTTCTTGGCCAGATTCATATTCAGTATGTATAAATTAGTCAGAAATGATATATGATATATTTATATCATGATATAAGAAATAGGAGGAGCAAAGTTTTTGATGGTGTAAGTTTACAGGGGATAGTAGCCGCCATGTGGAGTAAAAATTTATTATTATTAAACCAATTTAAATTCTTTGATCAGATTTATATTTACCATGTACAAATTAGTCGGAAATGATATATACAATAATTATTTCATGATGTAAAAAAGGGAGGTAGTTTCATTTATAATTATTTTTCGGCATATTAAAATTTGACAATATTGGTTGAAAATCGTGCTATCCTATTCAAGTTTTGTTTATTTTGAAATCAAACTTTAACAATAAAAAAATAATAATAAAATTTAAGCACAAATATTTCAAATTTTTCGAGTGGATATTACTCTCATAAGTTCCAAAAGAAAATGTAAAATAATGTACGAAAACCATAGGGTTAACATTTTAGATGAATAATTTCAAATTATTTATGTATTTATACGGATTATAATGTGGAGTGGTAATGTGGATTAATAAAAAGAAGATATAAATCCATTTACTCATTTATTTTTATTTTAAAATGGAACTTTAGGAATATGCAAGGAAAATTCAGGATTAATCTGCACAATGTGAACCAAAAGGACTTCCATTCCATGCCGGGGAGAAAGGGAAAAGAAAAAAAATTTCTTAAAGGTGTACATATTTCCTGTCACTTCCACAAATCTAACTTAAAAAGGAAGCAAATGTTTTCAAAATTACATGTTTATTAATATATGTATAATGATTAAAAAATAGCTTTCCTATTGATCTAAAATATTTTTTCTTAAACATGATATTTTTTTTTTTTTTTTGCCCTGTAAGCATCTCTGAAACTTTGACCAACAAACTCGTTTCACTGCTACATATCCCAGGGACACTTTGTTTTGTATGTACTACGTCTTATTTTTGAAAACTGAAACGATTGTTTTCTTTATATTCTTAGTAATAAATTACACAAAAATTTCGGGGAGTATTATTTTATTTTTCTCTGCATGGTAAGGTCTTTTAAATTATTTACAAAGAAAATGAAATTTAATAAACCCATTCCTTGTCAAATAATTTGAAATGGAAGTACCTTGTTTTTTGTATGATGGTTTATATTATCAATAATTAAATTATTACTCAGGGAGATAGAGGGTTTTGCACTTAAAATTAAACATAAAAAAAAACATTGATAAAATTGGAAAAACAAGAAATTTTTATTTAAAATTTATATCGCAGTTTAGGGTTACTATAGAGAGTATAATGGTATCAACAATACAATTTCACGAAAACCTAATATAGAGGGTTTTGAATATAGGCCCTCGATATATTTTTTAAAGCACAAAGTTCAAAAAGGCACATTACTTGGCTTCAACATTTTATATATTTTTTTTTTTTTTTCAAATGATTGGTACATGTCACGAGAGTATCTCTCTATGAATGACTGTGAGTATTTCTTTCATGTTTACTCGTCGTACAATATTTGTACGTGTATTTATTTTTGTGACATTTGACTTGGCTTGACAAGTTATGTTTATATAGTTTCACACACATAAAATTTATTTGACATGCGGGGAATTTAAGGAGAATTTCCCCTTTTTTTATTAATCAGATTTATAATGATATATTGCCAGTAAAGATCTGTTCATTAAAGACTAAAAACGTATAAAAGAATAAAAATACATCCAGAGAAATAATGATCGCAATTACTTTCAAAATAATACCATTCGGTGTCAATAGTGTATCATATACTTATAAGTATGTTAAATTTGTAAACGGATTGTTCAAATCTACAACGGAAATTTGTTAACGCAATGGTATCAAATTTAAATTAAATTTGTGTCGAAATGTATACGACAGTTATCGAACTTCATACTGCATCGGTATGGACTTGAAAAAGAATCGGCATCGAATTCGCAACGTGTGTTTTTTTTTTATTTGAAATAAATTAAAACCAAACAAATTTGTTTTTTAGTTGTTGTCATATTTATTATAAGTATTATTATAAAAAGTATACAAATATCAAATAAAATATAATTATAATTTTACCCTTTTTTTCAATCAAAGAGTTTCGTTCTGAACTTGATTCCCTCACATTTAAATAAGGCAAACTCTTAAGTGTCACTTGTTAGGCTAAATAATAGAAGAAATAGTTATATTTTATGTTAAAATTAGATATATACTACGTTTATACACACCTCTTACTCGCAATTAAAATTATTGCGAAAAGAAAATTTCGCCGTATAAACGGTGAGTTCATATTTTATTTGCAAGTTGGTAATTTACGAAGAATAAACATAATTAGTGAAATTAATTGCAAATAAAGCATACTGCGTTGTGACTTCCTTTTACGCTCATAGAATTTTCGATTCATTTTTCCCATCTGGCATGACAAATAAGGAAATATATATCTTTATGCAATTTGTGCATAAATAGTGGGTTATTTATTTGCAAGTTATTTTTATTTGCAATAATCTTGCGTATAAACGAAATAATAATTTTTAAACTTACGATTCAAATAAACAAAAATAGATGACATACAGTATTTCAAGATAATGTTTTTACAATGAACAAAAAATTATTATTTCTTCTTTATTTTACAAAATTATTATTATTTTTCATTTTTTCTTGTTACATTTTGTTTTCTATATATTTCTTTAATGTGTTTTGCAAAAAAAAAAACATTATGATTGTAATTACAAAAGTACAACAACAATAACTACACATACCGTTTAATCTACTTGTGAAGAAATTGTTTTTACATATGAGTTTTTCTTGCTATTTATAACAATTCTTGGGACTTTTGAACATGTTTATAGTCACCCAGGCTTCACTGTGATGCTTATAATCATGTAATAAAAGAATATGCGTTCTGGTCTATAAAATATTTCACCAGTGATTCACAAATTATACATCAAGTATGTGCAGTGATAGAAATGTAACGGATAAACTATTTTGGGGTGTATTGTAACACCCAAATCGGAAAAAGTGTCAAAGATACTGCATAAATATGTACCTTATTAAGGCAAATATTTAGTAGCTTATTAAATCGCTCCAAGAATGACGAAACTTTGGTACTTAAATCTAGTAGTAGCTATCTGCATAAAATATTCGGCAGAGCAGAACGTAGAAAAGTTAAGGAAATTCCACCAGCATGGAAGGCTTTGAAAGCTCGTTTAATAAAAAGTGGTAATAAATCTGAGTTTATAAAGGATCACAAGCCAAAATTCAAGTTATGTTGAATTAATGACTCCTAGCACATAGGGGCATAGAGTGACAATGCGGCAATTTTTTAATTGCTGAAAGTGTTAAGTATAACAGCTAGAGACCACACTTACATCCTACATTAAATTTGTGTTTATATGTGAAAAATTAAGTGGCTAAGAGGTATTAAAAGACCATAATGAACTAAAACATCACAATATTGGTGGTATATATTTTTTTAAGCTCTAAAAATTAAAATGGTGTAGCTTCTAGGCTAACAAAATGCCAGGGTGTTAATTCCAAAGAAGCGTCCTCTGTAAAATTTCCAATCGATCTAGACTTACGTGTAGAAAGCTAGAGTTCACGAATCCAGCTTCCTGAGTTTAATGGTCTCCACCAATATCAATCTCAGTTTTATGTGGTACTGCACCAAATCCAATCTTACAAAAGTTGGGTTATCAAAATCGATTGCATGTGACAAATGTAAACTTTGAAAAACCGTAATACTATACAGTTAGGCGACATCAAACATTTAGTCACTGCGGGAGTGGGACGCAAATTCTTGAAGGACAAACAACAAAAACCCGCCTGACTGTATTTAAGAAATTATTATAATAATGCGAGAGTTGTTCCCCAACCCAAAGCTACTTTACGAATGGTAGTACTCGTATATATAAAATTTTAATTCATTAGTTAATTTATTGGATGCAAAAGAATTTCTTGATATCAATATTTTTATGTTTGTTTAGTTTTTGTTCTATTTTTAATAGTTTAAATCTTTAAATGTTATTTTTCTTTGTGTTATATTTTAATAAATATATATGTGAACTTATTCGTGTTAGAAAAAAATTATATACTTTTTTAGAGCCAAAATATGAAAAAATCTTGTTCTCTTTCTATGTAAAAACAATTTCTTGACATACTGTATTTCTTTCAGAAATTGATGGAGTTGTTCATCGTCACTGCATTCTACTGTTTCTTTGTCTGTTGAAGAAGTTGTACAAGCGGAATTTGCAATATATTTGACTTCTTCATCACACATTCTCCAGAAAGTATTTTCGATGAAGTATTCCGTTATATCACAATCATTATTTTTGTAATTTTTTTTTTTCATAAATAATTAATTTTTTCACATTACGTAGTGTCTGTATTAGACAATTTTTTTTATCATCAAGACAAAATTAACGCGAAGTTATGGCAACAATTGCACAAAAAAATAACAATAAGTCGAATTCATTTACATTTTTTATTTATGCAGTTTGATAGCTTTAACAACCAAATATAATAATCAGCTGTTTAACTGAGTTTACCTTGTATATAGTCGCACTAATTTTGACTTTTGTCTTGATAATAATTTGTGTAACACTACGTTACCCCAGGTCTAAAACTGAGATAAAAGCTTATATAATATGTGAGATAACGCCTGCAGAGGAGAGTAACCATTTTATTTATATTATGTTAAATCTTAAATAAGGGGTACACGTATTCTAATAAATCCTATAAGATATCATTATTTTCAATCAGTCACAGAGTAAATATGTCCTTTTTATTTAAGCAATTCGCAATTTTTTAGCACAATTTCTGTAAAAATGTTTTTTAACATGTAAAACACACACCAAAAGGAAACAATTTTACAAAAAAACATTGTTTTTCAGTAATTTCCAAAATACACATGTACACACACAAACAAACTTTCCTATATGTGTATTTTTTTGACAGTTCATCTTATAAGATGGTTGTGTAGAGAAATCTCATCACAACAGTCTCATAATACATCTTACAATACTAATATTTGAATCTACACGTGAAATAATTCTCTCAGAGAGCGAATTTGACACCATCTGACATAAAAACCTTACATATTATATTACGTCTGGACGGGCTGTTACATAGTGTCTACATTAGAGATTTTTTTATCAAGACAAACGTCAAACTTAACGCGAATTTATGGAAGGTGGCAGTAGTTGCACAAAAACAACAATATGGCGTATTCATTATTGTTTTTTATATATGCAGTTTGACAACTGTAACAACCAAAATAATAATCAACTGTTTGACTAAGATTACCTTGTATATATTCGCACTGATTTTGACGTTTGTTTTGATATACATTTGACTAATGTAGACACTAGGTTAAGTTCACGCATTTACAACCGCAATTTAATAAAAACACTAAAAAACCAAGCCGATTAAAACTTCTAACGTAGTAGGCTGGCAATACATTATACAATTTATTATTAATATGCGAATTTTTTGTTTTTTTGAATAAGTTTTACTTAAAAAAAAAGAAATACAAGCAGATAAAAGAAAATCATTTTAATAATACCCAGAATAATTTTGTGAATAGGTTCACAGTTTATTAGTTCTAGAACAGGTACAACTAGAACCGGTTCTTATACAACCTTCGACCACTAGAATCGGTTGCTTTTGACCAAAGGATGACGACTATTTAAATGTTTATTTTGTTTTATATTTAAACAAAATTAATGACAAATATTTTTATTTCTTATAATAACTAAAAATTGTTAAATGTTTATTTTATTTTTTACTTAAATAATAGTAAAAGAAAATTATAATTATTATTCATTCGGTTGGAAAATAGCCTGCACATATTCCATACTTAGTTCTATATTATTTCTGTCCTCCAGCAGCTCCTTTGCTTCTTTATCTATGTTCCGATGTTCTACTTTCCATTGACTTCGAATGCTAGAGATGAACGGATCTGACTTTGCTAGTAGTATATTGAATAGATCTTCATTTGTAGAATTTCGTGATATTTTTCTGGTATTGTGCTCTCTATAAAATCTGTAATCCTTTTTCCTTTTTCCCTGGGCTTCCTCTGATAGATCTCCAAGTGGTACTAAACGAAATCTTCTCCATGATAAAGGATTATGTGAATTGTTGCACAAAATCATCTTCACCAAATTTTCTAGCATCAATTTGTTCATTGCACACAAGTTCATCGATAATTGTTTTAAATCGTGAAATAAGATTTATATCAACACCTGTTATTTCAGATGCCCTTTCGGGATCTGAAAAGAACCTTCTTGCAGTGTTCCCATTATTCGTATTGCCTGATCCTTGCTTTGGTTGATCTATAATCAACCCATATTTGAGAAATTCGTCTTGAACACGTTTCATTTTTAAACTTCTTAGCTCCTTGTTGGTGTCATTGTTTCTCTAGGTTTAAAATCCAAATCATAACTGATTTTTAGTATGTGTTCCATGAAAAAATTTTAGGAGTAATTTTATTCCAATGAAAAAAAGTATACAGATGTGTCCACACAGGTACAAAAGTATATATTGGGTTAAAGAGAACACTTTCACCTTTCTTCTATCAAAAAAATTTGTCTAACCCCTTTTTGACTCGAAAAAGTTCTATTCCACTAAAATTCAAATTTGACTAAAATATAGTACCTGAGAAAACATTTAATAACACATCAGGTATAAACGGTACAGTGACACATCATACCATTTCTTAAAGACTATTATCCTGCCAATATACAGAAAAAATGCAGCCATTTGTCGATATAAGTTTGTGAGTAATGATAATTTACTTCTGATCAAATTTACAAAAATCAATTTTTTTTTTATAAAATAACATAAAACATTTGTCTTTATCAGTATGCCACGCCCACAGTTACCAATGTTTTGATCTAATTCTTTGGCCACCTTAGTCCCAATATATTTACTATTGAATGGTATTAAAATTTTCGAAATCGAAGTTAACAAAAAATTGGACTTTTGGCCAATGAAATTAATTTCTGAGCCACCGTGAGCCGTATATATAAATTATTTCTTTTAGTTTACGAGATATAACGAGATTGAATTAAAAAAAAAAATATTATATAGTTAATTTATACACAGGTTAAAAACGAAAATTTCCGAAAAATTGATACCGTGTAAAGTGGCAATATAAACACAGCCGTTACCGATTTTGCAATGTCATTTATCCCTCAGTGTATAATTTATGAATTAGTGGCTTTAAAGACCTTGAAAGGTCTTTGGAAGATTTTTTTTTAATTTAGATGTTTAAGTGTTTTTGTAATTTCCCTTTATTTCACATATTTTTTCTTTAAAACCCATATTCATATTTCTCTTCGACATAAGCGTCATTGCTGTATGGAGCAACACTCCTGACATATTACAATCTATGTTTTTTTTTTTTTTTTTATTATGCTTACAGCACGTTGGACATTTCCATGTAAATGTACAATAGGATGGTACTAAACGTTAATTAATTTAAAGTTTTTAAACTTGTTTAAATCCTATTTTAATTTTATTATATTGTAAATTAAATTATTTGTAGATAATTTTTTAACATAATTAAAGAAAAATATATGTCATAAATTCTTTTTTGTTTATGATTTTTAAACATCACCCTAATACATGTCATACATATATGGGGAATTCTCTTTTTTGGTTTGCCTTTAAGAAACTGACCTTAAATATTTCTTTTAATTCTGATTTTTTAAAATTACTTTTGTTGCAATTATGTTAACAACACTTGGTTGAGTAAAATTCAAGATCTGAAATGGTTCCATGCGCTACCGGCAAGTACTCAAATTTAAAAAATCCAAAAAAAAAAAAAAAATGTTTTAAAAATAACAAGTTTTTTCTTTCTATTGATTGCTGAATCGCGGATTTTAGCATATGTTTCCCATTCCTCTAATGTAAACTACATTTGTAGAAATAGACCAACTTTTGTTTAATCACTCTGTCGTTGACCAGTGTTGAATTATATTGTAGACAAAGCATGGCGTTTTACTGCTCTTGTAATTATCATTTGAGATATATTTCGTTAATGTGCCCTCATAGGTGGTGCCCATGGCTCTAAAGCGTAATTGGCCTAGTGTGGGCTGAGTAGTTAATTTTGTATTCAAAATCTGAAGTTATCAATAAAAAACAATTTTTTACGACTTGACGGATTAAACAAAAATTTTGAAAAATTCATTTTTTTTACCGAAGTTGAATTTTTTTTACAATTTTAGGTAGAAGAGAGATCAAGCTTTCTAAATATAAATAATTGTTTTACATTACACGTACTTTTGCTGAAATACTGTGAAATGCTCTTAAATATTTGCGATTTCTATCACAATTTTCGTATACAATAATAAAAGTAATAAAAAACGAGAAAGAAAGATATAGTCGGTCCGACTATATGATACTCTACACCATTGTGTAAGAGCATAAAAATTCGGGAAGGGGACTTATATTACACCTGTGGCCAATTATACTAAATGTAAAATAAAATACATAAATACAGAATAATACGTTGATAAGAACATCTAGACGATTTTATGATTCCTGGAAGTGGGTTCATATGAGAGCTATGGTAAATTATGGACCGATACTCATAAAATTTGTCAATATTGTTTCTACTTACATAAAACTTATTTGCATCGAATATTAACTTGATACTAATATTCGTATGGGATTTATGCACTCTAAAGTGATTTTCAGAAGAGGAGTTTATATGGGAGCTATTGTTTACCGATCTTTATAAAATTTTGAATAAAGATTGACACTTGTTCATAACTTCTTTGCAGCGAATTTCATTAAAATATTCTTATTTTTAAGGGATTTTTTGAGTGTTCGAAGGGACATTTGTGTGGGGGCAAGGCCAAATAATAGACCGATCACAAACAATTTCAATAGGCTTCGTCTTTGCATCATAGAAGTCCCACGTACCAAACCACGTACTTCGTGCACAAGGTTTACATGGACATCGTTAGATTGTCGTTAGATTTAAAAAGTAATTCTGAGTCGATTGGTATACTTTAAGATGGGCGTTGGATAAATTTTTCTATGCGTTGCAAATATCAACACAAACGCATAAAACCCCAACCACCTATGATGGTATAGGGTATAAAAGTCCCAGGAATTTGAAGAAAATTGAGAGGAATAAAAGAAATTGCAGATATTTTTTACAATATTTTATCAAAAGTTCATATATTGTAAACAAATGTATATATATATATATATATATATATATATATATATATATATATATATATGAATATTTACAAAGCTTAATTTTTCTTCTATCCAAAAGAATTGAAAAATTCAAAATTGGTAAAAAAGAATTAATTTTAATTTTTTTTTTAATTTCGTCAAGTCGAAACAACTCGTAAAAAAAACGTATCGGATCTCCTTTAATTTGTTTATTTCTATATCTTTGTGTTGTTTACACACATATGCACATTAATTTTTAATATCATACTTAAAATCTATTTATTTATTTTAATTTCCTATTTTTAAGTACCATAATATAAATGGTTATTTCTCGTCATTAGTATAATTCGAAAACATTTTTTTATTGTCAAATATTAAAAATATGTTAAAAAATTTTATAAAATTAAATAATATGATGATCTATGCATGTATACTTTGTTGATTACAAAAATATTTATGTAATTTTAAATAATTATTATGATCGCGACTATCTTCAGTGACAATAACTATAATCGTATCACTTTTATTTTGTATTTTTGTCATATTGATGTACGTATGCTAATTTCTGCGAATATTGTTGAAAATAGTATTTTGGAAATTTTTCTATAACTTTTTTTTTATCACAAACCTCCATGACATCGACGCCGTTCACTAAAAGTCATTCACGCGAATGAAGTCATGAATGAATGAATGAAGTACAAAATAGCGTTGATGTGTCATTCAAAAAATTTTAAAGTTTTTCAAACCTCAAAAGTAAAGGAATTTGAAGAAATGCTCATATATATGCTTTTATTATTTTTTTTTTTTTTGTACATTTGTAGGTTTATGTTTAAATAGATGAATGCACTCGTATGTAAACAGAAAACTGTCGGTTTATTTTAACACACTTGTGCATATGTACATACATAAACACTTACCGCCACAGTGGGTGGAATTTGCTAAACAAAAAAAAAACCTACATTTTCTTCGAGTGCTGCAAGGTTAACTTAAAAAGTGTTTAATTCTGCAGTTGTAGTTTTTAATCATTTTAAAACGCCTCTTTAAAGTTTAATTTGAAATGAGGTTTTGTTTATTTTTATTTAAATTTAAATTCTTTGTGAAAAATTGGAGAATAACTAAAAAATTATTTCAGTAAAATTTCATCACAAAAATACATTAAAACAAGTAAGAAAGGTATAGTCGGTCAAGCCCGACCATATGATACCCATTATGTATGTGCACCAAAATTCGAAGAGGGGTCTTTTATTAGAATTGTGGTCAATTATGGACCAATATTTGTATTAAGTGTGAAATAAAATAAACGAATACAGAATTTTATGTTGATATTAATATTTATATGAATTTATACATTTTTGGGTGATTCCCAATGGATTTATGCACGTTAAAGTAATTTTCGGAAGGGGGTTTTATATGCGAGCTAGGATGAATTATGGAGCGATCTTCATGAAAATTGGTACTTAGATTTATACTTATATAAAAGTTATTTGCGCTGAGTTTTATTGAAAAAATTACATATTGAAAGGATTTATGATCGTTAACCGGGTAAATATTTGTATAAGGGCTGGGTGAAATAATGGACTGGTTATAACCAATTTAAATAGGCTGCGTACTTGTGCCAAAATAATTATTCGTGTCAAATTTCATCAAAATATATTTGTTTGCAAGGTTTACATGGCTAGTCGACCAGCCAGAAAGTGATTCTGAGCCGATTGGTATAATTAAAGGTGGGGGTCTAGAATTAATATTTTTGTGCGTTACAAACATCAGCACAAACATATAAGACCCCAATCACCTATGTTGGTGTAGGCTGTAAATATAAAAAAGATAGTTTTTAAAATTGTCCTTTATATTGATATTTAGAACTATCTGAGAAAATCAGAAAAACTGAATATCTGGAAAGAATAAAATTAAATTTTATTAATTAATTTTTAATTTTTATTCGAAGTTTTTATTTAATTTCTGAATTAATGAAAATTATTCAAAACTCTAGCCTGAATAATTTGCAACAATTCTAAAAATAATTTTATTTTTAAACCGAATAACAAATTCCTTATTATATGTAGAAGGATAAAGTAACTAAACTGGAAAAAGTAAAAATAAAAAAATCGACATCCTTTCAAAACTTAACTACTTTAAAACTAAAAGCATTTTTAAATATTCCTTCAAAATTATAGAGATGATATATAATAATTTGCATTTCTTCGATATGATTAATTAATATGAACATGAATAAAATACAAGTAATAGATATAACTCTATGTCTACATGTAGACATTTATATTTCTTAATATTAGAAACAACGTCGGCAGAATAACAGGAAAAAAATTTATTTCCAACTTTTGGTTAAGGTGTGGAGAAAACTCACTTGAGAAATTTATGCTAAATTGTCTTTTTTATCGAAAATTTTAATTTATTTCGCATTTTTATTATTTATTTGGCTTTTCCAAACAAAATTTATTATTTTGTACTTTTCTTTTCGTTAAAAAGGCTAAAATATTAAAAGAGAAAAATAAATTTGATAACTTATCTTAAACATTATTGCTCATCTTTGTGTTCAAACATTTATTGGGAAATAGATTATGCAATGGATTTCTAATTGGTCCACGCATAACATTTTAAAGAGAGAGAGATAGAATTTGACAATTGCCATGATAAAAATATCTACTTGCAGATTAGGGTTAATAAATACACTGTCTGGCACTTGAATAATGAATCACATTTTTTTTAACTTTAATTAAGTATATCTCCTAAACTAAAGTTCAGAAAACAAATTTCAAAGTGTTGGCTTTAGTTTTCTGAAGAAATAAAAAATATACATATTTTGTGGTACATATTCTGTGGTACTTTTTCGTGTGTCACTTGAATATTTTAAGAATATTTTAAAACTAAGTAAACTGTAATTTATTTTTAAATTTTAGGTTTTGAAAATGAAAGTTATTATCTTCTAGCATTCAAATAGTAATAAGTGCTGCCACCATTTTTAGAAATAACCTCAAAAATGCGATTTGGCATCGACTTGTATAATGACTCTAAGTAATTTAGTGAAATTGAACTCCATGCTTCCGTTATTGAATCCTTTAAGGATTCTATCGCCTCAAATTGTTTTCCTCCTTCATAAACTTTTCTTGCAAGCCAACCACAGACATTTTCCAATCCAAAAGTTGAACACCTTGTTGATTAATCCATTGTTTTACTGCTCTGTCGGTATGAATCGGAGCGTTATCGTGTTAGTACGTCCAAGTAAGGATACAAAGAAATCATTAAATTTTGCTTTCTCCAGAATGTTTTTGTAAGTCGTTGCAGTCATTTTGTTGGATACAAAAACTAATTCTATGGTACCATAATACGAAATGGCATCCCGTACCAATATTCCGTACTCTCGACTGTGTCTGTGGCTCAAAAATAATTCCTTCATATTTAGGTCATGGAAGTAATAGTTATACCCGTCGGGACCATCAATATTAAACTTTTTTCATCGGAAAATACAACTTTAAACCATTTGTCGGACCATGTCATTGAATTTTTGGCAAACTTTAGACGTTGTGATTTGCGTTTTTCATTAAGTGGTGTTTTTTTTTTTGGTCACGACTTTAAAATACGGTACACTGTTCTTAGACTGGCACTGACTCCACTTTTTTCACGTATTTTTGATACCGATATGGCAGAATTTGATGCAATTCTAAGAATTTTTCGTCTTTCTTTTGGAGTTGTTGCCATTTTCTTCCACCCTTTCATGTTTTTTCCATATCTTTCCACGTTATTTAAATAATTGTACACAACTGTCTTTTCTCTATTAATGTTTTTGGCTATTTGGACCGGATTCTGACCCTGAGATTTCAAAATCAGAATTTTTTTTTTTTTCAGAGTTATTAGGAATCTTACCACGTCCCATTTTGAATAAAAACTATTTAAAAACTATCAAATTAAAAATTCTCTGGTCGTTTATATTGAGAGAAATTCAAATCATAGACTTCCTGATTAATATTATAAGAATTCCTTATTCAAATGACACACGAAATAGTACCACAGAAATACATGTCTTTAAATAAACGCATAATTTTGATACAACAAAATATGTATATTTTTTTCTTTTTTTTTCTGAACTTTTGTTTAGAAGATATACTTAATTAAAGTTAAAAAAAATGTGATTCCTTATTCAAGTGGCAGGCAGTGTATGTAAAAGATATGCGTCTTACATTATTATAAAGAAAAAAACCTCGATTTATTTTATATAATTAATGGTGTAGATAATTCAATTTACTTAATTGATATTACTTTGTTGTAAATCCTTTCAAAATATTATTGCATTAGGATTAATTATTTGTTATATTTAATAAATCTTAGAAGACTAAAAATTTGAAATCTTAGGTAATTGTGTAATATTGAAAAATGGTTTCATTGAAACTATGATATATTCCTTAAACTATTTCATATTTTACTAATAAGATACAACATTAGTGCTTTACTTAAAATGCGCACATTTAAAGTAACTTTTACTATTCTCAATGTTTTATTTTTTAAATTTATTAAATAAATACAGAAAATGTAGTAACCCTTTAACCAAATAAATAATGACATACATACGCCTTGGTGTACAATAATTTTAAAATTTAATAATACAAATG